>CM032630.1:34337379-34553147 GCA_019097785.1 Fraxinus excelsior
TGTTGTTAGGAACTTAGTACACTGCACGATCCTCAATATTTACAAAAAGCAGAAGTGTGGTTCACTTTTAAGTTTTAGTTTTTGGGCCTTAGAATTGAGAATCAAACGAAACTCTTTCTAGTACTTGAAATCATTAAAATCAAGCCAATGTTTGGCATTTTTTACTTTATTTTAATTTATTTTTTATATTCATTTTCAACCACACATTCACACAATAAAATATTCTGGAAAAATTATAGTCATGGTACCAAACCTTTCGCTTAGTAGCAGACTTTGTCCAAATATTTCAATTGTGCCACTCACGGTACCAAATCTTTCAGAATTCTCACATGGAGTCCAAATGGATGGATTCCGTTAATTTGACCGTTAATGCTATTACTTGTACATTTTTTTGACAGATGCCACCTTATCATCGTCAAGATATTTTTGTACAAGTAGTTTAGTTCCTATTCAGGGACGGAGCCAGCCTGTCGAAGTAAGGGTCCCAGAATTGGAAGCGGTGGGGGGCCACAAGGGTTCGGGGGCAACACCCTTGAATTTTTTTTAAAAATATTATCTGTTAAAATGAAAGAAGTTGGTACTTTGTGATGGAGAAATGAAACAAATGAACATAAATTAACGTACATTATTAACAAAAAAAAAAAATCAAGAAACGTATAAAAGGAAGTACTAATATTTAATTTAGCAAAATTATACCTTATTACACGCGTTCTTTTCGAGTTCTCATACTTTGAATTGATAGGGTTTAAATTTCCATGAGGGGACTTGCCTCCGCCCCTGCTCCTGTTTGACAACAATTATTTTCGAACATTTTTTCTGCATATTCTTTTTTAATTACACATTTATATAATAAAATATTTTACACGTAAATTCAAAATTTTTCTACTTTTCATCGCACATTCTTTCTAAAAATCACTATTTTTATTTTTTTCCAAATAATGATGGCTAAACATGGGCTTAATTCGTGTAATACATTTAAGTTACGATGTTGAGATAATTAAAATTTCTGACAGGGAAAAGATAAAACATAACATCAGACAAATTTAGATACTGTGGCAGAGCAGTTTTGTGTATAACAGATCACTATTTATCAAACTTCGACAGCCTACAAAATACAGCTTTGAGTCACATCTTGTCTACTCTGTTGCTTGAAATTTGTGACCCCCACTCTAATTTTCAGAATGTGTATTTTTTTAGGATTGAAATTTGTGAATTGGGGGGGCTGGTTTTTATTGGGCATCCAACAGTATCTTCTTTTGGTATCTAGTGTTGTAGGGCATGATGGTGAATATGTAAAGTTGTATCTAGGTTTTGAGAGTCGCGTCTTGAAAAAATAGAGAAATAAATCGATAGTTACTTTTGTATCTTGGATTAGTTAGTTTAATGTTGAGGTATAAAGTGTGGATTAATTGATCCAGTTGACCGGTGTAAAATCAAATTCAGTGCGACGACTTCTTGGACACCAGATTATTTGTTGATACAATAACATTTATTTTCTTCAAAAATGAAAGGTAAAAAAGAACATTATTTATCAATGATGCCTAAATCTTGGGTTCGTATGTCTAGTGTAGGTGTTAAGTGTATTATGTCTGGTTTTGAGTGCATGTGACAACCCTATCGAATTGAAGCTTTTGAGCGTTAAACCGACCACTCTTGATTTACTCAAATTTTTCGAGATACTTGTTTTGAAAAATTTTTAAAGAGAGAAGGTTGAGTAATTTACCCATTACGCTTAAATGTTGGGTTAGTGAGTCTAACAGACGAGTGTAAAGTGGACTATATTTGATTTTTGTTTGACAATCATTATTTCAACTCTTTTTTTACATACTCATTTTCAATCACATTCAAATAATAAAATATTTTGTACTTAAATTCAAACTTTTCTTTACTTGTTAATCACATTTTCATCTAAAAATTACTATTCAAAATTCTATTTTACCCAAATAATATTTGTCCAACAAGGGCTTGATTGACCACATTTATATTTTGACATCTTGTGATTGATTGAAGGTATTTACCACATTTTGTAAGATGAAAAGTTATAAGGTCGTACAAGGCTGAGGTAAACCAATAATTTTGCCAACACAAATATTTCTTAAATATAGGAAATAAGTATAAGTGTATTAAAAAGTGAAAAATAGGAGACAGTAGGCTAAAATATACGGGAGAGTTGTACAATCATTAGGAGTGGTCACGGTGGGAGATCTCAGTGACAATATGAATGAGGGATATAAATCTACTGAAGGTAGGGCCCTAGGACACTGTTAAACTGAGAGTGACACGTAGCCACCCCACCCCACCCCACCTCGATTATTGTCAAGTTTCCAAATTTTTTTTGGCTTTAATTTAAACGACAGTCAATGAGAATAGTTAAAAATTTCAAAATACTTTTTTTTTAAAGTTTTTTATACAAAGTTACAGTAATTATTAAACAAGTTTCGAATGGTTACATTAACAGTCGCTTGGCTAGAAATATTAACCTAAAATCTTATGTCACTTTTAGATTTTACGAACGACATTGGACAAATTTGCTTTGATTATAGTCAAAAGCATAATTGCCAAACGTGTTTTCCTTAATACATATCATATATTTATATTTCAATAAGTCGGTTAATTGGTGAAAGTTTGCATTTTTGTTGACAAGTTTTTGGAGTGAAAGGGGGCATATTTGTCCACCGCATTTCTAGTTTTACACTGTTTTTCTGTCGACGATGAAATTGTAATGACGTGTAAGATTTAAGTTAATCGAGTGACAATTAGAGTAACTAGTAAAACTTGATCGACTGACTACAATAAGAAAGTTATAGTAAAGTCCATTTTGAAATTTTTAATAAATTTGAATGACGTTATTAAAAGTAGTACAATTTTGTTTAAATCTTAGTTGAATTATTTTGTGGCTTAATGAAAGTAAGTTCAAGCACAAGTCTAAATGTAGATTAATGAAGTAAAATATTTCTTCGTTGAGAGTCATACATGTGACTATTGAACATAGATTTGGACAATTTCTTCAATTGAAGAATGATTGTACAAATGTAATGAAAAGTTGGTGTGATAGGTTGAAGAGCAACATTCTATTGGCATATAATAAGAACGGGACCAATGGTGTAATTTTCCATACTTGTTTAAGTTAGGGTAATTTTGCAGCCACGGTCCTCAAAGTATCACTTAGAGTTCTTGGGTCCTGACCAAATCATCAGGACTTTAAAGTACATAATTTTTCATTTTTGTTTCAAGTTGGTCTTCAATGGATGGAAACGACCAATTTCTCGGTTTCTCCATCAAATGGTGAAATGCAGTAAAAAAAACCCGTCCCAATATACAAAAACAAGTGAGCCGGGCCTAGACTCATCCAAACTTGAGACCATTTGGGGCACAGTGACCCGAAAAAACCATCCCAATACAAAAAACAAGCATGTCGGGCTTAGACTCGTCACTCGTCCAAACTTCGGACGGCTTGACGCACTAAGACCTGGTCATATTGCCCTACTCTCCTATCATAACTGCAAGATTCGGAGGGTAAAAAGTCGAGAAGAAAAAGGCCTTAATTATTATCACCATTGCCACCACAAAAAGTTTGTACTTTGGTGCAGTGCTAACAGCCAAAAATGCACATAGTACTTGTCTTCTTACGTTAATAAAGGGTTGACTACAACATGTGAAAGTAAATATCATTTATTATTAACTGATCACTTTCATGTCCTAGATTCTGCACACCCCTAGCTATTGAAAATAGAAAAGATCCATCTTAAATTTGCTTGCAAGAATATGTGTTTCTTGCTTTTTCCACATTTCAAAAGTTAGAACACCCAAATTTATTCAATAATCAATTATAGCACAGATTAACCTAATAAATAAACACGCATAACGTGAGTGCGACATTTCGTCATTAATGTATTCAAAAGTGTTCTAAGCATATTCTCGTGTTCGAATAAAAAGATAAGGCATCGACTCTTGTCGCACTTGCATCCACATTTCTCACTGTGACTGTTATGAATTGAACGCAAGATAATGAAAATAATGAAATAAACAAGAATAAATAAGAACGTCAAGATTTTTATAGAAACCCGAGATGGAAAAAAAACCACCGGATAAAGAGGATAATTTCACTATAACCAATAATGAATGTATTTAAAATATAAAGATCTCAATACTCTCAATTAAAATTTAAGCTATCTAATTCTCAAAATGTCGTTGAACTGTATATGAAGATGCAACAATGTGAATCATATGTAGGAGCTTCTTTTTGGAGTTATAGATGAAGAAGAAAACATAAAAGATGGAAAAAAATCTGCGCACCGAGCCGCTCGGTGCCTGGGATGTCAAAACCAATAGGGGCGTCGGGGCTCCCTGCCTCCATATTCTTCACAGGTGCTGCAGCGTTGCAGGCCTGCGGCACCAACTTTCGGTAATTATGCCTCTAATGTATTTTTTCATTTCAAAGTCATTTTCTAAGTCAAACTCCCAATTCTTGATAAAATTTGATCTTTATCAATTAGGACTCCCAAAACCAGAACTTCTTAAATTTCTTATATTCAATCAAACATCAAATCAAATGGAATTTGAATCACACCACAATGATGAATGGTAAAATAAGCTCTATATTAACACGTTTCACATTCTATCTCATATTGCTTCAATAATTTTCAAGTAATTGATGATGTCTCCATACGTATAACCAAGCCAAAGGTCAACTTGTTCCAACCATGTCCTAAACTTCTTCCACGTTCCGCTTGGATGCACAAAGAATCGATATCTCGTTATTATTTTCGCGACTTCGATTGCTTGGTTAACCGATCTGACCTTTGATTTATGTGCTTGTTGACGTTAAACTTTTCAATGAATCCACACCAACACTGCGAGATAAATTTGATTCCGTAACTCTTGAAATAATTCAATAATTTTTATTTCAGTTCTTCCTTGTCTCAGTTTGCAAAAGGTCAACCAACAACACCGCGAGATAAATTTGATTCCGTAACTCTTGAAATAATTCAATAATTTTTATTTCAGTTCTTCCTTGTCTCAGTTTGCAAAAGGTCAATACGATTATATGACAGGAAAGCCTGGGTACGTGTGAAGTTTTACTGTATAGGGGTGATAAACGTGCCGAGATAAACAGCCAGACTTGGCTTGGCCAACTACGCAGTCGACTCGCTTTACCAAAGTGTGGTTCGACTTGCAAGCTCCCCAATTAATGAAATTACATTTTTCATTAATTTTGACGAGATGGCTCACACGAGAAATTCACTGCTTAACTTGCTAGTGAGGCGAGCCAAAGATCAACTTGTCCCAACTAGCACTTAGCTCGGTATAGAAAAATGTTTTTTGTATATAATATTTTACATAATGACGAGGAGTTAAAATATAAGTGAGAAATTTATTTGATTGATAAAATTTTGATCTAATTAAATCTTGTTACGTCATTTGTTTGTAAACCATTGAATATGTTATTATCTACATGTAGAACAACTACTCTGTATATATTATTACTTCGGTTGTGCTATATATACATGTAGAATAACCCCAGTCTAGGTGGCGTTGATGTAAAATTAAATGATAAGTGAAATTAAATAACCTATCATTTAGAGTCTTCTAGACTGGAATTATAACTCTAGTGGGGATGAATAACATTTTTGAAAATATTATGTGTGTGTTTGTCTTACATTATTGTGGAAGAAATTGAATAATGAATAATATTTTTTAGAGAATGTATGATAAAAATTTAAAATAACTCTATTAGTTTATATGTAGAATATTTTATTGAGTAAATATACGGTAAAGAGCCTTAGCAAACAATGTTTTGCAATAATGGGACAAACAAGAATGAATCATTTTTCTCACTCTCTCCCTAGATTAAAAGAATTTTCTGTAGACACGGCTTTCGAGACATTTATATTTGTCTCTATCCAAGAGTATTTACCTGTTTTGCTCTTGTAGCTGTAGATCCTGTATAAAAGGCGTAGTAGGGGTTGGTGTGTTTTCAATTTCAACATAAGTTGAGAAATAATAAAAAAACGGTGCTTATTTTCAATGGATTTTCCAGGGAGAACAAGGTGTAGAGAAATGAGTCCAGAGAGAGCAAAAGTATGTATGCAACAAAGAGTGATCAAACCCACATTCAAGAATGTTCAAGTTGTTTACTATTTATCAAGAAATGGCCATCTTGAGCACCCACATTACATGGAAGTAACTCATTTGGTTCATCAACAGCTTCGTTTGAAAGGTATTAAAAATATTTCACGTTTTTCTCTTGAGTTTTTTCATCTCAGATGAGCGAGTGTACGATAATGTTTCATCGTACATCTGTAACGAGTTTAATGAATGAAACAGATGTTATGGAGCGCCTTACTGTTCTAAGAGGTAAAGGAATGCCTTCACTCTATTCCTGGTCTTGCAAAAGGTATCTTACCCTTAATTCTCCTCACTTTTGATTCTAGTCATTATTAGAGAAGATTAGATGCTGCACATTGCATGAAAATATATATGTGCGCACAGGGTTCGTCAAAGTCATGAGACAATGGATCAAGCTTTGTTAAGCTATTAAGTAACTTTTTTTTTCCATACTTTAGTGTTAAAAAAAAGTTAAATTTAGCTTTTTCTAAAGCTTGGCCAAGCGTGTTGCACATATGAGTGGCCATGGGCTAACGTCCAATGCCAGCAGGTCAAGCAAGTTGGTGACCCCTAGAAATTTATGGGTGTAATGAATGCATATATGACTAGTAATATTTGAATGTAGGAGCTACAAGAATGGCTATGTATGGAAGGACTTGTCAGAGAATGATATTCTTTATCCATCAGAAGGAGCTGAATACGTACTCAAAGGGTCTGAATTAATTGAGGGTTGCACTGGTTAGTTTTTGTTTTTTTTATTTTTTATTTATTATAATTAAACCTAATCCTAAATTGAGGCTAAAATTTGTGTTTATTTATGTTTTAATATTGTTCACAATTCATGTTTAATGTTAGAGAAATTGCAACATCTTCAAGTTGGCAATGTTCTTCAATTTCAACACGACACAAATTTGCAGCCAAAACACAAATATTTACCTTCAAAACGACACCCGGAGCCAGAAGAACTTGTGAGCAACCATTATCGCGGAGATGAAGACGAAGAAAATGCAGAAGTAGGGGACGAAGAGGAAGAAGAGTACGAGGAGAAAACGAGCTCCACGAGCTCCACTACGCCCCATTCTAGATGTTCTAGAGGAGTCTCCACTGATGAAATTGCTGAATTACAACAGGAAGAACCAAATAAAGACATTAGAACTGAATTAAAACTTGAAAATTCAGTTTCAACCCCTCCATCAAATACATCCAAGGTGGTTGAAGATGGTGATTTGGTGGGAAACAAGACATTATTGACTAGAAACTCTGTGCTGTTCAGCCTTATTGCTTGTGGCGGATCGGGGTCGTTTAGGAAGAGTGTACCGGCTGCAAATGTGAAGCAACCAACACCGGGCACGGTGGCCCGGAACGGTGGTGGTGGTGGTCTGCATAAAGGGGTAGTCTGCAAAGCGGCCTCGAAGCTAGCGGTGGAGGAGGATGAGATGATCAGTTGTATGTCAGAGAATCCGAGGTTCGGGAACTTGCAGTCCGAGGAGAAAGAGTACTTCAGTGGGAGCATTGTTGAGTCGATGTCTATTGAAGAAAGAACTCAGGTTGAGCCTGGATTGAAGAAATCATCCTCCCACAATGAAGAAAGGTAACTCAAGCCTTTTTTTTTTTTTTTTGCCCTTTTTTTCACTTCAGATTCTTGGTGATACGAATAAGTAGATACACCCGGACATCTCAACCACCTATTTAGCACACTCGGCTTTTCGACACCCCCGCCCATGAGGCCACTTGAAATAAGAAACCTGTCAAACTAGGCTGGTCATCCCAAAAAAAAAAAAAAAAAGGAGGCTCCACACGCACACAACTTGACTGAATGTGTGTCAGCCTCCAGCACGATCCGTGTCTGCTCTAGTCTGAACCGGGCCATTTCTTGGCGGGGTTGGGACAGTGTATGGTAGGGAGAATCTTCTCTTTTCAATTTTTCCAGTCTAGGACACTTCAATTAATTCAACGGACATTCGCATGTGAATTGAATATATATTCAAAAATGTTACTTGTATACACTTGGTACACAACTCTCTCACATGTGTGTCGGTTCCACAATGCTCATGGAATCCATACACATGTGAAAGGGTGGTATCGTGGAACCTACACACATGTGAGAGAGTTGTGTACCAAGTATGTAGGTGTAGCAAAGTTGATATTCAAAACCTACTAGACAAACTCTCTGTCTCAGTACCTGTCACACACATTCACTGTGTTGCTAGTACTAACTGTTATGTACTCCCGGTCCCATTATTTGTACTTTTTCTAGTTTAATTAATTTGATAATACTATACGGGTTTTTGGCTTATTTAAATTTTCAAATATTGTCGAGTTGTACAGTTTAACTTACCAAACGAGCAATCTTTGCATTGATCAGGAGCAACATAGCCGGGCTGGGAGAAGCAGCCGCTGAGGAATCGAAAAAAGAGAATTCGATGAAAGGGAAATGCATTCCGATGAAGAAATTCTCCTCCAACAAGAAGTCCAATATATAGTTACTAGAAACGGAGTTATTGCAACATGTGGTATATTTATGAATGTGTGAAATTTATTCTACTGAATTCACCTCTTACAACTATTCAAGTAGCAATATTTCATTTAGCCCTTGGTGGCTTTTAATTTGAAAAAAAACTTGTTTTGAATAGTATTTTCTTTAAGAATGTTTGATTGAAAATAGGGAAAAATTTTGGGTTTACTTATAAAATATTTTATCGTATGAAATGTGTAATTGAAAATGAATATAAAAAATAAATTTAAATAAAAGCCACCAGACAAGGGCTTAGTACAATGCAGTTACCAGTATTAGATGTTTGTGCAAATGAACTAGGCAACCACTGTTTACGGGCCTATGAGGTTGTCTTCGACTTCTGTAAAGCACGATTCACAATTTGGTGCTATCTGTTATATTTTGCGAGCTGGTTTAGTAGATTGAACTAGTGGTATCTTGTATTGTGTCAAGGGATAATCATACATCTAATAAAGATGAAACTATAGACTAATTTATAAATGTTTGAAATACTCTTTTAATAAGGTTGATCTTTTGAAATAAAATCTCAAATTTTAATATGATATTAGAGCTCATTAAATTCTAACGAGTAATTCGATTCAATTAAAATTCGAAAAAATGAGCATACAAATTTCAAGATTGATTTGTTCAAACGAGCCATCATCTTATAATGACACATTAGGAGTAGGGGTGGGCGTGGGTTGGGTTGGGTCGATTTTTCCCCCAACCCATACCAAACTCAACATGGTTGGTTTAGCATAAATTCAACTCAACCCAACCCAGCCCATGTAAAGATTGAAACTCAACCCAACCCAACCCAACCAAATGTCGGTCGGGTTAGGTTGGGAGTTGGGACGACCTATCAACAAACATTAAAGTCACCAAAGTATTAAATTTAAAGCAACATTAATATATTGCGTTAAATAGAGATGTATTGGAAGAGAGATCTCATCCAAAATCACAACCAATGTTGATGATTTGGTGAGACGACGCCTGCCGCGTGAGAGAGATGATGAAAGATATGTTAAGATTTTTTTTTTGTCTTTCACTTTTTTTTTACCGGGTCTCTCACTTTTATTCTGTTTTAGTTTAACAAAGTTTTTTAATTAGTGGGTCGGGTTGTGTGGTTTTTGTCTGGTTGGATGGGTTAACCCACAACCCGACCCAATCCGACCAACTTAACCTTGCAAACCAACCCAACCCAAGAAAAAATGGCAAAAACCGACCCAACCTAGTCGGGTCGGGTTGGGTCGGGCGGGTTTTTGCCCACCCCTAGTTAGGAGATAAAATTTCAAATCTAATAAAGATGAGAATATATATCAATTTATAAGGGTTTAGACTACTTCTCTTAACATAGTTGACCTTTTAAAATGTAATCCGAAATCTTATCATATTGGACTTGATCATAAGAATTTGAGGGGAACTACGGCTACCAAGTAGTGAGTTATGTCCAAACTGAATTCCGAAGGAGAGGTTGATCATGTGGGATAACTTCTAGATCTAGATTAAAATATAAAGATCTAAATTACGTACCTTAACAAGATTAATCATTTAAGATGAAAATCCAACTAGACAAAATATCCAAAGAAATAAATTTAAGAAGTCCAAAAGGAGTGGCCCAGGAAGAAAAGGCTTAAGAATCCCAAAAGTGCCATGGATGGGACGGACAGGGGGACTATTGATGTTCAATGCGAACAGTGTCGCCTGCGAGTCGACCTAACATTTTCTCATGCCAGCGTTGCTAGCTGGTGTTGGCCGGGCCATTTCAACGCATCTGACTCAATTTTGGTGCTTTTGCAACAATGACAATTCATGTCTAATCACCATTCAAATTTCACAGGCCGTTGCCTCAGAAAATTGAAGTTTTTTTTAAGTAACTATAAGGGATCAAAATTCATTTTCCACCTAACTTTGAAGTTTTCTCTACTCTCATTCTCATACAGCCCGTGCTCTCAATAATCTCTTAATTCTCAAGCCTCACAATTTAGATATTTTTCCCTTATTCGTAATTTGTATGGCATTCGCATTTTAGCACTTGAATAAAGAGTGGTCATTCTATATTTTCTAATTCTAATTATCTTATTTATTTAAGTAATTTACATAAAGGCTAGCTCTTCACCTTCGTCATCTAAAAAATATATTTGGAGTTCTTTGGAGCATTTTTAGAGATCCAATGAAATACCTAGTTGTGTTACAATCTTTGGTAAGATGAGAATAATAATAATAATAATAATAATAAGTTCTTCTCATAAATCATACCATGTGTTCAACAATTGAAAAAGGAAATATACCTCCAATAGGTTGAGATTGATTTTCCATGTAGTAATTATGGTTCCTACCAGAATAGAAAATACCCTTTTGTGGAGATAATCTCAAACCCTCTTCCTTTTTCCTTGTGCCCGTCTATAACTTGTGAGAGAGATAGGGCAATGATTTTCTAAATAGAAGTCAATGGGCTACTTCTATTTTAAGTGGGGTTGAGAGTATGGACTCCACATGCTCACATAAAAGGGCCCATCCAATTATGGGCTTAAAAATGACCAATTGAAATGCAGTCCATAAATTATAACAATCTCCCACTTGGACAACATTACATTTAATCACTACATAAACACAAACAAACATCTCAAAACTTAAATATTTTGTTCAAAATGTGCCTACAAGTTCAAGCCAGTAAATGATATACTAACTGGATATACAATACATGAACAATACTTGAAATCAAGTAACATAAATCAATGAGATGCAAAAACAGTATGGAAATATCAAAAGAGTGATAAACATATATTTCCATAAGAAGTCCTAGAGACAATTTTGAATATCTTTAAAACGATAAGCCTTAAACCAAAATACAGTTGTGGCACATGGCCTAATGACTATACCGATAGGGTATATGACACCAAACATATACTCATAACTATTAGACTTAGGCATAGATATCAAACACATATTGTCTCTTACAGATAACACACATTTTCCATAATGCATATGACTCAGGCATAAGACTAATCAAAATGTCTCAATACATAAATCTGTCTTATCCAAAATGCGCGTGACTCAGGCATGAGACTAACTAAAATGTCTCAATATATACATAAAACATTGCCATATATAAAAGACAAAATAGAATATGAGCACAAATTATATATTAAACTAGCAATGATTATAGAACTCTCACTAACTAAATTCAACATAAGACTCTAACAACCCCAAATGAGTCACATGCTCCCGAAACAATTTTGGAGCTAAACTTTTAGTTAGTAGGTCAGCTAATATGATCTGTCGAAATATACTCAATACAAATATAAGAGTCGGTTATTTTCTCTCTAACAAACAAAAATTTAATATCAATATGTTTGGAACGCGAAGAGCTACTAGTGTCTCGAAAGAAAGCAACTGCTGTAGAATTATCATAGAATATCTGTAGCGGCCCCGAAATGGTGTTCACAACACCCAATCCCAAAATAAAATTACTCAACCATATAGCATGTCAAGTAGCCTCATAGCAAGCTACATACTTGACCTCCATTGTGGAGGAAGCTTCAAGTGTCTGTTTGACACTTATCCAAGAAACAACTCCTCATGCCATCATAAAAACATAACCAGAAGTAGATCTTCTATCATCTAAAGAACCTGCAAAACCGACATCAGAATATCCAACAACATCAAGAATGTCAGATCGTCGATATGTAAGCATTATATCTTTAGTGCCTTTCAAGTATCTAAGTACTTTCTTTGCAGCCTTCCAGTGAGCCAAATCAGGATCACTCAAGTATCTCCCAAGTACTCTAACAACATAAGCAATATCAGGCCGTGTACATACTTGAGCATACATCAAATTGCCTACAACTGAAGAATATGGAATAGTTTCCAATTGAGTTATCTTATTATCATCCTTAGGGCATTGAGACTTCGAGAATTTATCACCTTTTACAATAGGTGCTTTTCCAGGTGAACAAGAATGCATATTAAACCTACTCAAAACTTGATCAATGTAGGTTTTCTAAGACAATCCAAGAACGCCTCTAAATCTCTCATGAAAAATCTGAATCCCCAAAATATAAGAGGCATCACCAAGATTCTTCATATCAAAATGAGACGACAACATGCGTTTTATCTCAAGCAAAAACTCAATATCATTTGTAGCGAGTAATATATCATCAATATAAAGAACAAGAAATATATACTTACTCCCAGCGACCTTCAAGTATATGCATTGATCAACAACATTCTCTTTGAAACCGAAAGAGGTGACAATCTCATCAAATTTTAGGTACCATTGTCTCAATGCCTACTTAAGCCCGTAAATAGACTTCTTAATCTTGCATACCATGCGTTCCTTTCCATCTACTTGGAAACCATCTAGTTGTATCATGTACACATCCTCAAATAAATGTCCATTAAGAAAAGCGGTCTTGACATCCATTTGATGCAACTCGAGATCAAAATGTGTCACCAATGCCATAATAATACAAAAAGAATCCTTGGGAGAAACAGGCGAGAAAGTATCCTTATAATCAATACCTTATCTTTGATTAAAACACTTAGCAACAAGCCTATCTTTATACCTTTCTACTTGACCTTCGAAATCATACTTGTTCTTGAAAATCCACTTACAGCCAATTGGCCTATAACCATGAGGTAGTTCAACTAAGTACCATACTCCGTTTCGACACATTGATGCCATTTCATCATGCATATCATCCATCCAAAATAAAGATTTAGGACTATCAATGGCTTCCTTAAAAGATGTTGGATCAAGAAACGTACCAACATCAAACTCATGCTCCTGTAAATAAACAATGTAATCGTCAGAAATTATAGGTCTACGAATTCTTTGTGATCTCCTCAAAGTAATGTCATCAGTCCCCATATCAACATCAACCTCAGTGTCAGCGATAGGGTCTTGGACAATAGTATTGGATCCCTCTGTTAATGGTGGTGCTGCCATTGATGGAGAAGTAACCTGAACAGGTATTACAACATGTTTCTCACTGAACTCAACTTCACGTGGTACAGAACTCTCACTGTTACTAACATCCTCGAAAAAATGACGCGATCTAATTCAATAATCCTAGTAACATTAGAAGGGCAATAAAGTCTAGAGCCTCTTGATCCCACACAATACCCAACAAAATATCCAATGATAGTCTTAGAATCAAGTTTCTTATACTGAGGATTATAAGGCTTCATTTCTGCTTTACAGCCCCAAACACGAAAATGACGCAAACTAGGCATTTTACCTGACCATAACTCATAAGGTATTTTAAGAACCGACTTGCTTGGTACTTGATTAAAAATGTAAGAAGCAGTTTTCAAAGCCTTGTTCCACAAAAAATCAGGTAAAGAAGAATGACTAAGCATACACCTCACCATGTCCATAAGAGTACGATTTCCTTTTTCTACAATACCATTCTGTTCAGGAGTTCAGAGCATTGTATACTGATCCTCAATACCACATACCTCAAGAAAAACAGCAAAAAGTCCAGGATTTCTTCCAGTTTCATCATATCTCCCATAAAACTCACCTCCTCTATCTGATCTTACTGCTTTGATTTTCTTATATTTCTGAAGTTCTACGATAGCCTTGAAAACCTTGAAAGCTTCCAATGAATTTGATTTTTCTCGAATGAGCTCAATGTAACCATAATGAGAATAATCGTCAGTAAAAGTAATGAAGTATCTATAATTTCCCAGAGCGGCAGGTGTAATGAGACCACAAATATTAGTATGAATCAAATTCAGAATTTCCACACTTCTGCCAATCTTTTGTTTTCTGGTTTTCGCTGGAAGCTTCCCTTTGATACGAGCAACACAAGTTTCAAAATCAGAAAAATCCAAGTCACCCAATATACCATCCTTAGTCAACCTTTTCATTCTTTCTTTAGAAATATGACCCAACCTTTTATGCCACAACATGGAAAAGGTTTCATTAGATCTAGTATGTTTAGAACCAACTATATCATTTACAACAGAGGTACTAGAAGAAGTAGAATCCAAAATAGGAAATAAGTCCATTTTATACAAACTGTCATATAAAGTAGCAGTACCAACCACAATAGAATTATAATAGATTGTAGCCTTTCCATTTATCTAAAATAGAAACAGAGATAAGGTTTCCTCTGACAGAAGGTATAAAAACAATATCAGACAAGTTCAAAACATGCTTAGAAGCCAAAATAAGTCTGACTATTCCAATATGTTTAACTTTAACCTTCACTCCATTGCCCATATTTACAACTGACTCTGTATCAATTGGTCTTTTGCAGTTCTTTAATTTCTGTAGGGAATTTGTAGTGTGAATAGTTGCACCAGTGTCTAGCCACCAAGTATTAGAAGGCACATCAACTAGGTTAGACTCAAAACACACTAATATCGAATGAATACCTTTCTTGTCCAACCAAGCCTTAAACTTCTTACAATCAACATTCTTGTGCCCAAAAATATGACATAAGTTACATTTGCCCTTGAAACCTTCATTCAGCCCTATTTGGAACACTCATAGTATCCTGCTAAGAAGGTCTCTTAGATTTCTTCATCTTACTAGATTTGCTACTATTACCTTTGAAAATTCTCTTCTTCTCTTTATCAGCAGTTACCATGAAAGCAGCAACATAAGACTTGGCCTTTTTCATCATCTCTTTTTCTTGAGTTACGATATCAGTCATTTCACTCAATTCCCATTCTTCTTTTTGGGCATTATAAGTAGTCTTGAGTGCATCAAGTTGAGGTGGCAAGGATTCAAGTACTTGTCATACAAGAAAACTAGCTGCTAACTCAACTTTCATTCTTTTCAGCTTGTTAAAGAAATGAGTAAGATTCATAATGTGCTCTCTAACTCCACTAACCCCATCATAGGTATTAGTAGTAAAAAGTTTCATCAAAGTTTCCTTTTCTACTTTGTCAAACTTAGTAAATTTCTTCCCAACAGCTTCAAAATACTCTTTGGCATTATCTGTATCAGATATGCTCTGTCTAATAGACTTGTCAATAGTATACTTCATGATCATAAGATGAGTCCTATTAGAATGCACCCACTATTCATAAAGAGTCTTTTCAGCTACAGTACTTTCACTAGTGGGTTTGGCAGGTTCATCAACCCTCAAAGCCAAATCCAAATTCATTATAGCCAAATTAATAGTGAGAGACTCACGCCAATCCTCATAATTGGTTCTTGTTAGACTTTTGATGGCAGACAAAGACAGAGACATAGTTGCATTGCCATAAGCTGAGGAGAATACAATAAAAATTTATCAAACATACAGAATGATAAAAGTGCTCCCATAAATGTATACAATAGGCAACTTTATGTCCATGCTAAAGTTTTATTTACAAATAAACTCTTATGCACTATGCTAGAGCCCAAGACACTCTAAAGGCTCTTACGTATACAAAACTAAATAATTAAATACAAGGACTTAAAATGACACACTACCGAGAGGATAGAATTAGGCCATCAAGTGCCAAACACTTAACTATTATCTTTGTCTTCCTAAGCATCCTAACAAATAACGATTTACCGACAGGGCAAATTCACTATCCATATGGATCTTAGTAAATGTCATCAAACAGAAACATGAACAATATACCAATCCCAATAATTTATCATGTCTTGTCTCACGAGAGGTGAGTACAAAGCCATTCCAAAACCATCAATGTTGCAACAAAGTGATATAATTCACAGGAAATAAATATATACATACATTACTTTAAAGAGATTATCCACTTCTTTTCTCTAATAAACAAACACGAAGCAATATAATAAAATTCGTAAACACAAAAGGAAAAGCAATTTCTGCCAGTAGTCATATATCATACGAGAGAGAGAAACATTTCATTTTACAACAAATATTGTCTAATAAAAAATTTTTTTTTTGTCCAAAACGCAATACACTCCAAACAGCAAGTCATAGAGCCAACCCAAAGAAGAAAACGAACGACATAGCCATGAAAATGAGAAGGGGGCTCTGATACCAATTGTTAAAAAAAATTAATAAATGTAAGAAGTTCTTCTCATAAATCATAGCATGTGTTCAACAATTGAAAAAAGGAAACATACTTCCAATAGGTTGAGATTTATTTTCCATGTAGTAATTAGGGTTCCTACAAGAATAAAAAATACTCTTTTGTGGAGATAATAATCTCAAACCCTCTTCCTTTTTCCTTCTGCCCATGTGTAACTTGTGAGAGAGATAGGGCTATGATTTTTCTAAATACAAGTCAATGTGCTACTTCTATTTTAAGTGGGGTTGAGAGTATGGACTCCACATGTGTGAATAAAAGGGCCCATCCCATTATGGGCTTAAAAATGACCAAATGAAATGCAGTCCATAAATTGTAACAGAGAAGAGTTAACGTTGTTTTTTCAAGACTATGAAGGTATTATTTCTTTGGCCATTGATTCAACTTTTTCTACTGAAGGTAATCTATAATTATAAATCTTAACGATGATGATATAACTCTGAAAAAGAAACTTATCTATGTTAAACAAGTTGCATCAGATGAACCTTCTCGTCACATTGCTCATATTATGGCACATATATTGCTATAGTTTAATCTAAGTAATAAAATATTTAGCATCTCTTGTACCCGTTGCGTGGAAAACAAAACGCTACGGGGCATTTGCAACCGTTTATTTTTCTTCTCTTTCGAGAAGAGATTTTGAATTTAATTATTGTGTTCAATGCTTATAGTCCACGAAACAATCTAGAGCTCAAATACTGGATGGTCGGTAAAAGTAAACTTGGGAGGGTAAATCTGAAATATGGAAATGTAGATGTCGGTTTCACTAGAATTTTCCTCACGTTCCTTAAAATATTACTGATAGTGTTCACTTTTTTTTGGTTATACATAGATTTTCGACGGCATTACCCAGTCTAAGAAATGTGCTAGTTATAAAACGAGGTTACTACAATTCTTATATAGTTCAAAATGACATTGTTTTGACTAAAGATAATTGGCACAATATTCATGTTGTGTTACAATCTTTTAAACACTTTTTCTTCTTCTATGCAATATGAAACCTGCTATCCAGTTTTAAAATTTTGTGTTACCATTGTTATTGAATATTTCTGTAGCCTTTGTACAGTGCAGGGACAAAGATTCTCCTCTATTTCAAGTGTATGCAATGATGGCAAACAAATTCAAATATATGTTTCCACTGTTTACCTATTATATTTATCATTCTTATTGTTGTGTTCAATTTTCCTCAAAGTTACGAGGATCATAAAATTGTTTTGAAGTTACTTCAATATAATTTAAAATTCACCTTTAGCAATGTCCTCATTACTTGATAGAATAATAGAATTATGTAATTCACACTCCAGTTCGAATTATATCGATTTACATTTTCCCGAGCTCCAAATACATGATAATCATATGTTTGGAACACTAACATTGGATGAAACATTCATTAGGCGGACTTCTTTAATTTGCTTTAGGGATAGAATGCACAAGGATTCCACTATTCCATATTTTTCAGTAATGTCCATAATTTATTAACATCACACGCTAATTTATCAACAATCCGAGACTCAAAGGCATTTATGGAAATCATATAATGGATCGAGATTTATTACATGGCATCGACAATACTGCAAAATCTTATATATGAACAAGTGTAACACCCCAAAATTTCAGAAACCTTGAAATGTTATCAAAAATTCAATTTTCTTTGTATCAAATGCGGAACGATAAAATAATATTTTTTAATAAAAAATTATATCGGAATATCTATAAATTTAAACTAAACATGGAAATTGTATCGTTAAAAAAATAATATAATCGCTAATTAAATAATGTGTTTTTGAAAAATTAAAACTAATAAATTGAAGGGGGGGAAATTTAATGTTTTTATTTCTTCAATTCCTCTTGACAGTCCGCATCACCGTTCCACCACAGTCTCAATCCACCTGAACTAACCTGTAAATTTTTTTAAGAGTAAGTATTTAAAAATACCCAGTAAGATATGTGCAATTCTCATACACAATTATATAACAATAAAATAAATATTTCATACAATTTTTCTCTTATGGAGTATATCGGTGACCAAACGATACAAATCTTAGGTCATCTTAAATTTCCATAGAATTTCATATCTCTTAATAAAGATCTCAAATGTCCACTGGCAATTCATGCATAAATTACTGAATATAAAAATATAAGAAAACAAACCACTTGTACATAAATATCTTACCATGATTTTGAAATGTTGAAAAAAATAAAATCTTGCACGTAAAAGATCTTCTATTTTTCTATACTTTTTCCTCTCATTCGCTCTCTACTGTAACTCTCTTTATTTTCTGTGGTGAAATAATGTGAGTTCTTACGATATTTATAGTTTAAATTCTAAATTGAATTTGTATACAACTAGAATTTAAAACGATGTATATAACAAATTAGAATAAGAATTGATTTAAAAAAACAAAATTATGATTACTTTTAAACTTTATCAAATTAAGATTGCAATCAAACTCTATCCTAATCACAAAAAAAATATATATATATATCATTTTCAAAATCAATATTTATAACTCCATCGATACATAATTATTTGGCGCAAATAAGATAAGAATTTAAAACATATTTCATTTTAATCCTAATCTTTCTTCAAAATATTAAAAATATACTATATATAAAACAAATAAAATTTTATTCTAAGATTTCTAGGACGTTACAACAAGTTTGTGTACCTCGTTGGCTTGAGAAGGTGACCTAATTCTTCCACAAATGTTTATGTACTGCATTAGCAGACAGATGTAAGTAGATTTTGTATTTATTTCATAAGCACAAATGTTATTGTATTTATTTAATTTTTAAAAAAATTGTATTCAAAATTTTAATAAGGTATGATTTTTACCCATCTAAATATCATGTAGTCGCTTCGAAGTCCAAATAAAGGAGAATGTTTTTATAACTACAATTTTTTTTTTTTAATCAAACACTTTCAATATTTTTATTTTTATTTTCAATTACCATAGATATAAAAGAAAATTTTAAAAATATTTGGCCAGCAAGCGGCTCGTGAGCCTTCTTCACTTATCCCCACCAACCAACAAGTTGGTAGGGGTAGTTGAGCCAACTTTTTTAAAAGCCGCTATAACACTCCAAAATTTATACATCTTGAGGTGTTACAAAAAAATATTTCATCTACTTTTATTTACATAAAATGCGGAACGATAAAATTCTTTAATAAACAAAATATTGGAACTTCCATAAATTTAAATTTGAATTATAAAATCATGTCTTTAAAAAATTTAAACATTCTCAACTAATAAATCCAATATTAATGTTATTGAACAAAACAAACTACTAAATTTAAAGGCAGTAAAACTTAATATTTTCATATGTCGAAATATCTTGATAGTCCGTTGCACCATCCCACCACAACTCCAATTGACCTGCACGAGCCTATATAAATTCGTAAAAGTGAGTATTTTAAAAAAAATCCAGTAAGATACGTACAGTTTCCATACGCAATTATATAACAATAACATAGACAATTCATACCACAATTCTCTTTAAGAAGTATATTGGTTACCAAGCGAGATACCCATCATTTCTCATTTTGAATTCTCGAAAGATTTTACATTTCGTTAGGTCGAACCTGAAAGTCCACTAACAATTATCGCATAAATTATTGAACATAAAAGTATACGAAAACATCAACTTACACAAAAGTATCTTACCTTGATTGATTAAACGAGCTCTTGAAATTAATATACTAGAAATTCACAGTTGTTTTATATAAAATTTGTCGTATAAAATTTCTTTGGTAGTGAATTGTAGGACAATTGCACACTATTTATAGTTGAGAAATATAGTGTTTGAGTCATGATACAATTGTAATGAAAAATTGTATTTATCACATTTGATAAAAATTGAATTTCTAGTAAACAAATCACAAGGTGACATGTGTACAAAATATTTATCACAACAAAAATGTGGTTCTAATTCTAATATGTGATAGTGATGACAACTTGACTTTAAATAGAATTAAAAATAAATAAATACAACTCTCACTCTTCAAACAAGCTCCAATGGACTAAATTAATGACAAACACTCACCAAATTCAAACAATGTTCAAACTTGGCAATATAAAGTGCTTTTGTCATCATATCAGCACGATTATCACTAATATCAGCCTTTCCCATTACAATATCACCATGAGCAATCACATCACGTACAAAATGATACCTCACATCAATGTGATTAGTCTTTAGTCAAGAAAATTGCACTATGCTATCATAGAGTAATGTAGACATCTGCAAGTCTTTATTGATTTCACCAATAAGTCCTCTCAGCCATATAGCCTCCTTACATGCCTTTGTAATGACCATGTATTCTGCTTTTGTTGTAACAAAGCTATTGTATTATGCAAAGTAGCTTTTCAACTGATATCACAGCCACCAAAGGTAAACACATACCTTGTAAGCGATCTCTTCTTATCAAGATCCCTTGCATAATCTGAATCCACATAACCGATGACTCCATCTTAATTTCTACCAAAATGTAAACAAGCATTTGATGAGCCCCTCAAGTATCTAAAGATCAATTGCACTGTTTTCCAATGTTCATTTCCAGTATTAGCCATGTCTCTACTAACTACACTAATTGTCTATGCCAAATTAGGTCTTATACAAACCATAGAATACATGAGCGAACTAACTGCACTGAAGTAAGAAACCCAAGACATATAATCAATGTCTTCATCTGACCGTGGACACAAGTTAGATCATAGTATGAAGTGGGCAGCCAAGGGAGTATTGACACCTTAACTTTCATCATATTGAATCTTTCAAGCATCTTTTCAATATACCTCTTCCGACTCAAATACAATCTGCCAACCTTTCTATCCCTCAAGATCTCCATTCCAAGAATATTATTTGTTGTACCCAAGTCCTTCATTTCAAACTCCTTACCGAATTGTAATTTTATTTTTCTGACTTCTGCTTTATCCTTAGCTGCTAGCATATCATCAACATATGATAACAAATATGTAGTTGATCACCACTTTCCTTTTTGAAGTACACACAACTATCATAATTACATCTATCAAAATAATAAGCAGCCATGAATGAATCAAACTTTTTATATCACTATTTCGACGACTGCTTTAGTCCATGCAATGATTTCTTCAGTAAGCACAAATAGTCTTCATTTCCCGAAGCTATGAACCCCTCTGGTTGTTACATATAGGTACTTTCCTCAAGTTCTCCATGTAAAAATACTATCTTGACATCCACTTGCTCAAGCTACAAATCATTCTTAGCCACTGCTCCAAGTAAAACCCAAATAGAACTATGCTTCACAATTGGTGAGAACATATCTGTAAAATCAACATCCGAAATCTGACTGTAGCCTTTTGCCACCAATCTAGCTTTGTATCTAGCATGTTCAACCCCTGATGTGCCTTCCTTTCTCTTGAACACTCATTTACAATGAACCACCCTTTTTCCTTTAGGTAATGTCACCAAAGTCCCACGTGTTATTTTTGTTTAATGACTCCATCTCTTCCTGCATAGCAATCATCCATCTGCTAGAATCACTGTAACTAACTACCTCTGTATATGTAGTAGGCTCCTCAGTAGAATCAATGTCTTCAGCAACACTCAATGCATAAGCAACCGAATTTGCTTTCCCATACTTCTGTGGAGGTCTAATCTATCTACGAGGTCTATCCTTAGCTATTAAATACCATGGTGTTGGTGGTGTAGGCAAAGTAGTAAGATATTACTGTCTGTCAACCCTTAACTGGACTGATTTGTAGCAGGCTGTTCTACAATCTTTGGTTGTTTTTCTGAACCAATTTCCAACCCACTTGAGTTGAACAATTCCACTCCTCAATTTTATCAGAATCCCCAAGAGATGAACCACGAACCATAGCAAGTTCATCAAATACCACATTCCTACTAACAACCACATTTCTAGTCTCTGGACACCATAACTTATACTACTTCACATCTGATTTATACCTGAGAAAGATACACTTTCTAGACAGAGGCTCCAACTTCCCATTATCCTCATGAGCATAACCTGGATACTTCAAATCCGATTAGCAAGAAGGTTTACTAGACTATATATCCTCCGTGTCTTTTTATCAATGACAACTGAGAGTGGGCGATTAATCAGAAAACAAGTCGTAGTAGCAGTTTTAGTCCAAAAAGACTTAGGCAACTCAGAATTTGAAAGCATACAACGAACATTTTCCGCCAAAGTTTTGTTCATCTGTTCTACCACACCATTCTGTTGAAGAGTTCCAGGCACTTTCAAATGTCTCAAGATGCATTCAGCCCTGTAGAAGCTATTAAGTTCCTTTGAGCAAAACTTCAAACCATTATTAGTGCGTAGACATTTTACTTGCTTTTCAGTCTACTTCTCTACCAATGTTTTCCACTATTTGAAAGTCTCAAACACATCACTCTTTTACTTCAAGAAGAATACCCAAACTTTGCTGGAGACATCATCAATTAATGTCAACAAGTAATAATAACCATATTTAGATGTACTTTGGCTAGTCCCCAAAGATCTGAATGGACATATTCAAGTGTTTCCTTCGTGTTATGTCTTCTTTTAGTAAATCTGATTTTCTTTTGTTTCTCAAAGACACAATTCTCACAAAACTCTATTTTGCCGATTTTCGCCCATCAAGAAGTCCCCATTTACTCAGCGCCGCCATCCCATTCTTACTCATATGCCCAAACATCATATGCCAAAACTTTGCAACTTCATCATATATCAAAGAAGAAGTAAAAATTGTTGCATCCTCAATCACTGTGGAACCGTACAATATGTACAGTTGTGTAGATTTTTTATGCCCTTTCATGACAATAAGAGTAACCTTGCTCATCCTTCAAAACTCCAACTCCATCGATGTATCTGTAGCCCTTTGAGTCAAGTGTACTCAAAGATATGAGATTCCACTTCAGTTCTGGAATATGTCTTACATCTGTAAATGCTCAGATAGTCTCATCGAACATTTTGATTCTAAGTGTACCAACTCCAACAATTTTACAAGGCGCATTGTTTCCTATAATCACAGTATCGCTCGAAACTCCTATATATGTAGAAAACCAGTCCCTATTAGAACACATATGAAATCAATAACCCATTCATCACTAGATTTAGTATCTCCGTCAGAAATTACAAGAAGCTCTCCACCACTATACTCATCTTCCACAACATCGGCCTCCGCTGTATAAACATATTGTTTTCCTTTCTCTGTAGCACCGCAGCTTTATTTTTATTTTTCAAGGCAAATCAATCAGCTCTAATATGCCTCTTTTTCTTAGAGTAATGTCATGTCTTCTCAGCATGTCTAGACTTCGATTTGACCCTCATATTTCTGCTAAAATTCCTATCTTGATTCATCCAACGCACAATCAAGCTTTCAGAATGATTTTCAGATCCTCCAGTAAAATGTCTTAACTTCTTCTTACATATAAAGCGTCATATACTTCTTCCACGGTGAGAGTATCCTAACTATAGAGAATAGTATCCCTAAAAGTAACGTATGATGGTGGCAGTGAATATAACAACATCAAAACCAAATCCTCCTCGTCATACTTAACTTCCAATGTTTCCAAATCAGCCACGATTTCTTTGAACATAGTTAAGTGATCATCCAATGACGTACATTCAGACATCCGATGAGAATACAAGCGTTGTTTTAAGTTTGTCATGTAAAGTTGCTCCAACTTTAACCACAATGCAGCGACACTCTTTTCCTTAAGAACATCTTGAAGAATTTAATTCGAGAGATGTAGATTAAATTGAGATTGAACTTTTCGGTCCCTACGCTACTTTTCATCTTATGTCTAGACAACACCAAACAGGGCTTCCTCCAAATCCATATACGCCAACACCACTCGCATCTTCACTTGCCATAATGTAAATCTTGTGTTTCTATCTAACAATGGAATATCATACTTCCTTGTCGCCATGCAAAACAATCAACCTTGCACTCTGATACCACTTATTATGAATTTCAGATCACAAGATAATGACGATAATGAAATAAAAATGAAAAAATAAGAACACAAGAAGTTTAGAGGAGGAGAATCCACTATAATCAATAGTTTTGTGTTTACAATATCAAGATTTCAATAATATATTTATATAAACATGTTGTAAAAGAATAAGAGTCCAAAAAACGTGTCAAAAAGCGAAATGGGCCAGGACTGGATAAACATGTCGCTCGGGCGACAGCCCCTCACTCGATCTACAGACGGACGACAAATTCTCGGGTTGTTTTCCACCGAGATTGCTTGAGCAGTTAGGAAATGCAGCGACTTTTTCTTCCGGTCCATAATTTTGATCTCTTCAAAATCACTCCAATTTAGACTTCAATACCTACTAGAATTTGGGTCAAACCACAACAATATTCATGAAAAATGTTTTGTGAGAATAATTATTTTTTTAATAAGATTTAAACTTCCATGTTTATTCAATTTCATGCAATGAAAGTATGTGGCCATTCCTGTATTAGATAATGCTATTTGTCACTAATGATCATCATTATCTATATGGTAACATAGTATTATTAATGATATGTTCAAGAAAACGCATGGATGTGCGGTCCTTATTATTGTACCGGTTATTCAATATCATCTAAATATGATGGTGATCATCAATGATGACAAATAATATTACTCTTTATTTTATTTTTTTGTCACAAAAATAATGATTGTAAGCAATTTTAATTCGTCATTTTGCTTATTGTACAAAGGGGGACTTTATTTCTTTTAAGAGTTACAACTAAGATCATTTTAGAAATAGAAGAAAAGAGCCATGCTGTGTAAAAAATTATGAGCAATAATCAATACCGCTGTAAGAAATGTGGTTTGACAAAATTTATGAACATTTATCTAACCATCACACATTGACAAATAACTCGTGCTGGTTAGAAAGCCGAACGTACTCAAGAAAGTTTGCATGCTTCTGATAACCCCTTTCAATAAAGTTGACTTTTTACACTGAAACTCAAGAATTCTACATTATAAGAGCCATCCTAAAATTCTATATTATAAGAATTCTATATTACACTCATCGGTCTAAAATATTAAGGGTTATGCTACATCAACATAACCATTTACATAATGTGTACCATAATTGCCACATGGAGGTCCCCTATTGGAGGGGCGCCTATGGGCCCAGTCACCCTCCCCCCCCAATAGGGGGCCTCCATGTGGTCATTACGGCATACATTATGTACAAATAAATTTACCCAAATTTTAATAAGCAGTTAAAACATAAGATCAACATCCTGAAACCAACCATGATGTTGCAATGCATATAAAGGTAAACCTACTTAAATATGAAAGTTTTAATTGACATTATCTAAACAAAGTTGACGTTTTAATAAAAATATTAGTCTCAAATAAAACCTAAAAAGCTCACACAAACAATTTAATCTATCTTATACTCAAACAAACATTCAAATCCTAAATTAATACTTTCAAATGAATCACCATGTTAAGGATAAAATCTCACACCATATCACTACACCAAAATTGATCTTTTGCAACACATAAAATGCAACATTCGTTAATCGAGTATTGCTAAATGTGTCTATAACAACATTCTAATCAGTGAATGTTGTCATTAGTTAACAAAATTGAGATTTAGCAACATTTTTGAAGTTTATGTTGCAAAACAATTCTCTTTTTGCAACGTTTATTAAACGTTGTTAATATGAAACTTTTCGCAACGTTTATTAAATGTTGTTTATATGGACTTTTAGCAACGTTCATAGTTTCATTTTTGCAACGTTTATTGAATGTTGTTAATATTGACTTTTCGAAATATTAACTGAATGTTGTGAAAAGTTTCACTTTTTGCAACGTTTTTTAAACGTTGCTAAATTAAGTTACATATGGGTTTAAATTGAAGAAGCCCCAAAAAACTAAAACTAAAACTCTAATTTCTCATTCCCACTTTTTCTTAAACACCTCTCTCTCCGTCGACAAATTTTATTTCCCTTTTGATTGAAATTTCCAAAACCCTAACCTCTCTCACCACCTCCTCTCCCTTTCTATATTCAATCCCCTTTTCTCTCTGTCATCTTGGTTGCTATAATGTTAGGACGGGGCTATTGGTATGTCTCCAAAAGCATTTGCATTCCTAGATGGTTGGGACGGGGCTATTGGGATTTTGGGCTATCATGGCTAGGGATGACAACGGTTCGATTCGGCCAAAATCACAACTGCACCATAATCACATAAGTCGGTTCAGTTCGTATCTCGGTTCGGTTCGGTTCAGTTAATAACCACGAAAATGAATTATTTTTTATAAATCCAAACTCCAAACGTCAAATTGAGAAAAAAAATTATGAAAAAAGTCAATAAAAATCACAGTAATTTTAGGGAAATCGTGCAGGAAAATGCATAATCTAATAAAATTAAGTCATAACGAATCTAATTCTTTATTCAAGAAAAGCAAAAAGAAAAAGAGCAATATTCAGAAAATTTTAACATAACCACACATATTTCATTCGAGTGATATAACAGAATATAGAGGTCACAAAAATTGATATCTGCAAATTAACATTTAAATGCTGGAGTTCAATAACTGTAGTTGCATGCAAGATCATAAACAAGATACCACTGTACATAGCTACAATCATAAACAAGATTTAGACGCAATCAAATTATCGATTTAGTAGTCTAAGCAGAAAGCAGAAGATAAATATCTATCCTAAATTTAGTCACAAACTAAAGGCATTCCTGGAAATGAAGTTCACGTGACTTGGCCAATCCCCAAAGGCCAATCCTCAATGACGAAATCACTAATTGATAACAATGGAGAGAAGAATATAAAAGAATTCTTACAACAAGAAAAACCATAGAATTGATCTGCAAATAAATTATGATATCAGGAAGTCAATAAATAAATTAAGAAAGCAACGAAGAAACCTTTTGTACAGTAGGATCAGCTGCGTCTTCTGCCCTTTCTTTCTCGGAACAAGTAATTTTTTTGGCTTTAACTTCAACTCAGACGACAACCTGTGAGGGCGAAACTGGCGAGGTCATCCGTCGGCGACAGATTTGAGTGGAAGATTCAAGAGAAGTGGTCTGGTCTTCTGAAGAATGTAATTACGTGGGTAAGGGTTTTAATTACGTGTAGGGCATATTGACATTGAATTGGGCTACGGGATTGGGGCCTAGGTTATTGGGTTAAGGTTTAGTTAATATTAATTGAGTCAGAATTTTGGGAAGCCAAAAAAAATTGCTCAATTAATTTTGAGAAATAATAATGGAAAGCCCAATTGTTCAATTTTTTTTTTTAATGGTAATCGGTTCGGTTCGGTTCGGTGCACCATAGCTAAATACCATACCCGCCCCTAAATGAAGCGGTTCATTAAAATCAAAATCATAACCGCCCCATTGCACCATCGGTTCGGTTTTTTCGCCCCATTCGGTTCGGTTAACCGCGGCTTTCGATTTTCACAATTTGAATTGTCATCCCTAATCATGGCCAAGAACGGAGGCAAATTTCCAACAATTTTTAGCAGCTGACCTAGCCGCCAAGAAGGCTCCCCAATTTTACCCAACTGATGATGTGAAGAAGCCATTTTCTAACAAGCGAAAGCACAAGTCCACAAAACCTAGGAACTTTTCAGATTTGTTTATTTTGTTTTTCTTTTTTCATTTGAGATTTGGGCTATAAGTTCTCTTTTTAGATTTCGTTATTTTGTTTTGCTTTTAGTTTCAATCGAGATTTATGTTATAGTTCTTTCAATTTTTCATCAATGAAATTTTTTATTTTTTTATTTTTCCTGGGTATAGGGCAAGCATTACTTCAGGGATTGTTTTGATTATATTGACGTGAAGATTTCATTTGACATTCTTGAAGTTTAAATTATGGAAATATTTTTGTGCATATAGGTATATTGAAACATAGTTGCTAGTAAGACTTTATGGCTTGTATTGTTTTTTTTTTTTTTTTTTTTTTTTTTTGCAGCTACTGACTTTTTTAATCAATTGAACTTTCTCTATGCGACATTCGCTCACAGAAGCAAGTTGTCCAATAATGTCGGCATGGCCTAAGTATGTTTCTCGATTCCTCTTTATCTTAGTCCCTTCATTTGTTTCTCAGATAATAGCATATGAATAACAATTTATGTATTTCACCTCTCTCAACATAATTTCCATGTCATGATAAATATGAACTTATTACCAAGGTGTAATTTATCTCTAATGTTAGTGGATTATAGTTAAGGCTTTTTATGTTCTTCATACTAACATTTGAGAACGAAATCCCCTTCCATCCTATATCAGTTATTAACTTTATAGAGCCACTTCTTGCCAACTTTTTGGTTATAACTGAAATTTGTTTAATTTTTATTCTTTGTTTGACTTCTTGAGCATTACTAGGGTTGATGAGAAAGTATCAATATACTTTTTATTCTTACGATTACTAGTTGTCTACAATAAAAAAAAAAAAAAAAAAAATCAAATGAGACTAGTATATGGATTGTTGAATATTAAATATATGGTTAATATTAGTCTTTTTGGGTACTCTGGTTACATAACATTGATGCTCTTTTCGATAATTTTAATATAATATTGGCATTTTAATTCTGTAGGCATTGTGCATCTTGTTGAAAATTGATGTTTTTGGGTGAGTGTGAGCCTCATATATTTCTTGATATACTTTTGATTTACATGCTAATTATATCTTTATTATTTTTGTGATATGCGGGGAGATAGATTATTATTGGAATAGCTAAATTGTTGGTAACAGAATCAAATTTCAATATGGATCGACTATTTTGTAATATTTTAATCAGTTTTTTTTTTAAATAGTAGTTGTTATAAAATAGAGAAAAGAGAAGAGAGAATAAAAGCCAATAGACTTTTCTGTGTGTTATTATGAGAACTAAAGCCCTATATTTATAGAGTCTAAAAGGAGAGTTACAGTTGGAATGAAATACACTTTCTGAACTAGATAAGACTTATCCATGTATCATGATAATACTAAATAATCATCTCATTCTTTTACAACACTCCCCCTCTGATGATTATTCGTACAATAACTACCTCGTTAAAACCTTATCTGATAAAAACTCAATGGAACAAAAAAAAATCAAATGAAGGAAAAAGAGTACAGTTATTTTGGAGTATAAAAATGTAAATGCTGCCTCATTAAAACCTTGCTAGGAAAACCCAGTGGGATAAAACCTAAGCGAAGGAAAAAGAGTACAGCTACTCCCCCTAATGTTGATCACTGAAAATCTTTGAGTCGACGCATTCCAATCTCGTGAACCAATTTCTTGAATGTAGATGTTGGCAGCGCTTTTGTAAATAAATCGGCCTCATCATCAATTGAACGAATTTGTTGAATATTGATGTCGCCATTTTTCTGAAACTCGTGTGTATGAAAGAATTTTGGAGAAATATGTTTCGTCCGGTCACCTTTGATATAGTCTCCTTTGAGTTGTGTAATACAAGCACCATTATCTTCATACAAAATTGTTGGACTTTCTTTTGTTGAAACTAATCCGCATGACTCTTGGATATGATGGGTCATGTTCCTCAACCATACACATTCTCGGCCTGCTTCATGGATTGCAATGATTTCAGAATGATTTGAGGATGTTACTGTCAATGATTGCTTTACAAATCTCCATGATATAGTTGTTCCTCCACGTGTAAACACATATCATGTTTGTGATTTAGCTTTATGTGGGTCAGAGAGATAACCTGCATCTGCATATCCCACTAAAGCTGATCCCGACTTTTGAGAATAAAATAATCACAAATCAATAGTACCTTTTAGGTAACGAAAAATATGTTTAACACCATTCCAATGTCTTTGTATTGGTGTAGAGCTATATCTTGCAAGGAGATTTACAGAAAAAGCTATATCGGGTCGAGTGTAATTTGCAAGATAAGTTAATGCTCCAATTGCACTAAGATATGGTACTTCAGGACCAAGAATCTTTTCTCCATCTTCGGGTGGACGAAAAGGATCATTTTTTACATCAAGTGATCGAACAACCATAGGTGATGTCAATGGATGTGCATTGTCCATATAAAATCGTTTTAAAACTTTTTCTGTATATGTAGATTGATGAACAAATAATCTTTCTGAGAAATGTTCAATTTGCAATCCGAGACAGAATTTTGTTTTTCCCAAATCTTTCATCTCAAATTCATTTTTCAAATAATCTGCAGTTTTGTTGAGCTCTTCAGAAGTTCCAATTAAATTTAAGTCATCAACATAAACCACCACAATTGCAAATCCAATATTCGTTTTCTTTATAAAAACACATGGGCAGACATCATCATTTTTATAGCCTTCCTTCAACAAATATTCGCTAAGACGATTATACCACATGCGTCCAGATTGTTTTAATCCATATAATGATCTTTACAGTTTAATTGAGAACATGGTTCTCGGGCATGTATCATTTGTTTCACGCACTTTGAGTCCTTCAGGGACTTTCATATATATGTCACTATCAAGTGAACCATATAAATAGGCAGTCACTACATCCATAAGGCGCATATCGAGCTTTTGTGACACAGTCAAACTAATTAAAAATCTAAAAGTGACGGTGTTCATTACGGGAGAATATGTTTCCTCATAATCAATTCCTGGTCTTTGTGAGAAACCTTGAGCTACGAGTCGGGCCTTGTATCTTGTAATTTCATTGTTTTCATTTCTCTTTCGTACAAAAACCCATTTGTATCCAACAGGGATTACATTTCCAGGTGTTCGAACTACAGATCCAAACACTTTCCGTTTCTCTAAGTAATTCAATTCCGCCTGTATGGCTTCTTTCCACTTTGGCCAATCAAGAGCCACGTTAAAGGCGAAAATATTGTCTATAACAACATTATTTCGCTCCCATAATTTATGAGATAACATATAATTTATTGAAATCTCATTATTTTCGGACACTTGTGAATCTTCAGGAACCATATTTTCAATATTTGATTGATCGATTTTCTCCAATATTATTTCTTCTGAAATTTTTGGTTGGTTTTTCTCTTGTACTTTTCTTTTTCGAGGTACAGAGTCTTTTGAACCAACTAGTCGACCACGCTTATGGCGAATTTGAGATTCATTTGCTACAGCAAATTGTCCCGCAGGAATATCAATTTTTGCTGGAATATTTTCTGCTGGCATATATGATTTTGTCACTTTTCTTGTGTCAACAAATGCATCCGGTAATTGATTTGCAACATTTTGCAAATGAATGATTTTTTCAACCTCTTGCTCACATTGATTGCTGCGGGAATCAAAATGAGATAAAGTTATTTCATTCCAAGAAATTTTACCTTGTTTATCAGGATATAGTTTTTCCCCTCCCAAAGTTGGAAAGATCATTTCATCAAAATGACAATCTGCAAAACGTGCAGTAAATAAATCACATGTTAAAGGTTCAAGATACCTAATAATGGATGGTGAATCAAAACCCACATAAATCCCAAGTCTTCGTTGGGGACCCATTTTAGTCCGTTGTGGGGGTGAAATAGGGACTTGAACAACACAACCAAAAACTCGCAGGTGAGAAATATTAGGTTCATGACCAAATGCTAGTTGCAAAGGTGAATATTGATAATATGCAGTTGGTCTGATACGAACCAATGACGCAACATGTAATATGGCATGACCCCAAACAGAACCTGGGAGTTTTGTTTTCATAAGTAACGGTCTAGCAATAAGTTGTAGACGTTTAATAAATGATTCCGCCAAACCATTTTGTGTATGGACATGCGCAATCGAATGTTCAACAACAATCCCAATTGACATGCAATAATCATCGAATGCTTGTGATCTAAATTCACCGGCATTGTCAAGACGAATAGTCTTGATTGAGTAATCGGGAAATTGCGCACGTAATTTTATGATTTGAGCAAGTAGTCTAGCAAAAGCTACATTCCTAGTAGAAAGTAGACAAACATGTGACCATCTAGTAGAAGAATCAATTAATACCATAAAATAACGAAATGGTCCACATGGTGGGTGTATTGGCCCACATATATCTCATTGAATCCTTTCCAAGAAAGTTGGGGATTCAATATTGACCTTTGTAGTTGAATGTCTAATGACTAACTTGCCTTGTGAACAAGCCACACATGGATAATCATTAGGTAAAAGAATCTTCTGGTTCTTTAAAGGATGCCCTGTGAGTTATTTATTATTCGACGCATCATTATAGCTCCTGGATGTCCAAGTCGATCATGCCAAAGTATAAAATTCTTTGGATCAACGAACTTCTGGTTCGTGATAATATTTGACTCAACCATTTTTATAAATGTATAATGCATGCCAGATAGGAGTGCATAAAATTTTTCTTTTATCTGCTTCTGGTCAGGTACAAAAGAAGTTATGCAAAGATATTCAACATTATTTTCTTGCATCGTCTCAATGTGATATCCATTGCAACGGATATCTTTGAAACTAAGCAAATTTCTTCTAGATTTGCTTGAATAAAATGCATCGTCAATATATAATTTTGTATTATTTGGAAAAATAATATAAGCTCTTCCGGAGCCTTCAACAATATTCGATGCACCTGATATCGTATTAACATTATTTTCTGCTAATGTTAAGTCCAAAAAATATTTTTTGTCTTGAAGAATAGTATGTGTAGTTGCACTATCAATTAAACAAGAATCTTGACAATCCATCGTGAATCTATAAGAAAACAAATATATTTTAAAAAGACTTGAAATTTAAATTTAAAAAGGGGTAAACATAATTTATTATGAAATTAACGATGCATACTAAAGTTCTAAGTTTCTTGCGAAAAATAAGAACATAATTGAATTTCTAAAACGAAAGGAAATACTAGAAAGTAAACTAATCTATATCTTCCATTACACCACCCCCAATTAAATGGTCAATATTTCCATTTGGATCAGTAAAGAAATCAGAGACATCCAAATGAGTAACATCAATTGGACCATCATAATCAGCAAAATTTGTCTCCAATTTTTTCTTTCCCTTGATTGATTTTTGATAGAGATCCACGAGGTGTTTGGCCGTACGACAGGTACGTGACCAATGCCCTTTCATTCCACATTTAAAGCAACTTTCTTCATGCTCCTTTTTGGATGTGCTACTTTCGTTTGCTTTGTGCCTTTTGAAATTATTGTCTTGTTGCTGATAATTTTGTTGATTATTTTGTCCATGATTTATTCCACGTGCACGCCCGCGTCCGCGTCCACGTCCACGTCCATGTCTCTGTTCTTGTCTTGATATTGTATTTGCTTCAAACAATGCAGTACCATTTGCTTCAGGCAATGGTACAGAACCAGTTGGACGTAACCCATGATTTTTCATCAATAGTTCATTATTTTGTTCAGCCATAAGTAAACAAGATATGAGTTCGGAGTACTTTTTGAAACCACGCTCACGATATTGCTGCTGTAGGAGCACATTCGAGGCATGAAATGTAGAAAAAAATTTCTCCAACATATCATCATCAGTGATTTTTTTTTTCTTCACACAATGTCAATTTTGAACATATTTTGAATAGTTCAGAATTGTACTCACTAACAGTTTTGAAATCTTGTAAACAAAGATGCATCCACTCATAGCGGGCTTTGGGGAGGACTATAGTCCTCTGATGATCAAATCTTTCAGTTAATTTTTTTCCAAAGAACCTGTGGATTTTTTTCAGTGAGATATTCAATTTTCAGTCCATCGTGAAGGTGATGACGAAGGAATATGAGTGCTTTTGCACGATCCTGCAGTGATTCTTTGTTTCCTTCTTTTCTTGTCTCTCCCAAACCTTTTGAGACCAGATCGATATCAGCATCGAGTACCCATGACAAATAGTTTTTGCCAGATATGTCAGGTGCAACAAACTCAAGTTTTGTAATGTTTGCCATTTGATTAACTACACAATAAAGTAAAAGAAAATACAATTAATTTCGAAGAATATGATTAAACATCAATATCAATATGACATAAGTTACGTGTTTTCCTTCATGGATAAACACTAATTCAAAATAGTATGTTTTTCGAAACATATGCTATTTCAAGAGCACGTTGTATTTTAATATTACTTATTCAAGAGCAATATGTCAATATTCTTCTGGAATATTGAAAAATATAATTTATGCTTTTCAGGAGCAAATAATATTCTTCTGGAATATTAATTATAACGTTGTGCTATTTCAAGAGCAACAACATGATAAATTATTAATTTAAGTTTTATGAAAAAAAAAATCAAAAAATATTTAATTACCATATAGACATGATATGAATTTATATAGACAAATTAATTACCAAAAATGTAATAGTAAAAAGAAAATCTTTTAGACATGGACGTGAATTGGCAAAAATAAAAATTAAAAAAAATCAGGTTACCAAATTAACGTGTTGTGAAATATTAATTCTTGTCTTGCATATAAATTGAGAGAGGATATGAATAAATCATGATAGACATATTTACATGAAAAATTAGAGATGTGAATTCATACACAAACTTTGTCAGTATAAAAACAGTAATCATTAGAGTGGAAATTAATCATTATCTATGCATGATAACTATGGCTAAAGTACGTAAAAAAAAAAAAAATAAACAAAAGAATTACGTAATTACACACAATCACAATTAATTAGGTGAACATTTTTTCAAGCGTGAAGATCGGTGGCAGGATTTGAGTATATAAGAAACAAATTGAGGTAGTGTCACGTAATCATTCCAAAAAATATTATGTTTCTGACAGATGTATATGTAAAATTCACGTGTCACCAAATTAATTTTGGTACACATGATAGATGATTATGCTTTAAAATTATTATTACCTTCTCTAAAGGATTGAACTTTCGGTATTCTGCTTTTTCTTTCTTGCTTTGGAATGTTGCTCTTCGTGTTGTGGTAAACTTTGAAAAATCAAGCTTTCGTGCTGATAACGTGTTATAAAATAGAGAAAAGAGAAGAGAGAATAAAAGCCAATAGACTTTTCTGTGTGTTATTATGAGAACTAAAGCCCTATATTTATAGGGTCTAAAAGGAGAGTTACAGTTGGAATGAAATACACTTTCTGAACTAGATAAGACTTATCCATGTATCATGATAATACTAAATAATCATCTCATTCTTTTACAACAGTAGTCTATATTTTTGACATATTGCTATGTAACTTTTTGAGTAGGTTAATGATGTTAGCTTATTTAGATGAACTCTACATTTTGGCATATTGTGGGTTAATTACCCCAATAGTCACTAAACTTTGGCCAAAGTTTTTACAAGGTCACTGAACTTTAAAAACTACGTGATTAGTCACTGAACTTTTGAAAAATCACCTCATTGATTACTGAATTTTAAAAATTACATCATTTGTCACTAAATTTTGCAAAATGTTTCCTAGATGGTCACTGAACCCAGTGACTATATGGAAAACTTTTTGCAAAGTTTAGTGATTCCGTAAAAATCTTTTGCAAAATTCAGTGACCAACGGGGTGATTTTTCGAAAGTTCAGTGACTTACCACATAGTTTTTAAAGTTCAATGACTTGGTGGAAACTTTCGGTAAAATTCAGTGACTATTGAGATAATTAACCCGCATATTGTATTGAATTATATTCACTATTTTTGTTTATTAAAACTATGTAAAATCCGATTATATGATTAACGTTTACTATTTTGTTTTGAAATTATTATGAGTTTGTTGGTAATCAAATAAATAAATATTTTTTAAAAAAACTAAATTAATTATGCAAAAAAAAATTTTTAATGTAAAATGACATAGAAATGGTCAAAAAATGTTGCAAAAAATAAGGAAAGTATTGAGAATGCGGAAAAAACGTTGCAAAAAGATTTTTTGCAACGTTCAAAAAACGTTGTAAAAAGGTTACCAGCAACATTTAAAAAAAGGTTGCAAAAAAGTTATTTACAACACTCAAAAAACACTGCAAAAGGTTATTAGTAACGTTTAAAAAACGCTGCAAAAAAAGTGTTTTGCGATGTCCAATAAATGTTGCCGTATCCTTCCACTCTACCACAACACTGAAGCCCACAACACGAGCGAAAACGTTGCCAAAGGTCTTTCGCAACATGTTTTGAATGTTGCAAAAGACCATTTTTTGTGTAGTGTATAAATTAAAAACCAATTAACATATGAATCGTTGAATTATTAGGTATAACATTGATACTTTTTACAAGATTTTGGCTTATCCTCATATTTGACGAGGGCACTTTTCTATCTAATATATGGTTGAAAAAGAAGAAGCAAACAATGTTCATGGTCAATTGTTAAACGTCTAATAAACATTAGAAAAATATTTGTTTGTAATCAAAATAAGTAACAAAACTGCAACTAAAATAATGAAATGCAGATAAATCGAAATTGGCTGAGATAATAGTTCTATTATTTCTCATTAAGTCAACAATGCCGATGATTTTTATGCCCTCATTTTTCAAAATATGACGATCATGGCTTGTAATAGTAACACTCCAAATTATAAGCCCAACTATTGTTTTATTCTCTAAACTGAAATACATTTTTTCCTATTTTTCATTTTTATTTGTACTATTCTTTTTTTAATTAATTTTAGGGTATTTTGTTTCCCCTTTTTTGGGTGAATTAAATTCATGGAATTTTGAAGTCTCTTATTTCAATGGTTTTTTTTTTTTTTTTGGTGGAAAATAGTAGAGAGAATTCAGAAGAGTATATTGCTCAATCAGATGGAGATGAACATGGTTTGGCCTTTCTTCTTATTCTCTAATTATTATTATGATATAATTGTTTTATATTTTAATGTAGTTTTTTTCATATATATATTTTTTTTTGGACAGATATGGATTCAAAAATTACATCGAGAAGACGAGCATTCCTCGAGGTCTCTGCCTCCACGACAAAAGGTTTCGGAGGTATAAATCATCGAAATTATTCATTGCAGCATACGATATGAATATATTTATATTGCATTATGTATAATTCAAACGATATTTTCTTCAATCGTGTACAAATTCATTGTAGTAGCATTATATATTTATCATAAGAGTTTCTCGAATGTCTAGAAAGTTCATTTTCTTGTTGAAGCAGCATTTTGTGGGTGCATGCCGCGTAATTAGTGAATAAGAAATTATTAGAATTTAGGCTAAATTGTTTCCTTGTCTGCCTTTTGATAGTTTACCTAATTGAAGACTAAATTTCATTTGATTATTGATAAGACATTCATTAAAATAACCACGAAGTAGCATAATGTGTCTAGTTTTTCAGGTTTAAATTGACCATAATGGCCTTGAATTGAAAATTATATAGTGTCATACACAGAACATGGAAAATAAAAAAAATGGTAGAACTGATTTCTTATCCCTTCTCAGAACGACATAGTAGCACGGGAATTGAAGGCCTAAATCTGTTAAATTTTGATCAGCTGATGTCACCAGCTACGAAAATTCAAGATATTCGGTATGAATTTATATAATTAATCAGATTAGATTATAAGTAGATTCTTCCATGTTTTTTCAGCTAGGTTTAAGTTTAACAAAGATTAGTTTCTTAATTTGATAAATGTAGGGTTTTTGTGGCTACATGGAATGTTGGAGGGAAGAGTCCTAGCCATGGACTCAATCTTGAGGATTTCTTGCCGGTGGAGGGCTCTTCAGACATATATGTATTGGGGTGCAATATCTATTAACTTTTAGATTGCATCTTTGCTTTCAATTTAATTTTATAGGATTCAGAAAATTGATGGAGAATTTCATTTCTAAAGACTATAGAAAAACATGATTATATGTTTTGATATCATAAACAAATGAAAGTTTTGTTTGCTCAACTAGATTGTACTCAAATATAGCCCTTGAGTATATGCATGTTGTAGTTATTAAAAGGGAATATCATGAAGTATATGGACTTGAATTAGGTCCAAAGTTATCAATCGAATCCAACTTTCTCAACATATTTGGTACACGAACATGATTAGATACACCAATTAACAATTTCATCACATCCGTCTCTTCAATAATCCTATTTGATCCAGTACCTAATACGCTATTGTTTAACTTTTTAAGGGTCGATAATTTTTTGCAAAAATGTATGAAATATAAGTTTACCTTAGTTCTGACCCTAATTGGTTGTGTATTTTCAGGTTCCAAGAGATTGTTCCCTTGAGTGCTGGAAATGTTTTAGTATTAGAAGACAATGAACCAGCAGCGAAATGGCTAACCCTAATAAGCCGCGCACTCAACAAACCCAACCATGATTCTGATTCAAGCCCCAATTCAAAACACTCCAAATTCAACAACATTTTTCATAAGCAATCTTTAAAAGCACTCAGCAAGAAGCTTAGGGCAGACAATCATCTCCTTAAAGACTGCTACTGTTCATGGGACAATCCAATGTCCAATACAATGAAGGCAAGAAAATATAGTGACCCTTGTTCTTCATCTTTTACTGATGATGATCCAAGTATAGATAAATTCCTGTCGATGGCAGGAATTTCATTGACTAAACTTTTGAACTATCATCTGATTGCAAGCAAGCAAATGGTCGGGATTTTTGTCTCTATATGGGCTCAAAGAGATTTAGTTAAAGACATTGGCCATCTCAGGATTTCTTCTATGGGAAGAGGAATTATGGGCTGTCTTGGCAACAAGGTTAGTTTTTCTGCAATATTCCATCTTGTTCTTGAACAAATAATGCTCAAGTTTAAATTTAAATAAATAATTGTGTTGTCCTTGTACATGTTAAGTGATATGAGAGCATGCAAAAGTCATGAGCTCTGCTCGTCTAGCTACTCACATATTTGTAAAAATTGTGCAGTTTTTGATTAAAAATGGGTTTGTTCCTACTAGTGAAGGAGTATGTTTAAGACTAAATTTAAATATATTAATATGTTTATTCTTACAAGGTGATCCAACGTTTAATTCTACACACAAATAATAATGCATTTACCATTTGTTTGCCCTAATGATACACTTATTGACACGGAAACACTCATCCCACTTAAAATTTATATCCAAATGTCAAATGGAAAATGAATCTTTATACAATAGGTGTCATTTTAAGTGTAATGATTTATTAGTTAGGTGAGTGCCTTGAAATTCTTGTGTGAGATCATTTTATTGAAGACTTAATTATGATTAATTGAAAGTGATAGATGATAGGTAACATCATTGACCTCCAACTTAGAATAAGCATTTCTATAATGAAGACTCAGTGACTCAATTTTGGTATAACATGTCACTTAAGGGAGGGAGGGTAGATCAAATTAATCTCTTGCGTAGCAATGCACCCAATGGCAATGACTGAAGAGAATTCATGTAGTCGACTCTAAATTTATTTGAAAAAAACTACTTAGTTTGTTGTTTTTACTTTGCAGGGTTGTATATCAATAAGCATGACTTTGCACCAAACGAGCTTTTGTTTCGTGTGCAGTCACTTGGCTTCTGGGGAGAGGGAAGGAGATGAGCTGAGAAGAAACACGGATGTAGCTGAAATTCTCAAGGGCACACAATTCGCCAGAATTTGCAAGAATCCAAGTCGTGGAATGCCTGAAAAAATTATTGATCATGAGTAAGTTATATTAATTTAATACAATAAACACTTTTATCAAATAAAACACCTTTCTTTTTTGAAATAATTAATACTCTTTTTTAATATATGAATTATGTAACCTCAAATCCAAAATTTTCAGCCGCATGATTTGGCTAGGGGACTTGAATTATAGAGTGGCTTTGAGCTATGAAGAGACTAGAATTCTGCTAGATGATAATGATTGGGACTCTCTTCTAGAGAAAGATCAGGTTGGTGGTTATTTTTTCAATTTACTTTGACAAAGAAATGAGAAGGACTTCGAGAAACTATACGTCAATGGACACCTAATGCACTCCTAAGTCTAAATGGTCCCATGAGATTTTGATATCATGTCAGCAATTGAGTTGATGATGGGATTCAATTCATTTATGATTTATATACATCATGTTTTTTGGGAAATGGAGAAATAAGGTTATTTTCTTCGGTTCTTTTTCAACTTATATACGTCATGCTTTTTTGAAAAAAGGAGAAATAAGTATATATGTTAAATGGAAAAGAGTGGACCGTTCATTTTTTCATTAACATTAGACATACAATATTATCTATTCCAACTTATCAAACCTGATGAAAAAAGGAAAAGGTAGCAAATGTTTTAAGTAAGGAAACCTCATATGTTAATTTCATTAATCTCGTCTAGTGGTGTGCTCTTTTGACAAAAAAAGAGAGTCAATGGCACATTTTGACGTGTAGTATTGGACACGATTAAGCTCCTTTTCGATGTGAAGTAAATTTTGATACAAGTTTATATGGTGGAAAATGTGAACTTCATGAAATGTATTAAAATTAATTATTGACTTTGATTTAATCCCAATAACTAAATAAAACATTAACAAAGAGTTAAGATTTTCTTGTTTTCGTACAAAAATGTGTACATTGCTGAAGATGTCATGATGTGTTGTTTCCATTACTGGTTTACTATATTTCATATCTTCAGTGGCCTAAATAGGATAATCTTTGAAAACTATGATTATTTTTTGAAGGTTCAAATTATTTTATTCCAAAATATAATTATTGGAGGTTTGACTTTGATTTGTTGAGTGCAGCTAAATATGGAGAGAGCATCAGGAAGAGTGTTCAGTGGGTGGAATGAAGGTAGGATATTTTTCGCACCAACTTACAAATATTCACATAATTCAGACTCATACGCTGGAGAGACTATTAAATCCAAGAAGAAACGAAGAACCCCTGCATGGTATATCCCCCCCCCCCCCCCCTCCCCCTCCCCCTCCCTCTATATATATAAAAAGTGGCTATTAAACGAAAAAACTAACGAAATTTCTTGTTTTTAATGGAAAATCTTTTTTCACCACCCCTACTTTCAAAATTATAATTAAATAATAATAATAATAATAATAAATTAGTTTTTAATAATTCCTTCAAACTAAAATATCTTGGAGCTAACTTATCCGAATCGACTTTTTTCTCGAATCTGATTTATGTATTTAATTACGATTTATCCAACGAGACCAATATTCATATATTTACGATAACTCCATCAATATCTAAATATTTGACACAAATAAAATATAATTTGATAAATGTATCATTTAGTCCCTAACTTTCAAAATATTAAAATATAGAATATAAAAATTGAATTATATTTTATGAAGATTTTCGGGGTATTACATTCTCACCCCCTTAAAATATTTTTGTCCTCGAAAATTTATCCATCACTTACCAATACTAAGTCTAACACATGATATACATATATTATCGTAATACATATCATACTTTAGCAATAAAATGAATTGCATTATTATTTAAAAAAAAAAGTAAAGACTTAAATCATGCAAAAAGTTTAAGCCTCCATTTGTTTCTCATTAAAAACCCATAAAAATGAAAAATATGACAGTTATCCATCACATCAATCTATCAATTTTGAATTTCTATCTCTTGTGTGAGGTCCAATAACGACTATATTTTTCATTCTCATTCTACATTAATGAGAATCAAATGGAGCCTAAGTAAACTCATATTCTTACCCCTTAACATACCTTGAGTTTTCTGTTTGTGATTTTGGGTTGGAAATGACAGATAGAAGCACTTTATTTAATTATTTATCAATTACATAAACATTACATCATTAATTATTTAATTAACCAAAAAAACTAGATCTTTATTAATAACAAATTAATTTTTAAACAAAACTATTAAATATAAACTAAGCAAACGTGCATTGCACGTTGCTTAAACCTAATATATATATATATATAACACGGACGCCCTTAGGTTGGCTTATCAGTGTCGTGGAAATACATAATCTAAATACTCCTCAAACATTCAACGATATGTATTGCTTGATTAACTAATATGGTGAGGTCTATATATATATATATATATATATATATATATATATATATATATAACACGGACGCCCGTAGGTTGGCTTCTCCGTGTTGTGGACATACATCTAAATACTTCTCGAACATTCTAAGATATGTATTGCTTGATTAACTAATATGGTGAGGTCAACACGTTTCATAATATGTCATATATTTCTAATATTTGACGCACGAGGTATGTCCTTGGTATGTCAAAAGACACAAAAAGGCCTGATTTTATAAATTTTGGAACATAAAAGTAGGGAAACAAATTATTTATTTAGTTATTCATGTGAAAAAAATCAACTTAATATGAGAAAAATTGTAGTACCATCATGTCTAATTTCTTTATATCCGATGTATGAAATTTTTGATAAATGAACATATTATTTGTTTCACTAATTATATAAAAAGTACAGTAAATAGTTAGTCATATTCAATTATATTTTATCTCCAATATTCTAAATCACATCTAAAGAGAGTATTAATTTTTTTAAAAGATAAAAAAAGTTATATAGACATATATGGATTGTATCATGTCTACTTCCATCCTTCTCAGTAATGTTTATGCTGTGTATTGAATTTCAGGTGTGATAGAATATTATGGCGAGGCAACGGCATTGAACAATTATCATATATTCGTGGGGAATCGAGGTTTTCTGATCATAGATCGGTATGCGCAGTCTTCGCTGTGAAGGTGGAGATGAAAAACAAAAATGCTTCAAAATTTAGGAATGTTTTTTACAGGCACAAGAATGGAATATGAAGAGTGTATTCCTCAAAGGCATAACTTTTATGAGTTATAGTTATATGTACCCTTTGAAAAGCATTGTATATATGTTTAGGTGTTTAGGATACAATGTTTTTCTCTTCATCCTCTCCCAGGAGCGAGCATGCTAGTATATATACATAATTGATGAATTAGAACATCTAAAAATGGGATAATTTTAATTTACCAAGATATATTGCAACTGGCTCATGTAGATGTAATTGATAAAGTTAGTATGTGTGCTTAACATCCACTATGGAAGCCCAATGATGAAGTCCAACATTCACAGCCCATTCCTTGTATTTGAGTGTGACCCGGTTCTTGAACCCCTAATGTGCAATCTCGCGTTTTCTGTTATGCGACTTTGGTTCTGATAAGTAAGATGGTCGAGATTGTGACACGTGGCTGTGGCTGGACCGCTGGATGCATGGTGACTATACATATTCGAGACTCTTCCATTGTTTCATAGAGATCGACTTTTGGTCTAGGGCTTTCTCTCTCGATATTCCACTCTCTGTATATTCTCTCTTGAAGAAAACCGTTGGTTTTCGTCTGTAATCTTTAGATTAGATAATCTTGGTGATATCTTTGTATAGATTACTGTTCTGGTGTGATTCTTGTGTTCTTGGTGAGCATAGATATGGGTTACTGTGTGTAATCTGTAAAAGGGAGAAATAGAGAGATTTTGGGCTGAGGGTTTTGTGTCGAGTGATTCTTTTGGGTCTCTGATCTGTACTTGATAAACTTCGTTTGGATTCTAGTGGATTAGAGCGATAATCACTCCGGTGAATGCTTAACGGGTGACTAGCCCTAAATTAGGGTGAACATCCGGGCCTTAGAGCGAAAAACCTTTTGTGTTCATTTTGTTCTGTGAATGTTTTGGGACTGTATTTTACCAACAGTGGTATCAGAGCATTCGATCTGGTTATTGGAGGCCTTCGATCTGGTTTTACTCTTGGTTTCTTGACGATCTTGCACTAATCTTTATAGATCTGCAATATTGGAATTGATCCTTGTTTTTGGAGTAAAAGTAAAATAGTCTGGTTTTCACTATTTTATATCTTGCACTGAGACACATCTGGTAACGAGTTTTAAACCCTTATTGGCTACTAATTTTTTCGAGTTACTCAGTCTTTTATGCCTTTCTTGGTTGAAACCCACCTTAATCTTCTTTTGTCTAGGGTTTCATAAGAGAACCCTAGAATCTGAGGGGACAGGTTTAACGGTTTCTTCAAGAAAAACCCTAATCTCTGTTTTTCGAATTTTCTGTTAGCTATTACTATTGAGTTACCTGATATTATTTGATCCTTGTTGAGTAAAGTGCACATATAATTCTGTGTGAACATTATCTGCACGTTAATATCTGAAGTGATCTCATTCTGCATACATTCCTGTTTGTGCTCAACTTACTTGTTAATCTTTGCATACCTTTTCTGTATGAAATCTATGGCAAGTACTAAAGTTGATGTTGAAATGTGGAATGCTAAAGGTGATTTTAATCTGCGGAGTAAAAAGATGAAGGCATTACTAATGCAACAAAAATGTGCAAAAGCCTTAGATGAATCTTGGGGTGAAGAAGTCACCCAAATTAGGAGAACTGAGCAAACTGAAACTGCATGGAGCACCATATTCCTGCATTTATCTGACAATGTGATTAGAGAAGTAGGGGACACCACTACTGCAATTGATATTTGGACTAAACTTGAATCTTTATACAAAACCAAATCTCTTCCCAACAAATGTTACTTGTGGAAACAGTTTTTCAGTTTCAAATTTGAATCCAATTCTGATCTTGAAACAAATCTTGACAGATTTAACAAACTTTCACAAGATCTCACCAATAGTGGTGAGACTCTATCAAGTGACCAAAAATCTGTAGTCTTACTATCTTCTTTACCTGATAAGTATAAGGAACTTAAAAATGTTCTAGAATATGGTAGGACTTCTGTCACTGTTGATGACATTGTTGCTTCCTTAAGGAATAAAGAACTTGAATTTAAAAGTGAAACAAAAACCTCCATTACTGGAGTTGGTTATCACATCAGAGGAAACTATTCCTATAAGAAGAACAATAATTCCTTTCAAAACAAAACCTTTGGAAAACCCAAAGAGTACTCAGAAAATTTTTCAAAAGGCAAAACTAAGTTCAATAAGGTTGATAGTAAGGCTAAAGGAAAGAGATGTTATTTCTGTGGTAAAATGGGTCATTTTATAAAAGATTGTATCAAGAGAATGGATGAACTGAAAAACTCTAATAAAATTGAAGGTGGAGCTGCCCTAACTTATGAAGAAGCTGCAGCCTCTAATGGTCAAGTCTATGTGACTTGCCACTCATCTGGAAAAGATGAATGGATCTTAAATTCAGGTTGTACTTTTCACATGACACCATGTAAAAAATACTTCACTGAATTCATGGAAGTAAATGGAGGACAAGTAATAATGGGAAATGATTTCTCTTGCAAAATTAAAGGAATTGGCAAAATTGTTTTGAAACTTGAAAATGGATATGTACTGACCTTAAATAAGATCAGGTACATTCCCAGTCTGAAGAGAAACTTAATCTCTTTAGGCACTCTTGATGATGAAGGTTTTAACACAATTATAAATAAATGTACCCTGATTCTTCAAAAGAATTTTGCTAAAATTGCTCAAGTTTTTAAATCAAATGGAATTTATATTCTGAAAGCTTTACAACAAAAGAATCAGTTCATTGCTGCTGCAGTCACACTGTCTGATAAATCAGAAATATGGCACAAAAGGTTAGGACACATAAGTGATAAGAATCTGCATATTCTTAAGAAACAAGGACACTTGGGAAATGAAAAAATTGAAAAGGTATCCTTTTGTGAACATTGCATATATGGTAAGCAAAAGAAACTTCCCTTTTCTGCAGGCACACACAAATCTAAATGCATACTTGATTATCTTCATGCTGATCTTTGGGGACCAGCCTCTGTGAATACCTATTCTGGTTTTAAATACTATCTTCTGATTATTGATGATTTGTCTAGGAAGAGTTGGGTCATACTTTTGAAAAATAAATCTGATACTTTTCAAAATTTTGTCACTTGGAAAACTCTTGTTGAAAATCAAGTAAATAAGAAGGTTAAAACCCTTAGAACTGACAATGGCCTTGAATTCTGCAATGAGGAATTTGATAATTTTTGCAAAGACAATGGGATACTCAGGCATAGAACTGTAGTCTATACCCCACAACAGAATGGTCTAGCTGAGAGGATGAACAGGACTCTGTTAGAGAGAGTTAGTTGTATGTTGACTAGTTCAAGACTTCCAAAATTATTCTGGGGGGAAGCTGTCAAAACTGCCTCATATCTCATAAATAAATGCCCCACCAAATCCCTGAACTATGAAACACCTGACCAAGTTTGGAATGGACAGCCTGCTGATTATTCTAAACTTAAAACCTTTGGCTGTTCTGCCTATGTACACCAAAATGAAGGAAAACTGGAGCCTAGGTCCATTAAAGGAGTTTTCTTAGGGTATGGTGAAGGTGTTAAAGGATATAGAGTTTGGCTGAAGGGTCAGGGAGGCTACAGAGTCACTATAAGTAGAAATGTTGTCTTTAATGAGTTAGACATGCCCTGTCTCAAAGGAAAAGAGTCTACTCCAACTGAAACTGATCAAAATATAAGCATTAGTCAAACAGAACTTCCTCCAGCTGATCTTGAAATTGGAAATGAAAATCAGTTTCAGGTGGAGCATGCACTAGAGCAGGATACCCCTGAACTTGATTCTGAAACTGAACCTGACCATCACATCAACCCTTTAGAAGATTACCTTCTGGCCAGAGATAGAACCAGAAGGGAAATAAGACCACCTGCTAGGTACAGTGAACCTGACTTCATCACTGCCCTTAGTGTTATATGATCTTTGGAAGGTGATCCTACCTCTTATGAAGAGGCTGTTGAAGGAAAAAATGCTAACATGTGGCTTGAAGCCATGAATGATGAGATGCTGTCTTTGGAAAAGAATAATACTTGGGTATTAGTCAATAAACCAAAAGGGACTAAAGTCATTGACTGCAAATGGATCTATAAGGTCAAAGAAGGAGACCCTAAGGAAGGATCTATAGATGTAATTGATAATGTTAGTATGTGTGCTTAACATCCACTATGGAAGCCCAATGATGAAGCCCAACATTCACAGCCCATTCCTTGTATTTGAGTGTGACCCGGTTCTTGAACCCCTAATGTGCAATCTCGCGTTTTCTGTTATGCGACTTTGGTTCTGATAAGTAAGATGGCTGAGATTGTGACACGTGGCTGAGGCTGGACCGCTGGATGCATGGTGACTATACATATTCGAGACTCTTCCATTGCCTCTGGAGAAATCGACTTTTGGGTCTAGGGTTTGCTCTCCTTGACATTCGACTCTCTGTATATTCTCTCTTGAAGAAAACTGTTGGTTTTCGTCTGTAATCTTTAGGTTAGATAATCTTGGTGATATCTTTGTTTAGATTACTGTTCTGGTGTGATTCTTGTGTTCTTGGTGAGCATAGATATGGGTTACTGTGTGTAATCTGTAAAAGGGAGAAATAGAGAGATTTTGGGCGAGGGTTTTGTGTCGAGTGATTCTTTTGGGTCTCTGATCTGTACTTGATAAACTTCGTTTGAATTCTCGTGGATTAGAGCGATAATCACTCCGGTGAATGCTCAACGGGTGACTAGCCCTAAATTAGGGTGAACATCCGGGCCTTAGGGCGAAAAACCTTCTGTGTTCATTTTGTTCTGTGAATGTTTTGGGACTGTATTTTACCAACAGATAATAATATAAAGCAAAAATAATACTAGGGTTCCACCTACTCATTTTTCAGTGATATGTATAAATATAAAATCCACCCAATCTAGAACGAGCAGTGGAATAAAATGTTATATAAGTGCCCTTTTGAAAGGGTAGAAGTTTTTGCTTTGACTTCTTGTAAAATAGTTTTCTTTGAGAAAGTTACTTTAGGCCAATTTCTTTTAAAGTCTCTTCTAACCACATGAAGCACATTCGAAAAAATTGTTCAGACATATACAAAAGTAGCTTCTTAGTCTCACAAATAACTTTTGATTTTTCAAAATACTATCGAAATGGTCCTTAAATGTAAGGTCTTCAATGTTCAATTTATCGCAAGTGTATTCCAAATAGAAGACTTTCGTCCCTTTGGACATTAGCCTAATGCTAATATTGATAACCATTGAGGATAACCTGGAGCGTTTTGGTTTACATTGAATTTAAAGATAATTGCTAGGGGTGGGCAAAACCCGACCGAAACCACAAAAATCGTCCAAATCGAAACAACCCAACTAGTTTTAGTCGATTTTTTTTTTTTACACGGATTGGGTGGGTTGGTTGTGTAGGCGGGTCGAGTTAGGTCGGGTTATGGGTTAAGTCATGAAAATCGAATAAACTCGCTCAATCTGACTATATTTATGAACTTTACAAGTGTTATGATGTTGTTTGGACAAAATTGAGTCACTTTATTTTTTTGACACAACCTCCAAGAGTTACAATATTCAGAAGAACCTAAATTAAAATGTCAGTTGTTGTGGAAAAAAAAATTCACAATAGTTTAAAAGTTTGAGGAAACCACACACAAATTATATATTATTAATTAACTATGTATCATATACGTAAACACAATACACAAGAAGTCTTGAATATGGCACAAGACATCGAAACTCTTAGAATAATATTATAAGACTTGGATAGAATGTATTTTACGAAAATAGTATAAGCAAATACACATTCAACACAAGAAAATATTTTAATTGCCAAAAATATTTCTTGAATTCATATAATTTAATATCAATCTGTCCATGTAACATTTTTGGGTATGAAGTACCAAAATAATTCAAAGTTTTTGTTCATTGCAACTATAGAGACCTAATATTATATAAGTCATGAGTCAATTATAAATCCATTCAATCCGATCCGCCTACTTTAATCTTTGTTGATAACTCCCAAACTGCCCAACCCAACCCAACCCAACCCAACGGATACTTGATTGTGTTGGGTTGGTTTGAATTTCAACATTTACATGAGTTGGGTTGGGTTGAGTTAAATTATGATCAAATCGATTATGTTGAGTTAGGTTTGGGTTGAGACAAAATCCAACACATGCCCACCTCTAATAACTACAATGGCAGGGCTTTAGTCCATTTAGACGAGAGCATTAGAAATTAAGTTTTGGGAATGCACTTTATCGAGAGCTTTCTTAATGAGTAAGGGAGTTTTCCACCAATTTTAAAAAGTCAATCTGAGCCCAATTCATCAATAAACGTATAGATGAAGGGACCAGCCTCGTGCAAGGCATTATTGCGAAGGTAATATCTCAGTTATCGAGTACTCGTTGTGGTTGAAACTTTAAAGAATTGATGGTGAAATCAAGAAATATGTTATAGACCAAACGTATCGTCTTTTGGAGCTCGGAAGCAAAATTTATGAAAGTTAAGTACTTGGGTAAAAGTTGTAAATCCTATTGTAAGGGAACCTGCTTTGTGAACGGTAAAATGTGTGGTTAAAATGAAGAAAGAGAGAAATAATATGGGTGTCAAATATGGGATTAATGAAATTAGAATTTTTGAAATAGTAATTGATGGGAGATTGCGTGGTAGAAAAATGATGAAAAATTTTAGATTTGTGTGTAATACTATTTTATTAGGAGAATGTGTGGTTGAAATGAAGAAAGAGAAAAAAATAAATGTCAAACGGGGGCTAAAATTAATCATTAACTTTAAATTAGATCCAAATCCATACGAAATGGGGCTTTAATACATGCAAATTTGCCCAACCACCTTGGCGCGCCCAAATTCTCAATTCAAAACGTAAAGGCGGCCAACGTAAACAGTGACTTTTTCCCTCCGCCTTTTTTCTCAATCCATTTTTCGCTCGAAACGAACCCCAATAAGCCAAAACATTTCTTACCTTCCTCAATGTCAGTACCAAAATGTTAGCTGTAGATTGTTTAAATTCGCATCAGGAATCCGTTATATATCATGTGACAGTAATAATTTTTGTTTGTTATTACAATATTTTTTCGCACAGTTTTATTATTTTTTTGCTATAGATCTGTTTTGAAAAATTATTAATTGCAATTTGTTGTATTTAACATTGGGTTGCTTTCTATGTTTTGGATCAGGGGCTGATAAATCCATGGGGAGAAATCTGTGAAATAGGGTTGTGAACCAAGTGCTATGGAGTAAATTGTGGAATTGGGTTTTGAATATTAGGGTGTACTTTTATTCTAGCGCGTGAATTTTCATTATGGCTGAGAGGAATGCTTCTGATGGGCATCAGAAAGTACGATCAGTATTTGGCGATGTTACGAATCAGCTTGGTAAGAGGAAATCTTCCGAGAAAGAAAAATACGGGATTAAGAGTAATAATTTCAAAAATGAAGATCGGGTTAAACAGGCACGGGCTTTGCCTCGCCCATGTACTGAGATTAACTCGTTGAAAGGGAATGTTATATCAAGTATTTCAAAAGTTCCCAATGAAAATAAGGATGCAGATGCTTTAGATTTATGCAAGGATTCTGCCGTTTCCAAGAGTTTTATTCGAGTGGATGCAGTTGATAATGACATTGAAGATTGCTGCAACGAGATTGATTCTTTTAAGGTCAGTGCTATTTCAGGGATGAGTAAAATGGCGAGTGAAAATAATATGGACCCTATTTTGACAGATCTTGGTGGGAGCAGAGCTGTTAATCATATTGAAATCAAAGCTTATGTTTGTGATGAGATAGATTTATCAAAGGAGAATGTGAATTCAGGGACCCCAAATATAGATAGTGAAAAGAAGTGCTCTAGCTTGGTAGGTACTGGCAAGAGCAGAGTGGCTGAGGTTATTGTGAGTGATGCGGGTGATGGTGCAATCGGCAGTTCAAAAATATGCAGCAAAAATGAGAACCTAAATTTTATAGATCTTGACAAGGGCAAAGGTCTTCTTGGTATAAATGCTGAAGCTAATGATGAGTTGGTTGACAGTTTAGTTAACAAAAACTTGGTGCCAACTAGTGAAACTGGTGGTAATACTAATAGTGTTTGCGATGAAAAGAATTGCAATGATGATGAAGACAAAGTCACTTCTGAAGGCACTCAAAGTGAAACTAATCATAAAAACTATGGGGATGATAATTATGTTGATAGTTTTGTATTGAGTCAGTCTGGGTCTATTGATTATAATATACTATCCGAGTCACAGGAATCTAGAGTACTTGGATTAGAGAAATGCACTGAACTTAAAAGGGGTGCTGGATGTGCTAATATGAGTGGAGGGATTGACTTGATCAAAGCATGCTCTTGTTCCTTTTGCACAAAAGGTATCAATCCGTGCATTTCCCTTATCTTGCCTGTAGCCTCAAGTATTCTGGGTCATGAAGCATCTGATTGCATTCTTTATTTGCTATATTATCTTTTTATGGTAGTGTATTGATAAGGCCATGGTTTTAATGTGCAATCAGCTGCTTATATATGGTTGGACCTCCACTACCAGGACAATAAGGCTCGAATATCTGGTGGGCTTATACATGCTTGTTAGCTACTATTTAACTATGATTGGAAAATTGTTTTTATCCATTATGATCTGGTTTGTTCTCTTTTGTCGAACTGCTATTCAAATTTCTTAAGCAATAAAGAAGAGTCAAAAAGAAGCAAGCATTTTGGCTGCAAGAAGTCGTTGGAGTAAGGCAACCGAGAAACATGGTCTGGGAAGCTCCTCTGGAGTTTCAAATTTAGAATCTGATTTGATGCATCAGTGGAGGTATCTCTTTCAACACATGGTGGACACATGCGAGCACGAGTCTAACCAGCTTGTAAGTCCATCCTTTCTTTCATTGATATTCTCCACTGTATCAATAAAACTTTTCCCCTAAATTAGTCCAAGGAATGCTGCATTCATTAATGGCCTGATGATGCTTCATTTGATTCGTATACTTAGTAAAGTTCACACATTCTCGTCTTTTTGATTGTTTTATTTCTTTGTGTTGAACATTAAACCTAGTATTATCATGTTTATACAGATCTATCAAGTATCGTCTAGGATGACAGGTTATTTTGCTGGATTGAATTGATGCTGCAGTTATCAATTGGATAAAATGAATTCTGGCCTTTGAAAGCAAAAATAAATGCTATTAGCCTCTGTACATGCAAAAAGCCTCTTTGGTAAAATGAAAAGCAATCAAGGCTTCGGAATGGAGTTTTTTCTATGCTTTTACTTGTAACATGAAATTGTGGACACTGTTGATATTTTTATATATTTATTTATTTTGGGATAACTTTGGAATCACCAAAAATGGTTTAGAATTTGTCCTGCAGGAGAGTTGAGATGGTGAATTGAAGTGGCAATTCAGGCATGTAATCTATTAGCTGAGATAGTAAATTCCATATGGTAGGCTAGGTATTTCTATCAAACACAATTAGGGGAAAAAAAATGAAGGGAAACTACTTTGCAATTTTTTGAAATCCAGATTGGAATTCAGTTAAATACATGATATTCAGGAAATTAATACATGACATGCTCCAAATATAAACCAGAATTATGAGAAATAAAGATTTTGTGCACTAAAATGATGTAGTATGTTGCTTAAGTGCACTTGAATATGTATATACAGTTGGAGAATCAAACTTCACCTAAAAATCCTTGTGGTCTAATTAAGTAATTCAACCCTAGTCCTTGAAGTTTAAAACTGGCTCCTAACAAAACGATAAACCCGAGTCCTTGAAGTTTAAAACTGGCTCCTAACAAAACGATAAACCCTGGTTTTTGTTGAAACTTAATAATTTCTCTAGGCCCTGGATCATTTTCCTCAGGTCAATTATGTGGTGAATTCACTGAATCAAAATTGGGTTGTGCTGCAGTCTGGAGCCTGGATATTCTGTTATATGTGCTTCAGTAAGATAATTGTTGTCAAACTCATTAAAGGCTCCTCTTTCATTGGATCTTTTCCAAGTTTAAAGCTGCTTTCTTTCTTCCAGTCTGACCTAAGAGCAGTATATGATGGATAGAAATTAACGATAGATGCCAATAAATCTAATATATGCTTTTCTTCTGATTTGAATGGTTCTCTGCTCTACTGTACCTGTTGTGTTATTTTCTTTAGTATTTTTGAAGTTCTAATATCTCCTCTCTCCCTTCCACAAGTGGGCATGTGGCATATGCACTTGCAGTTGGCATACACATACACATGAATAAACTGTTCTTCCATATCTTCCAAATTAAGATCTTGTGAGGCATTAACTTACAAAAATTTATTGCCTTGTGCAGGAAACTAATCTACTCCCTCTAACAGAGTTGAGGGAGCAATGCAAGATAGAGTTGGAGCACATTAATGCTACATCTTCAAAGAAACATTAGTTTGGTTTTGGAGGCTGTAAGATTTATTAGTCGTTTCTACTCGGTTATTAAATTTGGCAGCTTTATAATTTCTTTTAGTAATTTGTAGATGTGAAAACACCTGCAAGTTATATTTGGTTGTTGCACGAAAATCCCTTGTACTTGGCATTCAAACTATGTACCTTCCTCTTGTTGTTCCTGTAATTGAGGAAAGGCCTGCTTAGCCCCTTTTTTGTCGAATTATTTGGATTGAGGACTTCTTTGTAAGCAGCACTTTCTGACCATGAATGTTATACGATTTCAGCTTGTTGGGGCTCTAGACAGGCACTTCTGGCTCTCATTTTCAATTTGTGATTAGGGATGATAAAATGTCCTGCTTTATGTTGCCATGTCCCCCTGGTTTTTGTTAGTTTCCTTTTTAAAAATTACATTGTAAACATGAAGGCTTATGGTGCCTGCAAGTTTAAACATTTTATTTTATTTTACATTTCAAAAAGTAGTTTTGCCTGCAAGTTTAAACTTTTTTTTAAAAGTAGTTTATTATATACTTCAAAAATTTTAAAATTCACGGACTCGAACTTTAGCTCTTGTTTGTTTCTCATTATTATTATTATTATTATTTTCACATACTCAATTTTAATCATACATTCACACAATACAAAGTGTGATGTGCCCGACATGGTCCACTACAGTGGCTGGGCCAACTAATGAGATGGATAGCCGAGTTTTTTTGATACCCTTACATGAAAATCTTTGTTTGTCCAAAAAAAAAAAAATTGTCCCCCCCACTTCCTATATTATGGTATTTTTTTATGATTGACACAACATTTTTATTAGATATTTGGAGGTTTGTTGGATAATATGTCGAATTTACGTACTATTTTTTTTTTCTTCCACTGGGACTAATACGAGTTCGCCTAGTATTAGCAACTTTATTGGGGGAGCTTACTGAACAAGATGTCTTACCCATTGTTTGTACTAGGCCATACGGAGGGGATTGGATTGGATCGAGAAAGGAAAAGAGACAAAAAAGGTTAAAGCGAGTCATTTATTCACCATAGCATCTAAGACGTAAGTTATAGGGTACATAGGGCTTGGCAATGGATTGAACTGAGTCAGCTCGGTCCTTAAACACTCGAGCTTAGCTTGTGTCCAAAAAACGTTGCTCAATTCGGCTCAATGGCTCGTAGGCCGTATGGGATGAGTCTCTTGTTTGTAATCCGTTAAAATAAGATGGAAAATATTTTCATTTTCTACATCAGTAGAGCCATAATTAAGGGCAATGCTACATGTACCCTTTGGGTTACATGTAGTTTTACTCGGGCCCACGCTTCCCCCTCACAATGGAGGGGCCCGGTGATTATTTTATTCACCTCGGACCCCCCACATTGTGAGAGGGGCAATGGGGTCGGGTAACCCAAAAGGTAACCCAAAGGGGTAAAGTAGCTTAATTCCATAATTAATGAAGCTGTCGATTGGAGAGAGAAATGCACTTTGAATTGTTGACTTTACCGATGACGTCATGTTAAAAATTTTACTTTCTCAAAACACCCTTCAACTATTAAGTGTACTCTTTTATCTTGGATTGTCTTCTCAATCTTTTAAAAAACGTTATAACTTTCCAGTATATTTTCTTTAAGTCTTGATCTATAATCAGATACAATGTTGCCATAATAGAAACAATTGGATATTGACGTTCTATCCGTTCTCCACCACCTATGCATATAAAAAAAATATTTCGTCATAAATATAAAATACTAAGATATTATGAACAAAATCATTGTTTCTTATGACGAAGAACTTCCTTCTATGAGGATCGTCAAATATTCCATATAACAATTGTTAAATTAAATATATAATTCCATCATAGGAAATAATATCGCAACATGATTCACATAAACATGTTGGTTGTAATAATTAGGTCTTAAAACATTAAATGGAAATATTGTTGCTGGTTATATTTTATTTGATATAATATAAGTATTTTTACATGGATGTTATAAATTACGCTACATGGATTAATTTATCATAAATTTTTGGTTGTGCTAAATGAATTTGGGCAAATTACTCTAAAAAATTAACTAATTTGATTAATACCCTATTAATTAATTAAATTATTTAAAAACGTAATTAATACGTTATAAGATTTCCAAAATCTCCCGACCCCTGAACACGTCCAATTCATGGCTGCTAAAATCGATGGAGTTCAAGTGGGAGTGGAGAGAGCGTTCATAGGAACATGTTGCAACAGAATAGTGAGCAACGTTTCATTTGGTGCGTCTGATTTGGTCTCTTTTGAAACCCAAAATGATGTTGCCGATTTTTGTCCAAAGGTTTACTTCCTTTCTCATTGTTTATTGCTATCTATATAAATTCCAGCACGTAAATTCAGGTAATTTAGCTATGATACTCACGTAATCAATCAATTTTAGTATAAGCTGAAGAGCATCAGATCCCGTTTCTAGGACCAAGAAATAGTTAATGATTTCTTCTTATTCACCATTTTTCTTCATTTAAGTGTTGGAAAAATCCTTGAATGTATGTAAATTTGCAAATAATAACGATAACAGGAAATGGGCAGTAGGAATTGAAACTGAAAGGGAGTAACAATGGTGTTGCTTTTGTTGTCATTATTTTCTTTTTGGGGTTTTACAGTAATTGCAATAGAAGCAGCAGGACTGTTGATTTTGATTCGTCTAATAAATTAGAGAGTTGCGGAAGAACAAAGGAAAGGGTCAAAGAGAGGGATTCAGCTTCTGCGGGTGACTTCGATCCAACGACTTTTTTTTTTTTAATCTCGTCACTTTTTTTGAGTGTGTTTCACTTTTTATATTTTCTATCCCCTTTTTCTGAAATTGTGTCAGTTTTTAAAAATTTCCGTCACTTTTTTTTTTTTTTCTGTCGCCCTTTTTGAATTTGTATCGTTTTTTTTTTTTTTTTTATTTGGTCACTTTTTTTTTTTAAGATTTCTGTCTTTTTTTCAAATTCTTCTCTCTCTCTCTCTCGGAATATTTATGTCATTTTCTTGAAATTTCTATCACTTTTTTTGGTGATGAACATTAACTTTTAATAAAAGTGGCATTGTATGTCATTTTTTAATAATAAAAAAATGATACTTAACTTTAAAAAATAGAAAAAATGGTACTTAATTTTACACAGTATTTTTTGCTTAAAATTGAATGGAGAATACATCGAGAATGAAATAATGTTGCAGCAATCAAAAATTAACTTGAAGACAAGAGATCAAAATTGAAATATTCACCAAAAAACTTGATCACGATACCGTTGTCCTCAAACAATATTTGCCCCCTTAGGATTGAAAATTGTTTAAAGGGATGATGACAAATGGTTTGCAGGATTTAAAACAAGCCTTGAAAAATATTAATGCTCAAACAACCAAGCAAAATATTTTAAAATTAAGAACACTCAAGAACTATGAATATGAAGAAGAAAAATTAAATTTGGAATGAAAATTTTCTATCAAAATGGGGCTATAATTTTTTGTATGTTTTCTTTTCATTTAAGTTGATCACAAACCACTTATTTATAGCCTAAAAACAATGCTATACGAAGTGGTGCAAAAAACTCTCAAAAAGTCACCAAATTTGAATTCCAAACGGGCAAAAATTAACCTCCAAACGGTTAGAATTTTGTCCCATGCAACCGCATGGTACAAACCCATGCGGCCGCAAGGTATAATTTTTTTGTTTTTTTAATCTCGTTTCTTCATTTCAACATTTATTTGTTTTGAACAATAATCATTTTCTAACATTTTTTACTTCCAAAATATTTTTTATGTGATTTTTCCAAAGACTCGTAATTTTAAGGATATTTTTGTAAGTCGTCCAATGAATTTTCTGCCTATAGAAGCCTGTAACTATTCTCATTATATTAAGCGTATCTTAATTAGTCCAGATTTTTGTTTTGTGTGTTCAATATATTTGGAATTTATCAGGCAATAGTAAATGGATTGGACCAAGCCTAGTTTTTATCATAGCCCAGTTATGGTTGAATTTTGGCATCATAGTCTAAAGGATCTCCACGTTGATGATAATGGGTTTTACAATAATATAGACTAACACTTATCTAGATTATTGCACCACCAATCAGCACCAAATTATGTACCTAAATATAGAAATTAAACAGTGTAAATGTTTAATATTTTAAAATATGTTTATTGCACCACCAATCAGCACCAAATTATGTACCTAAATATGAATTATGAGTCTTTGGATTTGAGTATAGAACAAGGAGAAAAAGTCATCGGAATTATGCTAACCTATCGCCAAGTTGATGCTTGAGCATCCAAAAAAGAATCAATGTCGCATGCCTGTCGCTTGGCGCTCGAGCAACGGTGTTATTCGAAAAACACTAGTTCGTCATTTTCGATAGTTCTATATATCATATACTATTCCAATACCTCTCTACTATAAATACACGATCCCCACTTCGTAAAAGTTGTGGTAGATCATATTATTCTACCTAGAGAACATATTTTGGAGATCCTATAAAGAATCTAACCTTTGAGATCAATCAAACACGCATTGGAGAAAACATCAATTCAGATTATCAAAACACCAACTTTCTAAATATCCATTAGAAAGTGTTGAGGATTCAGGAAAGTGTCTATGTGTCTAGGAAGAGGATAAGAACGAGAGGTTCTTGATGATCCACAGAAGATAGATAATTTCAGAAGGTCGGGAGCTAGTGTGAAGAACACGTAGTCCAGGAAGGCCTTAGAGATTACATGAAGTAGGTCGGAAAATCTAGGAGGTTGTTCAGTTTAGATTGTACTGTAAGTCTGTCTATAGTGAATTACACTTGTCCCGTGAGATTTTTTTCTCCATCATCAATTTTGTAGTGTTATTTACTTTTCCGGAATTATACGATCTACGGTATTTCAATGTAGGATAGTAATTGCATGTGAATTCATCTAGATTGATTATTAATATTGATTTGTTGCTAATAATAATTGGTAATTTTAAATTCTACATTATATACCTATCCAACCCCTCTCGGTGCTATTTGGATCAATCGTCATTATTTTCACAAAGAAAAAGACACGAAGAATTCTAGAACACTACGAGTGAGATTGATTTTCTATGCCACAAATGACCACTGTTGATCTCAGATCAAGATCAACAGTCTTGAGCCACTAACAACTTTACACAATTAAGAGGCGATATTTAACACTAAAGTCGCACTTTTAAATACGAGTTTGCCTATTTAATTAATACCGTTTGGGAGTCATCTAATTTGAATTTATCAGGCAATAGTAAATGGATTGGACCAAGCCCAGTTTTTATCATAGCCCAGTTATGGTTTAATTTTGGCATCATAGTCTAAAGGATCTCTACGTTGATGCCAATGGGTTTTACAATATTATTGCACCACCAATCAGCACCAATTTATGTACCTAAATATAGCAATTAAACAGTGTAAATGTTTAATATTTTAAAATATGATTTAAACGTGTTTAGAGCCGGTACCTTAGTATTGTGTTTAAAAAAGAGGGGGGGGGGGGGGGGGGGGGGGTGGGGGGGGGGGGGGGGGGGGGGGCGGGGTGGGGGGGGGGGATAAAGATCAACCCTTTGTAACACAGTATACATTATATTAATAAAATGCAGTTTCCCTTTCCCATCGATGTGCTAACTTCTTTCATTAAAAATAGGATTTTTACATAAATGAATAGTACTTGATTATCTCAGTAACCACAACAGGATTAGAGAGATTAATTGCAGATAACAAAACTTGCAATCGGAAGGCTTATTTTCCTCAATTGTAGTTTCATATTCAGGGTGTGCTTGAACCACATTATTTTGGAAGAATGTATTCCGGAATAGTAAATTGATAGATAATGTGTGGTTGAAAAAAAAAAAAAGGAAAAGTTATTGATGCGATGAAAAATATTATTTTGTTGAAAAATGTGTGATTGAAAATGAGTAGAAAAATAAGAATGAAAAAATAATGTGTACCAAACAGGGGCTCAATTTCTAAAGTTGATAAAGATACCAAACATTGAAATTGGAATTTTCAACTAATACAAGTTCCACATAAAATAAATTTATAAGGAGTAGTGAATTTTCAATTATCCCTATTACTAGAAATGTTTGCATCTACATCCCGTCAAGTACTACACGTTCATTATAGGAATTAAATTAAGCATAAACCTAATCGTGAAGATACTTTCAAATATCTCAATATACATTATAAAGTAGTTCAATGTACAAAGTCAAGATTTACCATAAACCTATTTAGAGTACTACATCATAGTGTGCATAAATGATTATACAACATTAGTATGGTTGAAATTATAGATTGAACACTCAAATTTCTGGGCTCAGTATATCACCTAATAAACGAATCAAACACCACAATTGAAACAAACCTAATCCCACAATCTCTCCAAAATCAGTTGCTTTCTTGGTTTGTCCACAAAGGACTGAGTATGAACTGTTTGCAGCTACACAAAGAAGCTACAAAGGCTGGAAGAAACAAGAAGAAGAAACAGCAACAGTGGAAACACCAAGCACGAACTGTAGTCACCGGTTTTCTCTCCACAGGTAAGGATGCAATATAATTTCACACTTAACCAATAAACCGAGAGTTAAAGAATATATAAGTTTGGAGTGAGCTTTTAGGTTAGGTAATAATTAGGCCCAATAGTTAATAGATAGTGGGTAAATAGACTATCAACCTAAGAAGCCATCCAAGATTTACGAGTCGGGTCATGAGTAATACTAATTAAATTAGGTTACTTTTAATGGCTCAAATAGGTTGTAAGATTGATTTGAGTGATTGTGGTGTTGATATTTCACTTCACTCATCGGTCGAGACCTATGAAGTGTAATAAAAAATGACTTAATATTATTGCCCGAGATTAATTGGGTATCAAAAAAACACAACAAATCTCCACATTGATATCCTATCAACATGCAAGTAAAGTAACCAAAACACACAGTTTATACTTGCATAATCAAGGGAATCAATAAAATTCAAATCACAGACCTTATCTCGTGTTTCGGACCCAAAACACATCCATACCTACTCTATATACTCACTAGGGCTAAGATCAAGAACACTCAAGTATAAGCAGATAATCACAACAATCAATCAAGTGCAAATAAACATGCTATAGAGATATCATATAGTTTAACGCGCATCTTTTCAAAAAGACACGTTCATACAGAACAATAGATTAACATCAAGTTAATCAAGCACGTGATCAACATTTATGCAACAAACGCATAAATGACCCCTCGAAAAGATCTCACAACACTAATCATATCCCACTCCGTGTCGCTCACACCTCGAGAACACATATCTCACCTCATCACCCATCATTGTTACTAGACTAATCAGTTAACCCATGTCCAACTGGTAGACCTCTATAGATCCTAAGTCCTTGGAATAATCCTCTATCACCACATCACTTCTCTAAACCTAAGTGGATAATGGGTCTCCACCTAATAGAAGTGATAAAAGTGTATCTCTCACACTCTACCTGATCAGGGTCTCTTCATAGATAAAAGATTCCAACATTTTATCACATCCCTACTCGTGATCTAAATGTCACATTCCACATCCCCGATACAAATCACCAATGTACCCCTAGGCATATATACTTTACCTTACCAAAAGATATACAACACACTACTAATGTGTCCCAACCCACTATGCATACAAATAATTACATCAAGTAATAAAATCACTCTAATTCATGCCAATGCACATATCAAACACATTGAAATGCAACATATAATCATGTAATAGAATTAAGCAATCACACACATGCAAAAAAAAAATTACACACTGATGCACATGCAGTAACTAGGTTTACTCTCAATAAACCTCATTAGGGTCATCACTCGACCCTATAACCACATTCGTCTCATCTCTTATTTTACCATTTTGCTTATCATTTTTTTGGGACAGTCCCTAATAAGGTGTCCAGTCTTATCACAATTGTAACGATGTGTACCACTAAACTTATCTCTTCTCTTGCCCTTTTTCTTACCATCTTCATCACTCGAGTTATTACTCGAATCACCATTGTATTGAGCTCTACTCAAATTCATCGGGTTGAATAGATATCAATGTAGAGATTTGTAAGGTTTTGATATACAATGAATCTCGGGGCTATAATGTAAACGTTGGACTAAATTATTATCAACAACAAAATCCAAAGGCTTGACCTAAAAACAACAAGAGCTGTTGGAGATGTTGGTCATAACCCATATATAATATGTCTTGCATGACTTTGAATCTTGACTCATTTAACCATTTTATTGGTCTTACTAAAGCCAAACATAACCCTATATATATGTTGCCTTTTGCCCTAGCCCTGAGTGTGTGATTTGTGTGAGAAAGACGAGAAAAAATGTGGTTGCCTACCTGCTCAAAATCGTGTGCCATTGGAGAAGAAAAACAGGCTACTTTTGGATTGGTTGTTTGGTAGAGAAATGTAACGTGAAACCGAGCCCAAAAAATACTGTTTTGAAAATCCTTGGAGCAAGCCTCCGCGACAGCTAATCTGAACACAATTTATAATACAAATACATGCGCATTTTGAAGTGTATATGTGCTCAACGAAATGGATTGATCGCATTATCACGTGTATATCCCATATGTAGGACGTTTCAAAAGTGTCCTGAACATGTGTGCTCATATCATATGGATGCGCATATTTTAGAACAATGATATTGTGCATGAGTCTGTAAAGTACTTGACAAGAATTTACATGTATTAAATATTATTCTCTGTGTCACTAACTAACTTAAATTAGATGATGCAAATTACAAAATCACCACATGCTATAACTTGTAAGCACGTCCATAAGTAATCTATCAATGTGATGTTAAAATAATTAATTGGATTTTGCTAATTGTATAACAAAAGATTACATAAGCGGTTACCAAAAGTAGTGTGGAGGGAAAATATTATATGAAAAAGTTAATTGTATTTTAAACTAGTCATGATATAATGTTATGTGATATTATGTAATAGTGGATTAATAAAGATAAAACAAGATAGATGCCAAGAGTTTTTTATGGCGTATCCCATGTTAGATTAACATTTCATTTCCGTGTAGCAACAATATTATAGTTTTTTTTATTGGGTTTTTTTTCCTAATTAGGTTGATGTCCATTTTTTATCTATGACTGCTAGAGGGTGATTTTGGGATTAGGTCACAGAAAATCTTGACATGTAAAACTTATCTCTATCTAGTAAATGGAAATAATGAAGGGGGAGATAATTTCCATAAGTTGATGACATGTGTTTAGGGGTGTTAAATGAGGCGAGATCCTAAGCTCAACTCGCTCAATCGAAGTGTGACTGAGTTCAATAGACTTAAGTTTCTAGTTTAAGTATTGAAGGAACTCAAATATCTCTTAACACTTGTTAGTATGAAAGACTAAAAGAACTTTCGAAAAGCGTTGAATATGAAAAATACATACTCTTTTTAATAGGTAATGACTCATTAACCTTTATAGTCGCCACTATCCAACTCAGGATAAATAAAAGTATTCTACAATTACTAAGCATCTATCATAGTTTTTTTATACATTTCTAACTCGATTATTCATAGGGTTGTATATAGGGGCGGAAGGTAGGACAAAAAATATTTGCACTAAGCTAATATATGAGGAAATGATGGTAGATGGCCAATTTGAAAATCTCTCCTACCATAAATCGATTCTTTAAGGTTTCATCGTCATCTCCATCTCCATCCTTCAAGGTTTGTTCATCCATCGAATCCATCCACATCTACATATTTAAGGTTTCTTCATTTTATTTGGTTAAATTCTAATTTTTTTGCTTTTAATGTTCAAAATCTAAACAAAATTTGTTTTTATTAAGTTGGAAAAATCCAAATCTATGAAAAAGTCATAACAAATCTATAATCTGTTAAGGGGGTCTTGGGGTTTTGGGTGGGGTTTGGATGGTCTGTCTCTAGATGGGGACGGACGTAGAAGTCTAAAGTTAGGGAGCACAATTGAACTTACAAAAAAGTTGGGAGGAATTTTACAATCGAAAATTTACGTCAAAAAAATACCCCTCACGTAATTTTGTATCTGAAAATTTACATGGGATATGACTTTTTCGAATGTAAAAATTTGAAAAATTTTGATTTCATATTCCATATAAAATTTCCTAATAAAATGATGAAAATTATATTGAGAAATTTGTATCGCAAAAATAATAAATATTAATGAAATAATTGAATTTTTTTAAAGAAAATGCGAGTTAAACGCTTTTCTTTAAAATTCATGTTTAACGCATCTTTAATTATTTTCGATATCTGTTTGGACTATTCGATATGCCTATAATGTAGTTCTCGAAATAAGTCTTGAGATGACATAAGTAATTTGTAAATTCGATTAGAGTACGATCGTTGAAGAATTTTTAAAATTAGCATGTTATCGAAATTTTCAAAATACTAATTTTGAACGGCCTACTTTAACAAGTTGTTATATTTGTTACGGTTGATCGTTTCGTATGTTATTAACGACGTAAAAAACTAGATTGTAAGAACTTCGAAATGATATTAAGAATGAAATATTTTGATTTTGTTTCACATCTCGTAATGACTTCGAAAACTGAAACAAAAACATAGAAAATTTAATGGTAAAAAAAGGGGGAGCAAAGTTGGGAGGTCACGTGAAACCTAGACCACTCCCTACACCCGCCCATGTTTCTACATCTCCTAGACCCCTTCTGGGTGGTTTGTTCCAAACCCTATTTGGGGGCTTGAAAAACATACTACCCAGACTCCCAAGAACCCACTTGCGAGGTCTGGAAATAGACCTTTCAGACATTTGTGAAAAAAGAAAATCATGCTTTTAAAATTTGAAATGAATGATATTTTTGTCTTGTAATATTGAAAAGGCTATCGCGATGAATAGTTAATAAGTTAGATTTATGTGCTCACTAGAACGTTTGACCTGGCCATTTCAAAGAGTTTTGCTTCATGTACGAAAGCAAAACCAACATAAATGAACCAGAATACTCACACGTGTGGGTCCCACGAAATTTTATTTTTTTTAATACACGATGGGGCTCACTCAATTGTGAGTATTCTTGCCCATTTATGTGAAAATGTTGAACTCTACTGCTTGGCCTGGGATTTAATCCCAAGTCCAATGGCGCCCCTGGTTTGACTCGAGATTAAATCCCAGATCAAGTAGCATTGTTGGGAAATGTTTATGTACATGGGGGAGAATTCCATTTCAAAAACGCGGCTTCTAATATATATCATATATGGGAAAAAAATCCTTATAAATTTGGCGCCCCCTATTGGAGGGGATCCCTCCAATGGCGTCACTGATTTGATTCGAGATTAAATCCCATGCCAAATAGCACTATTGGGAAATGTTTATGTACATTGGAAGAATTTCATTTCAAAAACACGGCTGCTAATATATATCATATATATGGAAAAAAAAAAGTCATATTTATCATCATTTTGACACTATCAAAAAGTACCTACAACCAGTAGACCAAACTCTACAACCCAATGTATAACTGCCACGTGTAGACCCACTATACAAGGTTACCACACCTGCCAGTCACTAACTTTGATAATACCTACGTGTCATCTTTCTACTGGTCGGTATAGATAAAGTTGCATTAGAAGGCTGTAAGCAAAGAGTTAGAGAGAGAAAGTCAAATTGATCGAGAGAGAGAGAGAGCCAAAACCTAGGCCTTTATATGCACACCAGGAATTATTGATATGCACATTTGTAGTGTCACTGCCATTTGCAAGAGTGAAAAAAAAAAAACCTTTTCAAAACTTTTTTGTGTTGATTAGCATTTTTCATCTCATTTTCTTTGATTTTCCCCCTTTTTCTTAACACCCCTCTTCTTGGATCCCATTCTGTAATTTCAAAATTTAATCAAACTTTTCAGGGTTTGATTTTGTTGAAAAAAAATTCACATCAGAAACAAATCCCAGAAGACCGGTGTGTTCTTGAAAGCCAGGTGATTCTGAATAAAGATCACTATAAGCTTAATTCCTCTGTTCTTTTGTTAATACAGTAAAAGGTTTTTTTGTTTTTATCAAAACAACTAAAAGGGTTTTCTTTTCTATCCCTTATGGGTTGATTTAGGGTTCTTGAATTAATTTAGATTAATAGATTCAAGGGTATCAGAAGGGGTGTTTATTTGAAGCCTCTTTGATTCTTTGATTGTGCGGGAAGCTTGCAATTTTTCATATTTGTTTCATTTTCTTGCATAAATTTGAGAAAATATCATGGCAGCTGCTATAGATAGAGATCCATACAATTCTAGTGGCAGTCATATTTTCTCATCAGATCTGTTAAGTGAGGAGTTTATTCAAGTACTTGATCCTTTTATGGAAAGTGCTTCACCAAATCCCTCAATTTCTTCTACTTGTTCTTCTAACTTTTACCCTTTTGGATCTTCTTGCTCTTCAATCTGTTCCGAGTCCAATTTGAATCCTGATTTTGTCTCAATCCCGTCCAAACCCCAGATGTTTTCTCCAGTTTTTTCAAGTTTTAACCAAAAGGGAGATCTTAATCACCTCACCCCATCACAGTTTATGCAATTCCAGGCTCAATTCCAATTCGAACAGCGGCAATTGATGCCTCAGGGCAACTCACTTATGCGGTTTCTTAGCCCAAAACCTGTCCCTATGAAGAAAGCTGTGATTCCCGTGAAGGCTGCAAAGCTTTACCGGGGAGTAAGACAGAGGCATTGGGGCAAATGGGTAGCTGAAATTAGACTTCCGAGGAATAGAACCCGGCTGTGGCTTGGAACTTTTGACACGTCTGAAGAGGCTGCCTTGGCTTATGATAAGGCTGCATATAAACTGAGAGGAGAGTCTGCGAGGCTCAATTTTCCTAATCTTAGGCATCAGTTATGTGGATTCAAGTTGCTGCATTCCTCTGTTGATGCAAAACTTCAAGCCATTTGTGAAAGCTTGGCTAATTCACCGAAACAGGGGAAGAATCCAGGGAAAGCTCGTTCTGTTTCAAATCAAAAGAATAAAATTTTAAAACAAACAGGCAACCAGAAGACGAAAAATGTTTTGAATGAGCCATTGAATGGAGGCTTTGGGGTTGACAGTATCCTGGTTGAGGCGGCCTCATCATCATGGTTCCCAGTGGATGAAGGGTCAGCATCACCTGAATCCGATATCACCTTTCTGGATTTCTCCGAGCCATCGTTTGATGAATTTGATGACTTTATGTTGCAGAAGCACCCTTCGGTGGAGATAGACTGGGCAGCCTTATAACATAGTACTTTATTTTCGTTATTTTCTTTAGTTTGCTTGGTTTTTATGTGATATTTGGTTTTAGTTTGGTGTTAATTGAGGCCTTCGCAATGGAGTTTTTGACATGTGCAAAGGCCCTTCAGGGTGTGGAATAGTTTATGTTATAATGTATAGTCTAAAATCTCTTCATCTTGATCAGCTGGTGCTTTTTATTTCCAGCCTGATGAGAGTAGACATTGTGCATTTCTTGAATGTAATGGAAGTCTATGAATGTATTTCAGTTCCTCTGTATAATAAATCATGGTGTGTTTTGTTGTAGCTCCGAATTTTTAGTGTTCTTGCTGCAAATCTCAGTGTTATCTTTTTACGAAAATTTTGCACGTGAAAAAATGAATCTGCTCTTCACCCGAGCATAGATGATGCTGTTCAACGAGTTTGATAAAATGATAAATCAACAAAATTAGAACTCCTTAGATTTGATCCAATATGAATAATATACAATGCTAAAATGTTATCTGGCAAGTAGAATATATTGTTCTCCTCTATGCTATTTTGTGATTACAATAAATTATTCTCTCCCTGGTTATAGACCATTGAGTTCCAGCAAATTCAAAACAAGAGCCTATCAGTTGATGAGTTAAAGAAATTGGCCATTTTGCATCATCATATAAACTTGTATATAACAGTTAATGCACAGAGAAAAGGAAAAGGAAATATACCATGGAAATTATTTGATTTATCATTTAAGTAATGCCCCATAGATCTTATATCTATCTATATGAATATGCCGAATGATATACGAAATGGTACTTCGAACTTGGAACGATCGCGAAGAAATTAACAATTCTTCTTTATCTTTTGAGTTGTATCGTTGGATCAGTCGCTTAAGATCATTGGCCTCTACACAAACCCAATAAAAAATGGGATCACTTCTTATGAATTCGTTCAAAATGATTCAAATATAGTTCTTGGCCCATTAGAAGTAGAAGGTTGAACTATAGATGTCAATGCTCGAAGAATCACGGTAACTCTTACGACAAGACACCCTAGGTCGAATTAGAGAGTTCAGTCAACTATAGATGGTTGTTTGTGCATTTTACAAATATATTCTTTAAAGTACGATTATATGATAACCCAAACACACTACACAAGAGGTGTAACCTTTTAAGTTTCCCAAGAGTCAAGAATATGCCTAAATTGTCATTCTAATGGGACATTTGCCCCTGAAGAAAAGATTAAAACTATTGTTTTGTCTTGATATTATAAATGTTATCTGCTCAATTTTGTTTCATTTGGATTGTCAATGCTTTCTCTCTGATGTCAATCAAATGTATCAGGTCATAATTTGATCAATTGGCTCTAGGTTTACTGTTTAATTTATTGAAAAGGTTCAAACGACTTCATTCAAGTATTAAAAAAGGGATTATGACTCTTCACTTCAATTATAAACAAGTAATATTTTTTTTCCTTTATTTATAAATTTAAATTCAAAGTGATTTTAGAGCGTGGGTAAACATTTGGTGAAAAAGAACATGGTATGCACTTAAGGAGTGAGTGGAACATAAAATATAAATAGATTTTTTTCAATTTCGTAAGGACATTCTTTGGAAGTAATCTGGATGATAAGAATATGAATGACAATAAGATGAGAGTTACTTTAGGACGAAGTAACTATTTTTTACTTAAAATAAGTAGTTGTTCGAGTATGTTTATGGATGTAACTTTACATTTTCGGGTTCTCTCTTGAATACTAGAATATGGAGGTTAGCGTTCCACCCCAAAAGACTAACCAATTCAATATTCTTATTCTTTCTTCTCAGCAAGGAAAGACAAATTCACATTGCCAAAATATGAGGAGAAAGTAACTCTGGAAAGGCCTTTAAGGCCACGAAGAATACTTCAAAGATGAGCAATGTCATGTACTTTACCTTCTCTGTGCCACTTACTAGATTCTGTATTAAGAAAAATAAAATAGAGTTTATTTTTACCTTGAGTAGTGGACCTTCTTTTTATACCAAGAAAAGTGTACAATTTGAGGCTAAAGGGGAGTGAATGAATGAAAATTGAGCATCTTAATGGCTTGTTTAATACAAACTATATGATACGAGACCGTGTTCGAAAAATTAGAAGGAATTAAACTCTTGTTTGTTTCAGGCTCAAGTAATGTTCATGCATAACAAACACTAAATTATTCTTTAGGTGCATATTCGTACTCAATACTGCATAAGATAGTAAACTTGATTTTAACTTATTAGAGATGTAAAGTCTATCCGTTTATTTTCGGCAACGTGGACATGCAGCTCTCTATAAGATCCTCATGGCTCTATGCGAAAATGTAATAGTAAAGATGGCTCCACACAAGGTGGGATGTGTAACAATAAAGAAGCTTAATAGAACACTTGTATGAGTATGTTTGACAGGTGCTTTTGATTTTGTCTATTGTAGAAGTCCTTCCTCTTGATTCATGAAGCTATGTTAGGTCAATTTCCTCTTAATGTTTTGTAGCCGGACAAAGTAATTTTAGAAAGTTATTCGAACATATTTAAAAATAACTTTTTTATCTCAGAAACAGCCTTCAACTCCTCAAAAATCGAGTTCTTAGAGCCTGTTTGAGCCCCTTTTTTATACAAATGCATTTTGGTATAGTGGTTCTAGAAAAATGTATTTTGGAAATAATGAGGATGAAGCTAGGGCTTAATCTTTCTACTTTACCGACTTCAGTAAGTTCGCCTATGAATATCTTACATTTCCAATAAGTCTTCCCTCAAAAACATAACACTTGTGTGGAGGGATGCTTAAAATCTGGTAAAAAGAAAAATTAAACAAGACAAAAGTAGGTTTGCAAGATTTAGATTCCACTACAAATGTAGGTTGTTAGGGCTTTCATGTTGCGACCATCACAGGACATAATCACTACTTTCCCATGGTACATCACGTTAAGTTACTTATTTTACTAAATATAGTTTCTTAAATTACTTTATTTAATTAAATTAACTTGTTTAGAAAGTAATCTTAGCTTGTATAAAAAAAAGTAACTTTTAAATACAACCAAATGTGCTCTTAAAGCTCAATGAGCAATGAAGAATGCTATATGACATTAGTTAAAAGATTGTGACCATATAACTATATGGTTTATGTGTATGGTTGAAAAGAGAATTTGTGAAGAGGAATGGTGTACAATACTTGTATGCTATAGATCACTAGCATGGCATTTGTTAGTACAATTCTTAGTGCACAAAATGTATCAAACTTATGTAAGTTTTGTGAAGAGAAATCATGTATCATCCTTGTAAGATGGAGATTGACGGTTATTTATATAATTCTTCATGTGAAATATGTTCTTGACATGAGTCGATTGGGAAAGTTTGAATATATATTTTGCATGACAATTTTATTTTATTTTTATTTTTATTTATTTATTCTTCATGTTCAATATGTTCTTGACATGAGCCAATTGGAAAAACAAAATGCATACAAAATCAAATCAAGGAATCAAATTTTTTTTGTTGAAGTGACTTGATGAGTAGTGTGGCTCTAGCAATGGCTGCAATAAACCAGGACAGTGGAAATGTTTCCTTTTAACACTTGAAACAAATATAACATTGAAGTAAGTACTTATTTGAATTTGATGTCTTTCGCCATTTTAGGCCAATAGAAGTTGTGCTTAGCCATGTACTACACATTAAGGTTGCCAGTTAACGTCTTTTGGATTTCTCTTCCCATTCCAAAATGGGAAATGATAGTGGTACATTTGGGGATCCATCAAGGTGTCCATAATGGACACCTTGCGCCCCCCTATTACCGGCACTCCCACCAATAGGGGGGCGCAAGTGTCCATTATGGACACCTTGATGGATCCCCAAATGTACAAGAAGCACTACTCTTCCAAAATATATTTTGATTTTGTGTTCCTGGATAGTGCATCAGCTACCAAGTTATCTGCATCCGTTTTATACTGAATCTCATAGCCGAGACCTTGGAGTTTTATTTGCCATTTCTGTTTAATTGGGGATTTTTTTATACTTTATGGACTGGTGATCTGTCTTGGTAATAAAATGATGTCCTTCAAGTCAGTGCCTAAATTTACTTATGGTGTTAACGAAGGCTAATAGCTCATTTTCATACATAGACGGCCTCAAGTTCTTAGTGTCGATAACCTTACTTAAATAAGTTAGCAGCCTGTTATTCTGCATTATCACAGCCCCAAATCCCCTGATAACTTGCATCTATCTCAGTACAGAAGGGTTGTTCAAAATAGGGGAGAGAGCTAGTACTAGTTTAGCTATCTTGAGCCTCTGAAAAGCCTCTTCTGCTACCTCAGACCAGAGGAAATGGTCCTCCTTTAATATATTTGTCAAGGGCTTGGCTAAAGAGCCGTATCCTTTCACAAATTTTCTGTAATATCCTACAATCTCATGAATCCTCGAAGTTGCTAACCTTCACTAATCTTGGCCATTTTTCCATTGCTTCAATTTCCGTAGCCTAGGATCAGTTGATACTTATTCTTTAGAGATTATATGGCCTAGAAACTCAGCTTTAGATTGGCCAAATAAGCATTTTATCCACTTAGCATATAGTTCATGTTTCGTTAATAATATCTCTAGAACCACTTGAAGGTGAGAACGATTTGCCTTTTGATCAGGGCTATAATTCAATATGTCATCAAAATATATTATTCCATCCGTCCCAATTATATAGGCTTGTTTCGTTTTTCACACGAATTAAGAAAACTTTTTTAATATCATTGAAAAGTTAATTTTTATCAAGAAATTTCCTAATTTACCCATATTTAATTTTCAATATGTAAAACTAAGTTATTGTTGGAATTAATAAAGAATTTGAAGAAGAAGAAGAAGAAATAAGAGTTGTTCCATGTTTCCAAGAAGTGGAAAATGTGTGTATTTGGATGATTTCAAAAAGTTTGTACATTAAGTAGAGAAAATTTAATAAGGGTATATTGGTAAACGAATACAACAAAATATCATACATTAGGAAATTAGCCTATATATTTGGGACAAGCGAAAAAGGAAACTCAACCTATATAATGGGGACGAAGGGAGTATATACTTTAAGACGTTAAACTTTAAAGGTGGCAAGCGCATTGGTTAGGCCAAATGGCATAACCTTAAATTCATAAAGGCATTAATGTTAGTGTGGCTCTCCTTATTAGTTGTGCTTAGACCAAATCCCAGGAATAGGTCAACTTGATCCACCAAATTGATGAACATTGGACCTCGTTTCAGTTAGATTAATGGAATAATTACAAAAATCAGGTGTAAAATTTACACCAATTCAAAAATCAGGGACCAAACTTTATTTTTCAAAAATCAGGTAATATATAAAATTCTAACCCTAATTTTTCACATTTCACCATCTTCTCTCTCTCTCTTCCCCCCTCCCCTCTCTTCCTCACCGCCCCCTTCTCCCCCTCCCTTCCCCTCCCCTCCCCTCCCCCATCCTTTCTGCCGGCAGCAGCAGTTGCCAGCGGCGGTCGCTGCAGCGGCGTTCGCGAGCAGCGGTCGCCGCTGCTGCGAGCGGCTGCAAGCTGCTGCCTGTAGATCTGGCCGGCCGCTGCTGCTTGCCGGGGGCAAGCTGCTGCCTGTAGATCTGGCCGGATGTGAATGGGTGTTTGTTGTGTGGTAGATCTGGGCGGATGTGAATGAGGTGAGGGTGGCTGAGGGATGCGGTGGTGGTGGGTCCATTAGGCGGCTCTGATGGAGATTTGGGGAAATATTAGTGGTCCATTAGGTGGCGACTGGTGGTGGTGGTGTTGGCAGTCTGGTGGTGGTCTTGTGGTGCCGTCATGGCGCCGTTTTCAGCGGTGGTGCGTTTTTGGCGACGGTGGTGTGTTTCTTTGGCGGTGGTGGCGGCTGCAGTTGGGCATGGTGCTATGTGCAGTGGTGGTGGTGGTGGCGGTGGTCATAGTGATAGCGGTGGTAGTCTGTGACCAAATGTTTAGTTATCTGTGACCAAATGTTTGGTTATCTGTGACCAAATGTCTGTGACCTGTGACCTAAAAATGTAATAATACGTGACTGGAAAATAATCTGTGACCAACTAATTTAAATATCTGTGACCTCGAAATAATATGTGACGTATAGTTTTTTTGATCTGTGACCTCAAATAATCAAATTTGACGATATGTGACCATTAAATAAATCTGTAACTTATAATTATGAATCTGTGACCATTAATCACAAACTGTGACTTTATTATCATTATTTAATAAATATTTTTAATTAATTAAATTTATACCTGATTTTTGAATTTTCAAACTATTTACCTTATTTTTGAATTGAGGTAAAGAAAACACCTTAAATATGAATTTTTCCCTAGATTAATTAGGTAGGATTGGGCCCTTAATCCACCCCAAGACATGAGGCAAAAACCTAACAAATCTTCCCTCTGCGTCCCCAAATTATATCTGTATGAAGGATGAGAATAGATTAAAAAAAAAAAAAACATAACCCGGCTAGAGAACCTAATGTTTAAAAATATAGGATGACAATCAAGCAATAACAAATATCCAACCTAAGAAGAATTTAGATTAAAAAAGAGCAATTACGAATCGAATACTTAACAAGTTTTCATCGTATAGTCTGTCGTGATTGAATTATAAAAGATTGATGATGAATACGTAATTCGGATAAAATAGAAGAATTGTCGGGTACAACCTTTAATCTTAAAGATCTCAAACGACACCTTCTTCCTCAGCAATTTTTGGGATGTGTGTCTAGTTTGTGATGGCCAGGGCACAAATTTTAGGACACGTGGAATAAGTAGGCTTGATTTAGGTCTGAAATGGACTCCAATCTCGTAAATGACACAAGACGAGATAATTGAGTAGGGCCCTTCAAGACCCAACGTACATAATAACGAAAAATTATGTAATGGCAAAAATATCAAGGGAACCATGGCCCATCACAACACACACAAGGATAATTTTTTCGCATGATTGGCAGGTTAAAAGAATTGCACGAAATTTAATTAAAAGGAATAAGAACTCGTTTGGTAGAGATTAAAATCGAATTAAAATTGAAAAATTAGTCGTTATTGTTGACTTTTATTAGATGGGTGGGACTCAATAACAGCTATATTTTCAATTTTAATCAATTTTTTAACTCTCCCAAACATGCTCTAAAACTAAAACAAACACCCACCTATGACCTAACCCATTGAAATTAAAAAAAAAATGTAGGAATAAAAAGAGTGAAATAATTTTAAAAAGCAAAAAAGGAAACTTTATTCAATTATTCAGCCCCAAAAAAGCTCTGCACAGGCGGGCCATAGACACAATAAAATAATAAATAAATAAAATCTAGCATTATCGTATTTTTAATATAGTACATTTTGATCCAATCTCCTTTCTCCACCGAGGTTCCAACCCTTTGACGTGTATTGTGTCTTTATTGAACCATTTAATTTAAAATTTTAACTTTATAAAATGAGATACATGCATATTATCTAACTAGGGTTAATCCATTTGTACATAATGGATTACTCTCTCTCACATAATACTTGGAGTCCGCGTGTATTTAAAAAAATTATACAATGTGGTCCACATCCCCAATTTCCCATCGTGAATAATAGATAGAAGATTCGATAAAAAAGTTCGATACATATAACATGATCCTAGCTAACTATAGTTTCAACTTGCCTCTCATGTGTACGAGGGCTTCATGTTTTTTTCTCATCAAAAGTCTGATCCATACACAATCTCATCTATGACGAGACTTGAAGATGTCAAGACATTTACTTGCTTTGTTATCGTGTCAAACTACTTAGTTTAAAAGTTTAACAAAGAGAGAACCTTAGTAGCACTTGATTAACCATTTACAAAAAAGAGCAAGAAAGTCCTCAATGTTTCGTATTAATAGCACTTGGGTTGGATAGTAAGGTTTGTAAAATAAATGCTTCTTTTCAAAGGTCAAGGACTGCGGTAAACACGCGTTAAAAGTTGGGGACTTTACTACTATTTTCCCTTCTAGTATTATTACAAGACCAAATTCATCTCATGTCTCTCTCCCTCTCTATATATATATATAGACACACACCTCACATTTCATTACCAAGAGCCATGAAGTTCATCAGCATTTGTCTCTCTTTCTCCATCCTTCTCTCCATCTTCACCATTTGCAGATCTGTAAGTATTCTCCTTAGATCAACTTCGTGTTCATATTTCTCGAGCAATATATACAACCTTGACATGTTTTACACTCATTTTGAATGAGAAAAACATCTCGTTATTATACTGTCTAGACATGTTCAGTACGTCATTTGATTACTATAACTTGTTAAGACCTATCGAGTAGTATGTATCAAATAGAAATGGTAATTTTCTTATCAGGTTTTGATTTGTGAAAAATGTAGGATGATGCTGATTGTGTGTACGCGGTGTATGTGAGGACCGGATCGAAAGTAAGGGCTGGGACTGATTCAAAAATTACCTTGACTCTCTATGATGCTAATGGATATGGGATCAGGATAAAAAATCTCGAGGCATGGGGTGGGCTTATGGGCCCGGGCTACAACTATTTTGAGAAAGGGAATTTGGATATCTTTAGTGGGAGAAGCCCATGTTTGACCAGGCCCGCGTGTGCAATGAACTTGACGTCCGATGGAACCGGCTCGCACCACGGGTGGTATTGTAACTACGTGGAGGTGACGATGACTGGGCCCCACCAGCAATGTGCCCAAAAGTTGTTCACGGTCGAGCAATGGTTGGCTACGGATAAAAAACCATATGAGCTCACCGCGATAAGGAACTCTTGCTCGTCGGCTGAAAAGAAACGTATGATAGACGGTCATGATTCGTCTATGGTTTCTGTTATCTAAGAGTCTTTTGGGCTTTTTTCCTTTTTTACCCTCCTCCACTGTGTTAAGTGAGGATTGTATATTTCTCAATAATATGCACTTTGGATATTTTGTGCAAAACCAACAATAGTGAACTGATACTCAATCATGCTCAAAAATATCCTTTCGGCTAAAAATATGATTAAAGTTGTCTTTTTTACTATTTGAGAGCATATTACTTGATCAATGAAATTATGTCCATGTTTGGCGGAGATTAAAATTAATTTTTTACTAAGGACGTGTTCCGTCCTGCTTAAAACTCAATTAAAATTGAAAATATAGTCGTTATTAGATCTCACTCGTCTAATAAAAGTCAACAATAACGACTAATTTTTTAATTTTAATCTGATTTTAATCTCTACCGAACACGTCCTAAATTTTGATAAGATTTGATAAAATATGTGGTTGAAAAGCCGTGAATTTCATGAAGTATTTGGTTAAGACTTAAATTAAATTTAGATTTTAATTCTTTCCAAACAAGGGCTATGCTTACGTGAGAGGAGATCATTTGTTTGCATATACAAGGGAAGAAGTAGAGTTTGTTGAATTTGACTCTTAACACCATAAAATGAAATCACTCGAGATAAAATACCTTTACTTCTAAGTTATTTATTTTACGGACAAATGTAGGGTATAAGTGTATTGCATCATAAATATTCGCGAGTTTATGAAATATAATTTGTAGCAAAAGAAGAATCATTTCCCATCGATCGTGGGTTTTATGGAATATCACGAGTGCCATGGTAACTGAAAAAAGTCCACAACACACGATATTAAAACAAGATTCCACCAAACATCAATCGATTAGAAAATAAACTTGCGGAAAACTAAAGATTGAACACAAAGAATTATTTCAGCCTAAGCCCCGAAAGTTCGACGACCACATCTAAAGCCTACGTTTCCCGTTAAGCATCCAAATAATGGATATTTGCTCGAATGCACTATTTAGTCCAAAAGTGGCAACAAGTTACAAAACGTTCTTTGAACACAAGAGAAAAGTACAGAGCACTTATATCTTTAACAACAAACAGTAGACTCGTCTCGTAAGCGTATCTTTAACGCAATTGTGAGTTGTTTAAAAAATTGTGTCATATAAGCAAAATAGAATGTATTTAAAAGAATTTCTCTGACTAATTCGGGACGGGAACCGGGACGGGGATAAGAATAAAGTTATTGCCTCGAGTGGTATATAAGATGGGAACGGAGTACATGAACTAGTTGAAATTGTGACCAGAAATTGATGGACATTATTATGGATTTAATACCCAGACAAATACCACCTAGCAAAAACCCACCTACCCATTGTAAAAAAAAAAAAAAAAAATCTACGATGGCGTGGGCCATCGACCGTAAATGAATATGGGAGCCACGTAACAAGATTTCAAAAGAAAATCTTGAAAAAATCTACTTTTTTTTAATCCAATCCTATTCCTATTTATAAAGTAACAAAAAGATCGAGTCCAAATTACACCTACAGACAAAAGTAGAGAAAAATGGTAATTATCTAGATCCAGATAATAAATGCTTTCCCATCGAGTTTTGTATTGATCGATAATTACACGTGTTAAAAGTATACATGGGGCTCAACTAGAAAACGAATTTAGTGAAAGTAGTATTGAGCCGAGGGTCCGTTTGATTACAAAGATGGAATTTGGGTGGAAGGAAAATGTATTATAGAGAATTGAATTACCTAGAATTTGTTTTACTGTGAATTGTAGTTAATTGTGTTTGATTGGTATAATTTTCCACTTGAAAAATATTGAAAGTTAAGTGTATGTCTGGCTTCGTTTTTTATGAAAATTATCCATTAAAGTGTTAATTTTTTATTTTTTACTATTGGGTTTAGAACTTGTTCCAATTGACAAAAAATTTAAAATTAAAAAAAATCATACCGAATATCATTCGTTTGACTTTGTTTTGCATGAAAATTGTCAATAAAAGTGAAAATCTTTTTTACCATTGTGTCTAAAATTTCTTCCAATTGCAAAAAAATATAAAAAATAAAAAACTTGAAAATACCTTCTCACCAAAATATCAAGAATTTATTTTCCTCAAAAATGTGGAAAATTTAGAAAGTTAAAAAGAAAAATCCCATATTTTAAGTGAACTTTTTACTTGTAATTAATTTTTAGAAAGTAGATTTTATAATATTATACATTGATCTTATACTTTTAAATAATTTTAAGTGAACTTTTTACTTGTAAGTAATTTTTTATATTTTATAAGTGAATTTTTGTCATTTTGGTAGTATTTTAATTTGATAAATAATTTTTTTTACATAAAAGTGATTTTTTACTTATAAGTAATTCTGTAGTTATAATGAATTTTTCTTATCTTATAAGTATTTTTTAATTATAAATTAAATTTTTTTTCTTATAAACAATTTTTTAGTTAATATATTTTTTTATAAGTTAGTTTTGAAGAAAATGTTAGTTAAAAATAATTATTTTATAAAGGATAAAATTAGAATAAAATATGATAAACAGCCAAAACCCCATCGATTTAATGGGTTGAAAGAATCGATCAAAATTACACTACGCCGATTTTTGGTGATTTTTAAATCATCCAAAATCGGTGCCCGAAAAAATTGCAAGCATCAATTCTTCCAACCCCTCATAAATAGTGCCACCAAAATCGATCAAATAAAACTCCCAAGATGGCCCTTAGACCAAAAAAAAATTTAGGGGCTTTTTCAAACTATGATAATTTAGTACAAATATATGACATCATTAACTGATTAATAACATAATTGAAGAAAAATAAAATCATATTCAAATCCGAGTATGATAATGTACATAGCAAAGTTCTTTTAAAGTTATGCAGACAAATATTTATTGTCACTGAAGTTTCAAATGAATAAATCTATCGCCATTGAATCTAGAGAAAAGATATATAGGTCTTGTTTCATATGTGGGACCCAGCGGTGGAAAGAAACAGTCAATTTTTGGATTAAAATCTGCTTAATAGTACTCCTAGACAAACACATAATCTTGTAAAGATGTATATTTATTCGATCCAAATTGGTTGTCCATTCACTCTATATCTTCCCAATAACACAAACATACAAAAAAAAATTATTTACTTAAAATTATATTTATCATATAAAGAAGAATGTTAATTTAATAATGTTTCAATATAATCAGGATTAATATTAGTTTCATTTTAATGTAACGTTTGTACAAGGGCGGGTGTAGGAAAATTCGACCGGGCTACAGTTCGGACCAAACCTGAGCTCATTTAATTTTTACTGTGTAAAAAAAACATGTAAAACAAAAAAAAAAATTGTGTAATTTCTTTTAATTTTTATGTTTATTTTTCTTTTTCCTTTTCTTTTTTTGTACATGTTAGCCAATAAATTGTTACATATTAAAAGAATTAATAAATTAAAAAAAAAAAGGAAAACATTGTAATAAACACTAAAGAAACAATTAAGCAAATACATAAAATAAGAAAAAAAACTTTGTCATACATAAACTCACCCACAGTTCGCATAAATTATGTAAAAATATTAGAATGATAGAGAATGAACGTCGTCGTTTATGTTTGCAGGGCAGATTTAGAATGAGCTAACTAATATTAGTCACTTCAAGCCCATTTTCTTAGATGGGTCAAATTTTAACCCAAATTTTAGAATTAGCCCACTTCCAAGTTCCTTGCACAAAATAAGAGTACATAATTTTATGTAAAAATAATGTTAAATAGCACCAATGATATTAGATTATCAATCAGATAGTCACACTTAATATGTTCAAATAAATGAATTATGTGACATTACATTTAAGTGAATCAATAATTTAATATTATACAATTGTCATCTAGACTGATTCCTGACATCAATGATGTTAAATAGCATTGTTTTTTTATGTAGCAAGTGAAAGGCGGCGAAAGTCCCTGTAAGTTGCTGCAAAAGTCCAATAAATAAAATCCAAATGTGAGTGGGATAGAATTGGATTAGTTGATTTTTTAACCGCTCGATATCAAAAAGTATATCTCACCAGTCTGATGTAACAAATTAAGAGCATGTTTGGGAGAGCTAAAAAGTCGAGTAAAATTGAAAATATGACCGTTATTGGGTCCCACTCATTTAATAAAAGTCAACGATAACAGCTAGTTTTTCAATTTTAATCCGATTTTAATCTCTACCAAAAGGGCTCTAACTAGTATTGTATCGAGATACTCCTTTGCATAAAAATTGTTCAGTTTTCTTAATGGATATTTCTTGTATGGTGGAATTTCGACACTCTTGGGATGTAATTGATGTATTTTGAAAACTTTGTGTATGAAAATATTAACGAGCATATTCCTTATGCATTATTCTAACAAAATAAAACAACACAATCCATGAGACTTTTCTTAAAAAACTTTTTAATACTATTTAATCTATATATATTCTATAATTGAATGGGTACTGTTGAGGACCATATTGAACATAAATAAATGAAGTAGGTCAACTCCACCAGATAATCGACTTAAATCAGATGCAAGGACCACCTAAAAACATATATTTGTAAAAATTGCTAGACATGCCATGTGTCAAATACAATTTAGGCATTTGGTGGGGATTAAAATTAAATTTACAGTAAATTTTAATAGAAATTGATGAAATATGTGGTTGAAAAATTATAGTTCTTATTAAATTTTGATTTTAATTTTCATCAAACAGGGCTAGAGATAGTATCATAGAATGCAGAACTTCAAGGCAATATTAGAAATATTCTCTCATGATTAAAAATTCAAGCTAGTCTCTCATATTTTGACTTTTTAAGTCTTTGTTCGTTGCAGATTAAAATCGAATTTTTAGTAAATTTTGATAAAAGTTGATAGAATGTATTATTAAAAAGTTATGGACTCCATAAAACTTGTTATTTAAATTAATTGTTGACTTTAATTTGAGATTAAAATCAAATTTTAATTTGTATCAAATAGAGATAAATATCATAATCATTTTGTGACTACATTTTATGTCATACAGAACATTCTCAACGGTTGATGCATTCTCCCTTTCTCACAAAAAGTACACTAACATTAAAAATATACAAAAAATGCTAAAATTTGTTTCTAACCTTATGTTTGAATGATATTCAAGTAAATTTCCGGGTTAAAATTGTAGGGCTTTTCTAATTTAGGCCCCGTTTGATCTGCATTATTATCTCATTAAAATGAAGAATATGACCGTTATCCATCACATCAATATTTAAATTCAAATTTTCTATCTCTTGTGTGGGCTCTAGTAACAACTATATTTTTCATTCTCATTCTACAATAATTTGGTTCAAACAGGGGCTTAGTTTATGCTTAGACATCAATATAATTTTCAAACTACCTGAGAGGGACGACGAACTCCATATACGATTTTATTCTAGAGTCCGGAGCTCATCACATGGAGTAGTGGTTGTCTCCTATTGTATATGGGCTCAAAATTTCTCAATCACTATCTCAAACGGTACATTGTTGGGAGCCCGAGCACATTCAAGTATCATATTTAGTTGAATTAGATGTAGCAATTATCACTGAGGTGAAAGAAATGAACAAGATATGACAAAAGGTCGAAGATTCTTTCTTATAGTCTTTGAATGTTCGACGAGCAATTTATATGTCAAGATATTCTCGGTAATATAAAGAAAGAGCTTGACACAAGCACCCTGAAGGAAGTTATATAACTATAGATTTCTAGTACTTAGACACCAGTTCTAAAGAAGTGATATTAGTCCGCTTATACAAAAGAATGCCGTAGCTATAGAGAGACAGGCAAGAAGATTAAAAAATCCGAAGAAGAGCACTAAGATTACTAGTATATTATAAGAACAAAAGGTGTGGCGGGCTCGCAACAACTTCCGAAATATCAATGACATAAAGAAAATGATTATGCTATGTGTACATAGTATGATCCATAGGGGTTGACATAACGGCCATGTAGCACCCCTCCAATAGAAGCCAGCAACGTGGCGATTATGTCAAAGTTTATGGATAATGCTATTAAGGGTGTGTTCGGTAGATATTAAAATCAGATTAAAATTGAAAAACTAGCCGTTATTATTGACTTTTATTATACGAGTGAGATTCAATAACGAATATATTTTCAATTTTAATTGAATTTTAAATCCGACCGAGCAAGTCCTAAAGAAAAATGTTTCTATTAGTTCGTTTACCAGTTGTAAGTTGTTCTTTTTATTTGTATCACTAAGTGAAATAATCAAATCATAGTGCTCAATGATTCTATCAGTCCAATACTAGTATCCTAATATTGCTTGATCTTCGAAGATTGAATGGAATAAAATTATACAATGAAGAAGTCCCTATCTTTTTTTTTTCCCCTCACTTTCAATCTATAGACATGCCATAATTGAAGTACTATTCAGGACCCCATTGCACATAAATAAATAAATAAATAAAGTAGGTCAATTGGACCAAACTCTTAACAACCAATTCATTTAAATCATTACATAAGACAGTTGCTCTTTGTACAAATTGCTGGATATGCCATCTGTCAAGAAGAAAATTGTACATTTGTTTCACTTAGAAAAACTTTTCAAGTTGTTATTATTGAACGAGTGACCTAAACAATTTTGATAAAAATTTGCCAAATTTTTGATAAAATTTTATAAAATGTTGAAAAATTGATAAAATTGTTGGTCATATGAAATGTGTGGTTAAAGTTAATTCTTGGTTTTAAACCTCAAATTTTTATTTTTATTTTTAATTATTCCAAACAAGCACTATATTTTGATTTTCTGTAGATTAATAATGACTCGTTTGACATAACTTTTGTTTTTACTTTTACTTGTAAAAGAATTTTTGGAGAAAATTATCTGATTTTTGTTTGAAAATCTAATTTTTAAATGAGCTTTATACTTCAGAAGTTTTTTTTAGAAAAAGTCAAGTTGGTTTACGTTCCTTTAAAAACTCTTGTAATTTGAAGAAACACTTTCACAAAAAACTACTCTTGAATCTCAAAAACTCTTTGATTTTTCAGAAGGAATGACAAATTGATGTAAGACAATTGGCGTTAGACTTTGAAGAAGAACTGAACTGAAAAATTGGCTAAAAGAGCTGTTCCGAAGAAACAGACATAATTTTTTGCACCATTATTAGATTTTCTATAATAATATGTTTTCGAAAACTTCTTTCAACGGTCCATATCCTCCCAACCTGGCTTACCATGGTTGACGTCGTTTCCAGCCTCAGATTCCTACCTTAAGGCGTGTGTATCAGGGCAGTCAAAATTTTAGCGTGATTTTTGTTTTTAGTTACTTTGATTTAGTGGATGTCTATTTTGATCTTTTTGCTTAAATTATGATTTTCAAAGATTATTTAAAGGCTCTTTGTTTCTGAATAAAATTAAGTCAATTTTGGAAACTATTATTTTCTTGTGAATTACAATTCTCTCTCGTTTGAGTTTATGTTTGTAAACCTATAACTTCCGTCCCACGTCACAAATGGACATTAAATTTCATTGACACAAATGTACAAAAATTGATAGTAACTTAGTAAATTGAGAATATCACGTTTACAAAATCTTTGGTATATAGGGTAGACTATGAGGGAGGTGGTCAAGTGAAGGCAAAAATTTAACTACGTAATAATATTGAAAATGTAACAACTTTTTTTAATTTTTCCTTTTGCGCTTTCATGTATTGATAATGATGCACAAAGATCTTATTATTTATTATTAACCAAATTTAATCGTAAAATTTACTTGAATCAATATGAAAAAGTAATCGGAACGGTTGTTATCTATCCTACTTTTTAACTAAAATTATCTATAATCGATAAACTGGTTGGTGGGTTGAATTTTTTTTTTTTTAATATTAAATGATGGAAACGAATATTAAGACTCACAATTTTACTTTAATCCTTTCCCTTTATTTATCGTGCGAATTCATGGTACATATTCATATTGTGTATCGACCTCTATTGGCGGCCTCCAATTGAGGCTCTATTATGCAATTTTCTAATTTCTCCTCTAGTCCTAATCTCGGCCATCGTTTCTTCCACTCTCAATCCCTAACTCCAATAATCAAATTTTCAATTTCGACTTCTTTTTCATCTCCATTACTTCGCCTCTCATCATTATTTTTAATAGATTTTAATAAAAATTAATGAAGTGTATGTTCGAAATGTTGAACATATTAGGAAATGTGTGACTAAAATTAACTGTTGACTTTAATTTGAGATTTTTAGTGACTTTTAATCTAAATCAAACATGGCATAATTTTACAAAAAAAAAAAATCATTAATTTTGAAAAAGATGTTTTCAAATCTAGATTCTTCAACCGCGGGGGATATTCAAAATCAAATTCGAATATGTATGTACTAGGAAAAGGTCGTATGTCACATGGGACATCACACGTGTGAAAACAACCTTAAAATCTGGACCCGTGATCCTCTAAACCATGCGACACTAACAAAAATATCTACATAAAAAATTCAAACTCTTGGATAGAGATTTTCCAAAATCCATTTTTTTTAGGAGTTTTCAAAATCGAATTGTTGATTATTATTATATCGCTAATTTAATAATTTCTCAATCTATTATAAATTATGGTGAAAATAATATTCCAAAATAATTATATTAAGTAGTGAATCCTTTGCATATCGATTTTTTTATTTTATTTATAGAGGTTTTTCCTATGCAATAACCTAAAATTAAATTAAATTTTACGTCAAAAATATTTTCTAGAAAAATAAAATATCTTTTATTTGAATTACATTTTATTAACATGCACAACTCATATATTTAAGGATGACAAAGGGATAGCCCTCCCCGTGCCGCGCCTTATCTAGTCTAGAATTTTTGGGAGTCGAGGAATGGGTTTTTTTTTACTTATTTAATTTTTCTATTTTTTTTAAAAAAAAATTGAATCGGGTTCTAGAAATTTCGCAATCCTTAAGATAATATTATAAAAAAATAAAAAGGTTAGTAGGTTATTTATAAGTAATTTTATTATCATTAGAAAAGTCAATTTTAAAATAAATAATATTTTACTAGTAAAAATTAAACTTGAATTTCTTACCCAAATGAATTTTTTTTTAAAAGCAACTTTTTGTAATTAATGCAAAAGCTTCTTTTTTTTCTTGAAAAAAAAGAAGTAAATTGTTCAAATATCTTTAGAAATAAAAAATTATTTAAGTTTAATTTTACTCAAACAGGAAAAAGTAGAGGGAGAGAGAGGTGTATAGATTCTCTAGAGACTGAGATTTGAGTTCAAAATCTAGTGAGAGAAGAGAAGAAAATGGCAACACCTATAAGGAAGTCACACACAAACACCTCCGATCTCCTCACATGGTCGGAGGTCCCGCCGGCCGACAATTCAGCCGCCGGGAATGCCTCACGGTCAGCCACTCGTCCTAATCAGGTATGCGTAACGCCATTTTCCCGGCCACCGACGTCACTCATTTTTTTTAATAAAAAACGATAATTTTTTCCCCCTTTTAATTTTTTGTGTAGCCATCGGATGGAGTCGGTAAGGTGCTGTTTGGAGGTCAGATCTCTGATGCAGAAGCTGAGAGCCTTAATCGAAGGTAAATAAAAAAACAAATCGATAAAAAATCTCCCTTTAAATTTGTTCATTCTGAGTTATTTTGCTCGTTTAAAGCTAATGGATTGGATTGAATTACTTGTATCAGCTTGGGGAGTTTAAATTGAGTCTTTATGTATAGTATTATATATATATTTTTCAAATTTAGCTCATAATTTTATGCCGTTCAATTTCCTTTCACAGATCAGTGCACTAGATTTGTGCCATTCAATAGTAGATTTATGCAGTTTTCATTGAAAATGAATAAATAAATTAAGAAAGTAGTTTCGTAATTCCTTTTAATGATTTTTGAACCAAATCGAAGTGCTGATCCCGTGCATATGTGCACATGGGGATTATTGGTTGCGATTTAGCCGATGTATGGATCTATTGATGGGGTCGGAGAATATTCGTATGGTTCGGGTTTTTGAAGTATGTGTCTCGCTCGATTGAGATTGTCTTAGAAGAAAAGGAAACATGTACAGAATGAGGTTCAATAGGCTGATTCGAAAAGATAGAAAATGGAGTTTCCACTAGATATCTTAGCTCGTCGAATCTTCCATTTGAAGGTCAAAGTTAAATAATTCATTCTTCATGAATCGGAATTATATACGAAATTGTCAAGAACTGGATAAATCCCTTCACATCAGTTTGCGAATTAGATCAATTTCTAAGGTCGTTTGGATTTGGTCGTTACATATTCGCCATGATTCATGAAATTCTTATGAACTGTTTGTATTTGATAATTTCAGGAAACCTTGTTCAGGCTATAAGCTAAAGGAGATTACTGGCAGCAAAATATTTGCAGCTGATGATGAAAATGGGGCATCGGAATCTGGAACTTCTGATAATCGAACATCCGTGCGCATTGTGCAGGTATTTCTTTATTTACTTAGCATATTATTAGCTTGCGCTGAAGAATTGGAAATCAAATTACTCTTCCTTTTTTTTTTTTTTTTCTGATTTCTATTGTTTTAATTTCAAGCAAGCTGCGAATGGTATAAGCCAGATTTCTTTTAGTACTGAAGAAAGAATTTCTCCTAAGAAGCCAATCACTGTTCCAGAGGTTGCAAAACAGCGAGAATTAAGCGGAACAATAGAAAGTGAGTCGGAGAGCAAGATTAAGAAGGCACTGTCGGATGCTAAATGCAAAGAACTCAGTGGGAATGATATCTTTGGTCCTCCACCCGAAATTCGTCCTCGATCATTGGCAGCTCGCACTTTGGAATCAAAAGAAATCAAAGATATGGGTGAACCCGCCCCACGAACTGTACGAACATCTGTCAAAGTTTCTAACGTGAGTCAATCGATGTTTCCTCTTATCCTATTCACATGCTGTCTCTCTTCTCATATCTCGACTGAACTTATTTGTGTGTGTTTATAGCCTGCTGGAGGTCAAAGTAATATCTTATTTGGTGATGAACCCGTAGTCAAGACTTCGAAGAAAATTCATGACCAGAAGTTTGCAGAGCTGACTGGCAATGACATTTTCAAGGGAGAGGTTCCTCCAGGTTCAGCTGAGAAGTCATTGAGTACGGCTAAGTTGAAAGAAATGAGTGGCAATGATATATTTGCAGATGGAAAAGTCAAATCCAAAGACTACTTCGGTGGTGTCCGCAAACCCCCGGGTGGTGAGAGCAGCATTTCCTTGGTTTAGCCAATGGCATGACACTATCTATTCTGGTATTTTTTGCGCAATTTATTTCAGCTCGATTAGTGAGTTTTATGGTACCTAGGGATCAGTTGTCGTGACTGTAAATTTACTGGGATAGTAAATCTATGAAGTGTCGAACTAGGTAGTAGTTATTTAACCATTTGGTGTAAAACGTGGATGATTGTTGCGTTTACTTCCTTCTACCAGTCCTTCGATTGTGACACGTGCATGTTCAAATATTTTCATGTTATTTGCATATGTTGGCATGAAGAGGGAAAATTGATTGAAATGTTTAGTATACCAGATGAAGCTATAGGTAATCAAGCAGCAATTTTTGACATTCAAAGTACTTACATTAATGTACGGTGGCCTTTTTCAATGGAGTATAAGCACGTTTATCTTTTGTGCTTAGATTAACGATTTTAGTGTGATTCATTTTCAATGTAAGAGTGCGTCCATTTGTTGCTGTTTCCTATAAATGAAAATACGAGCAACATTTCTCGAGCCTCCAGTACTAAAGGTTGAACAAGCAATTTGGCACGTCTAGGCACTCTTCTAATCTAGCCAACAAGTAATAAAAGATATTGCACATTGAGCTATGATAATCAGGGAGAAAGCCAAGGAGAAACACATAATCTGATATCAAACACACGAAACAAGTATAAGAGACATTATTAAAAGTCACACAACATGCAATAAAGCTCAGTGCAGATTCAATATATGTATTCCAAACCATACGAAAGAAGATGACTTCTCCACCATAAAAATTTGAATCACTCAAGCATTTCCATGGCCAATCAAGGCAAGAAGCATTTTCTCATAGTCCCCAGTAGTGTCTACAGCAATTGCTCGGTCCAGAGGGACGCTGCTCCGTTTATGGTATTCTTCTTTGATACACTGCATGTCAACCTCAGCTCGTGTAACAACAACACGAGTAAGAGCCCATTCATCTGTGCCCAGCTTGTTGATAGCCAAACGAAGAGTTTTCTCAAAATACTTCTCAGGACAAGTTAAGCACTTAATAGTTGCTCGGAGCAAGGAGAGGTATTCGTCTTTGGGATCAGCTTTCAGATCCTGTACACATGACAATCAACGGTGCTGAGTAATTGATCATACATAGCTACAACAACATTTAATGTTGCTCTATGACTAGATGGCTTAAGTTCTATATGCGATTTTGCATAACTCTTTATGAGAAAGATTCATGGAGTCTGTAAATATTGTAATGAGAACATCTTGAAAATGGCATCAAGAAGAGTTCTGTCATCGTGGAAGTGAAGAGGAATATATTGTTTGAAATTTCCCAAAAGGATCAAAGTGCAGGAGTTATAATATAGTTTCTTAATTAATTATTAAGTGAACCGTGATAACTAGAAGTTTAAGCAATTACTGCGAGTACAAACTTATTTATATAAATTAGCCTCCACATGTTTGACTAATTCATCTTTCGCCATTAAATACCGGACACATGCACAATTTTCAAGAGAGGTGGTTGCGAGACTTGACCAAAGAGCAAGCAATGTTAATGTTTTGAAGCCTTACCGCCACCTATATAGGAAAATTGTCAACTAAAGAATGACTCCAGCAGTGCATGTTAAAGGGGCACATTAGAATTTAAAACTAAATTTATAAATAATAATATACCCCCTAACATGAGGTGGTTAAACAAACTATGACTTTATGACTTTGGAAAAATGACTTTCCTGTCAATACTTTACTACCAGAGGAAGATATACCTTATTGATATGATTTCCAAAATGGTTGTTATATTGGTTAAGAGTTGCATTGAGCTGTGCTTTGCTCCTTGTCGTCAGAATTCTGATAAGCTCTTCATCATTGTAAGCCTTCTCAGATATCTTCTCGTGGAGTAACTTAGCCTCTGATTTTGCCAACATCATGTTCACCTCGTCTCCTTCATACCGGAAGGCACTCACAAGAGGAACCAAAAGCTGTTTGGGAATTAGTAAGCGCAAAGTAGCAACTGGTTGAATTCATTTGAGACAAGAATATATATGCATTACTTGTATTTTCTCTTTTTCATCGTAGAGGTTTCAGTAGAGAACATAATTAAAAGACCTAGCAATATTTCTTATCAGTAGAAAGATCATAACAAGGAATATAGAGATGCATAGAGTAAACGAGGAGAATCCAACACGTCTATGTGGAAGGTCCTATGAGGAGCGATGCATGAGTAGAACTTCATCTTCAGTGCAAAATTAATGCACAAAACAATGAACAGAGTTGTGGATTAAGCACTAATTCCAACTTCTGAGACCATAATAAATAGGAAATCATCAAGAATACGACTAAGCACAAAGATTTAACAGTGTTTCGTACTCATTGCAGTAGCTTCATACTGCAGGTTTTCACTATAATGGAGAAGGGTACAAAGTTTTCTCACTATAATGGAGAAGAGTACAATGATAGCCATCCTGCAGGTAGGAATGTTAGGCAACCTAATACATATAGGAAATACCAACATGCATCCGAATTTAAAAATGCTCCTAAGATTCTCTGGGGGACACAAATATTGAAATTAAGATTTATAACATTCTGGCAGTTCAAGATTTACCTTGCGGAAGTCTCCGGTTGTGTGATATGCAACATCTTCTTCAAGGGATTTCTTATAACGAGCATGATATGCCTGCCTTGCCCTAAAGAGATCAAATGGGGATCTAGTGCAAGCAACTTCCATTATAACCCAATTGCTAGCAGTCAACCGCTTTGTAGCCTCATTAACCAAGTATGCATCTCGCTCAGCTGGATCCAGCGTCCAGAGCAGTACTACACGCTATTATATTACACATATATGCAGCCATATGTTAGCAAATCATTATGCTATCTAAAAACCAATTATTGCAACAAAAACCAACTGGAAAGTCACTTTGTTTCAGAGAAAATCATCTCAAAATTCAGAACAGACCTGAAAATCATTTGAAAGTTCACTGTCCAAGTCTTTCAGAAGATCTTCTCCATAAGTTGCAGCATATGTTTCCCGGATCAACTTGCGTTGTGCAGCATTCCTATGAGCCAGAATCTGGATAATCAATTTCTCATTTGTTCCCCATCCTGAAGAAGTATATTCAGTAGAGAGATATCATATCAGAGCAAAATATATTCATTTCTTGAATCTTCTTTATTCAAATCATAAGCTTTCACATCTACAATTACCTTTCAAATAACTCCAACAAATATAATTAAATCTAGAAACAGACGTTCCATGTTTATTAACATCGAAACATTTATTATACCTCGAAGCGAACCAAAGAGTTCAATTTTAGTCCTTGTTTGATTACCAAGCCGGTTAAATTCTACGATGACTAATTCTACTTGAAATTCGCAAAAGCATCCCAAACAGACTATTAAACCCAGTTGAGCACCTATTTATTACATACTCAAATCAAAATCAAATACTCGTAACATTTCGAGATAGAAATCACTGATCCCTATCCCAAACAAAATCAAGTCAATGACGCGTACATTTTCAATACATATAATCATCCGCACATTTACCACTGAATTCACACCGATAACAAATCCGATCGCATAGATCTGATCAAAATTATGAAAATAGCCAAAAATAACACAAAAATAAGCAAATACATATGGTCATTTGCAGTTTTTACAGCGCATTCGCACAGAAATAAACGGATCATATAGATTTGATCACAACGATGAAAAAAAAAAGTAAAAAATAAGCAAAAATCGTTAAAAACCTGCAAAAGCTTTTTTGAGTTGCTCACAGTCCTCAGCAGGTGAAGGAACGGATGAAGGAACTTTAAGAGTCGCCATTTTTTTTTTTTCACTCTGTAGCTCTATCGTGCGAGCGGTGTGTATATATGACTGTGATTGGTGTCTGGTGAGTTTACCGAAGTGGCTCAAACACACCCTGAGTAAAAGGTGACAAAAAGTTATCGAAAACAACGTTGAGATCGTGACTGACTTATTTAAGCGATTATTCATTTGCATGAAAACGTGATTTTTATGATACATGGCCCCCAAATTGTTGGCATTTTTATCATGACAATCATTCGACTCGGACGGGAATTGAAGTTGGTTCGGTTCGGTTCGGTTCAATTCAGTTCGATTTTAGATTTTGATTAAATTTTATTCGAGTTCTCTAATTACGAAACAAATTTAGCGTTGCAAAGTGATTAGATTATAACATGATATGGTCAAATATTTTATCAATATATTTTATATTACTCACTTATTTTATAGTTTTTTTTTTTTTTTAAAAAAAAGCCCATTTAAGTTGCAAGATTCGAACAAATGAGTTTTGTAATTAATTCCATATCTAGTACAACGAGTCAAAAATTCAAATGATCATTGAATTTTGCATCAAATTTCATAAGTTTTACGAATGGTCATCAAACTTATCAATCGATTAATATCAGACAAAAAATATTATACAAAGTTCAATGACTATTTGAATTTTTAACCTCTGACGTAGTGGTTGTAGATTGTTCCATTTGAATTTTAAGAATTCGGTACCTAAAACTTACTCAACTTTTATTCAACTCTTTTATGTTAAAATATATCCTTCAGATGCTTATGACGTTCTATCCCATATATTGTTTATTGTTCAATGACTAAATACTAACTTTTTACGATTATAATCTGACATTTCGATAAAATTTATTGACACGTAAGGGTATATAAGAAAGAATCAATTCTCTTAAAATATATTTTTCCTAAGAAATAGATCCTTTAAAAAAAAAAAAAAAAAACTATGCATGCCTATTTTAGGTTAAGCAATGGTTATAGGTTGCAAAAAAATTTAATAAATCACACGTTAAAAATTCAAAACGACTCCGCTGGGGATCGAACCCAGAATCTCTGGTTTCGTAGACCAGCGCCTTATCCATTGGGCCACGGAGTCCTATATGTTCATGTACAGATTAATCATTATTTAATCAATTAGTGAAAGCTAGCCCTTGTTCGATACACATTAAAATTTTCATTTTCATTCTTCTACTTATTTTCAACCATACATTCTTCAATAAAATAATATTTTCTATCACATCAATAATTTTTATTTCTTTTTCAATCACATATTCTCCATCAATCCACTATTCTAAAATACATTATTCCAAAATAATGTGGCTCAAACATACCCTAGAAAGATAAAGCCCTTGTTTGATATTTATTTTTCCTCGAACTTATTTTAAATCATACATTTCATTAGTTTTTATTAAAATCTAGCTTTCAGTCAAAGCAAGCAAGAGCTAAATATATCCAAAGCCTTATAAGGAGATTTTTTTTTAAAAAAAAATAAGTTTATTAACCATTTTTTTTTCTCCTACTAGTCTATTGTCCGTGCAATGCACAGACAATGTTATTTCGAAAGTAATATTATCGTTTTTTTTTTTAAATTATTTCATTTTTTGGTGGATTCTTCTTAAGCATTTAATGCATAATGTAGTATTTTTTTCATGTACTCGCTTTTCCAGAATTAAGAATTATAGATACTGAACTTTATTATCAAACGTTATGAAAATAGGAATTAATAACGAAAGAACGTAATATTAATTGAATGGCAAATGGAACCCAATAACATTGAAGAATTGCAAAAAAAAAGTTGTAATCTTAGATAACAAAAATCATGAAGGTAATAAAAGCACATCCTTCCCCACTCCTCTCTTCGCATGGGATATGATGTAAAATTTATTTTATATCCTACCAGCAGGTACGAATGTAAGCTAAATAAAAGAACTCTTGACATTTTTTCGTGCTAATTTGAGAAAATGTATTTACTAATGTAGTGGTGAATTATGCTAAATTTACATGTGCTTTCAGAAATACTTTCAAGATTAGTAAACTCAGGTTTTTCATTATCAGTTTGCAGAAAATTTATGAGGACAATAAATATACCACTTATCTGAATAAAATAGAAAATATTTTATTAATCAAACAACTAACAAATAATATTAATATTAACTGTAGCACAATGCGAAATAAAATTGATGAATAAAAGTCATAAAACTCTAGTATATAATATTTATAAAATGCATAAATTTAAAGTCAAGTAACGAAATTGTAAAATTTAATTCAATAATAATTAATATTGAAGTCGCTGACTCAAATATTGATGAAATGAAATCTGAAGAAAAATAAAAATATTTTTTATATGCTATTATCAACAAGTAAAGACTAATTAAATATTATCGAATAAAACTAAGTTTCTAGAAGAGAATAAATTCTTACATTTTCACCCGAGCAAAACGAAGAGAAGAAAATTCGAGAGATTGATAGCAGTCAGACCTTGCACAATTTTAACGAACAAAAATAAGATTAAAGAAAAAATATGTACAAAAAGTTGGAGCCAATTTTTTGTTTACTAGTGAGAATAGTAAAGTCTATCTCACTACCTCACGAACAATAAAAAATGAAGTGTGAGAGTTCAATTAAAGTTGAAAATTTTAATATTTTTAATTTGACAACGATATCTTACAACCTAAAAAAAATTAGAAACAATTCAATATTTGATAAAATCATAAATAACTAAAAATATGACAAGAAAAGAAAATTATAATAAATAAAAATAAATAATCGAAATATATAAAGTAAATTGAATAAGTTACATATTTATTGATTGAATTGACAAGTGGTGGTTGACCTGCCTGGTCGGGTCGAGGGGGCAGTGCCCCTCGTGGGGGGTTCGGGGGCGTTGGGGATCGACTTGCTCGGTCAGGTCGCGGGGGTCGAGGGGGCAGCGCTACTCGTGAGGGCTCGTGCGCGCACGGGGAGTTTAAGTATTCCCCTTTTTTTTTTTAAAGAACAATTGTGAAAAAAAAAATTTATTAGGAATTAATAATCACTTTTAACAAATATATTGATGTAGGACAATTGACGTTAGAGTTTGAAAATGAATTGGATCGAAAATTGACAAAAATGAGTTGTTTTAAAGAAACGGACATAACTTTTTGCATCAATGTTAGAATTTCTATTATAATATGTTTTCGGAAACGTCTTGCAGCGCTCTAGACCCTCTCAATAGGGGGAACTCGGTTGGGGTCGTTTTCAGGACAATTGAATTTTTTTTGTAGTTTAAGGCAGTCTATCGGACAATTGAATTTTTTTTTTTTTCGTTTCAATTGTTTTAATTAAGTGGATGTCCATTTTAGTATTTTTTTTTTACTTAAAAATTAGGGTTTCCAGTATTTAAATGATGTTTGTTTCATGAATAATAGAATTTCGTTTTTTGAGGCTATAAAAAAAAACAGATTAATCGGGGAAAAAATAACTCACTACTCCCTGTGCGCGTACGTTTTCTGCCTGTATTTTTTAACCTTTTCTTTCTCCGTGTGCACACTAAAATTGACTTTTCCTTTTTTTTTTTTTTTTTTTTTTTTTTTTGGTGTGTATAATCCTTTTTATTTTGATAAATCTTCTCTCTCCGTGCGCACACTAAAATTGACTTTTCCCTTTTTTTTTTTTTTTTTTTTTTTTTTTGGTGTCTATAATCCTTTTTATTTTGATAAATCTTCTCTCTCCGTGCGCACACTAAAATTGACTTTTCCCTTTTTTTTTTTTGTGTCTATAATGTCCTTTTATTTTGATAAACTGTTAATGGAAATTGTTTCACAAATCAATGGTTAAGGATAGGGATAAATTTAAAAAAAAAAAAAAAAATATGAAATGGTGGGATAAAATGGGAAAGGAGAAATACGTCATGAATGAATAGTAAATATGGAATTGCCTCTTTTAATAGAAAAGGGGAAAAAAAAAAAAGGTTTATTAACCATTTTTTTTCTCCTGATTGGACTTACGCCCCAACATTATTTTTTCCTTTTTCGTCTCGTAGTTGTAGAAAGTACAATCAAGATTTTGAACTGTCCACTGCCCATTTCCACTGGATTATTTGGGCATATTTTATCTATTGGTAAGTAAGGATGGTATAAAAATTAAAGTGAAAATTACATAAATTCAGGTGTTTAAAGATTGTTTTTTAAAAATCAGGTTTAAAGTTTATTTATTAAAAAATCAAGTAATATATCAAAACCCTAATTAATAACCCTAATTTATCAATCCTTCCATCCCCCCTCTCGTCTTTTCCCTTCTGCCTCGTTTCTCTCCTTCCACTTCCCATCTCTCCCTGTGAACGGTCGTTCACACTGTCGCGACGCTACTGAGAACGACAGTGTGCGTGGTTGTCGTTCACAGTAGCGTCATGACGTGCTGTGGATGTGTGTGTAGTGGCGGAGTGGAGTTGCGGTGATGGTGTTGCGTCGGGTGGGTTCAAATTTGGTTCGTGGTGGTGGTGATAGTGTATAGTTGGATGTGGTGGTGGTGGGTGGTGTGGATGCAGTGGTATGGCAGTCCGTGTGGTCGTGATGGTGGTCCGTGTGGTGGTGGTAGTGGTGGTTTTTTTGGTGTTATGGTGCAGGAGGCGATGTTGATGGTTGTTTTTTGTTATTATTGTGACGGTGGTTGTGTTGTTGGTGTCATGCAGGCGGCAACAGTGGTGGTGGTGGTGGTGGTGGAGGCAAGGATGTGACGAAGAGTGTCTGTGACCAATTATTTGGTTGATTTGTGACCAAGTATTGGTGGTTGATCGATATCGGGGGACAAGTGTGTTGGGTGTATGCGATCTACTATATGGTTATCTGTGGCTAACTATTAAATCAGGACCTTAAAATTCGATAATCCGTGACTAAAAATATAATATATGACTAACAAATTGGGAAATATGTGATCAATAGATAAACTGTGATCTATAATTTTTTTTTTTTTAAATTTGTGAGCAATTAAAAATTTGTGACCTATAATTTTTTTGATCAATAACCAATGTAGTAGATTATGACCTATAATTTTTTTTAATTTGTGAGCTCAAAATAATTTGCGATTAATTAATTTGATAATATGTGACCAATGAATAAAATTGTGATCTATAATTATATATGTTATCATTTAACTTTATAATTGTGAATTTATTATATTTAAATAATAATTATTTTTAATTAATTAAATAAATATCTGAGTTCTACATTTTTTAAACTTGAAACCTTATTTTTTACATTGCTGAAATTTAAAACTTGATTTGTGAACTCTTCCCAAAATTAAATGAATAAGTGCGAAACAAGCCTTGCAAGGCACCTAAATCACGTCTAAGAGCACGATCCATTTAACACTATACGCATAACTAGCTCAATCACACTAGCACTTCAACCGGAGGAGTATATTACTCAGCTCTTATTAGGAATGGTTCGAGCCCATTTTTCTCCAAAAATGAATATTATAATAGTGATTTTTTATGTAATTTTTTTTTTTTTTTTTTTTAAGAACGTATGATTAAAAAGTAAGGAAGTTTCGAATTTACGTGCATGTGATTGAAAATAAATTTGGCAAAAAAATGAACTTTCGGATAATAGGACTCAAACAGGTGCTAGGTAAGCATTGAGCTTGACACGTCTTAGTTTGAATTTTGAAGTTGATTGCAAATTGTCCCTTTGGGCCATTAGTTAAATACAGAAAATATTAACTAACTTCAAAATAAGAGAATAATTTAAGTAGAGATTGACATTATTGAGTATAAACAACTTTGACAACAAACCATAACTTTAAAAATAGTGTGTTTTGCATCTACAAATATAGCTAACAATCAAATAGTCACTACATTCTTCTCTACTTGAAGTTTCTGAGAGGAGGCATACCCCGAGGAATCATCTTTTGCCTCCTTTGTTTCCTAGTATGCAGCAACATGAACACCGAGGGCAGCTCGACCTGATGGATCGAGATTGTTTGACCATGCTGCGTCCCATTCCACTGCCTTTGCGGTACTACACGCCACACTTGGACCCCCACGAACAGTTGACCTCGCAGCATTCTATTCAAAATGATGAGAAGATATTGAGAACGACACTCAAGTAAACATATATCTCATTACTTAAGCTTCAAAAGTTTTGAGCGTGTGAGCGTATGTGCACAAGGACGTGTGAGAGAGAGCAAAAGTAAACGGACAAAATGGAACTTCGCGACACGATTCAGCCTCATCCAGTCAAATTTTCACTTTTTAAAATGCGATCTTTGTAATCAAGAAAACTTGAGAACTTTACGAAACTTATTTAGCAGCCATGCAATTCCAAGCTAACACACCGATTCCCGATCCTGTCTTTCACATAAAAGGAGGAAGAGGTACAGAAAGAAGTGAAGAAGCAAACCAATATGCAATGCCCACCTTAGGGAAGAAGCGCTCGAAGATGGTCCGGTAATGATACCCTTCTTTTGTTGTTGGAGTATTCTCGGGGTAGACAAAACTTGCATTGGCTAACATCGCATCTGTAACCTGACAGTGGTGTAAAACAGGCAACTTATTCATCAAATTGCATCACAACAAACGAGAAGCTCCAGAAGAAAATTTCTAATTCAGTATTTTGCACAAACTTAGAGGTTGTTCTACCTGTTGGTTTGCATGATCCTTTAAGCCATCGATCCAACTGTACCCAACTCCATCACTGAACTGTTCTTTTTGTCTGTACAAAATGTGCTTAAAAAAAAAAAAAAAGGCATGTGTCAACAAGCTGACCTCATGGTGCAATTGTCTGGTTCTTTCATGGGAGTAACGGGGGGAAATGTGAAGAAAGTACAGTAGAATTAAATGCAATTCAGCACCATCAAATGAACAGGCAAAGAAGCAAACCTTTGGCAAATATGGATTCTGTTCATCATCAAAAGCATTTCGAAGAACCCACTTCTCAATTCGTCCAAGATCAGGTCTTATCTGCCATTGTTAATCATACCAAGTCAAAATATATCAACAGAATTGGGCATACAATAATGCTCTAGTTTATGAGCTGCTGATAAATGATAAAAATTCAACTCCTAAGGTGAAGTTTTGACATTTTGATTGCAAGGAGTTTGTGCTTAGTATGACATTAATCAAACATATACCTATTGTGTTTCGATTTCCATTTTGTAAAAATATAATTACCACTAATATTCACGGCAACCATCCAATGAATGGCTGCCAAGATGTCATACATCAGGCGCACCAGAGCCAATATGAATAACATTGAGAGTCGAGTACATATTAACTGAAGTAACAAATGTGAAGAGTTGGATAAAAGTTTATAAGCAATTATGGGAAGCAAAGACAAATATGACATTCAAATTTCTCTTGCAAATATTGGCACTCTTTTCTTCTTACTTAATATTCAGAGGAAGCAAAAAGTAGACCCAAGGACAGTATTTCTTAAATCTACAAATAAACATAAAGCTACAAATGCCTTGAGATATTGCTAACTAACATAGGTGAAAAGAAAAAAGGATCAATAGGCTTGTACCATTTTCCATTCTGGATCGATGCTCATTGCAACATTGATAAATTCCTTGTCTAAGAAGGGAACCCGAGCTTCAACACCCCATGCCGAAGTTGATTTGTTAGCCCTCAAGCAGTCGTAAAGATGAAGAGCTTTTATCTGGTTCCAAGACAAAGCAGAACTATAAAATTATTTAACATAAGTTACCAAGTAAATATAACACAACTCATAAAGCTGCAATTAGCAGTACCTTGCTACATGTTTCTTGGTGAAGCTCCTCCTTGTTGGGTGCTTTGTGAAAATACAAATAACCACCAAATATTTCATCAGAGCCTTCACCGGAGAGAACCATTTTGACTCCCAACGATTTTATTTTCCTAGACATAAGAAACATTGGAGTACTGGCTCGGATAGTAGTCACATCATATGTTTCGATATGGTAGATGACCTCCTCTAGTGCATCTATTCCTTCCTGATTTAGCAATCAAAATAATAATATAAAAGAGATCCTCGAGTGATGCACAACAAGTTTATCTATTTTCCCAGGAAAACAATTACCTGCACAGTAAAATAAAACTCATGGTGCCGAGTGCCCAGATAATCTGCTACTTCTCTGGCAGCCTTCAAATCAGGAGAACCCTGAGAGATAAAACCTAAGTGAGCAAAGTGAAAGGGGCAGTGTATAATGCAGAACAGGAAGGGTATTATACAAGAATCAGAGTTTTGGAACGAGTCCAAGAAATAGAACAAGACCATACCTATTGAGAAAATAAATTTGTCTTTACAGACAGTATTTTCATAAATAATGATTAACTAGTAATATAGATTTAATTAGCATTTATTTAATGAAAAGTCATAATCGTTGCAAAACAACAAACTATTGTACGCAACCAAGTTCATTATGATTTGACAAAGCTCACACCATTACCAGAAATAGATAAGAATATTCAAGTAACTATGACTAGTAAATGGATAACAATTGGAAGAAATTCTTTTCACTTAACTGCGTAAATTTAGAGCAAGGGTTTGTTAGGGGGAAAAAGACTTGAATAATGGCTTATCTACCCAGAGAATTAACTTAAACAATGATACTATATATGAGACAAAAAATATCTTCCTAAAAATCAATTTGAATAGGAAAAGTAAAATATGATCGTCATTTTAGGATCAAGATAACATAAATATGGCAACAAATATGCTGCAGGCAGTGATAAAATGCAAAAGGGAACACTGAAAATGGTGGGTTCAAGTGAGGTAAATATTATTACCTTTAAGCCGATGCAAAAAGTATGCAACTGGGACCCCCACTGACAGGCAGCCTCTGAGTCCTTCATATAGCGGGAAGCCACTGAAGCAACAAGAGATGAATCCAATCCGCCAGATAAAAGTACACCAAATGGTACATCTGTCATTAATCTCTTAATGACAGCCTACAAAAAATTAAGAAAAGAAAAGCAAAGAATAAGAATGACTTATAAGACAGTAATAAATAAAAATTATGCTACAAGACTGGATAAGCACAGAGCTCAAGAAAACCTATTTCATATATTTAATTGCTGAGTGACGAAAAAATTGAATAACAGAAGAAGAGAAGTGGGATCATAAATAATAGTGAATAATTGATGGGAAACAGTTGAAGCACAAAGAAGCATGGGAAAAGATGCATAAACATGAGGAAGTAAACCATAGAGGAAAGAAAAAGAAGAGGTCCAAGAAAGAGATGATGATACAAGGAGTTACATTAGAAGAACAAGGGTGGGAGAGATCACACTCAAATCTCTAATCTGTGAAATAATCTCCAGTAGTAAGAAGCAAAAGGTAGAACTACGATTTACCAACGGAAGCACAATTTTACACTCAAATACCGAACAACTGTAAGTCTTTGGTCCCAGTAAGGAAACATTCAACTAACCTTCTCAAAGGTCTTTCGCAGTACTAGGGAATCATAAGGAGCTGAAGGTATGTGTTCTGAGTACCATGGAGGATTGTACCATCTCCTGAGCTCTCCTGTCAACATAATATGGAATATGAAATGTAATGTTGAATATTCCTTGCAATTTAAATGACACTAGAGATAATTGCAGGCAAGAGAAAGAATTATATAATGCATTGGTAGATGTTTAGTTAAAATCCTGTTAACCCACCTATCAAGAAAGTTCCAGTTTTTAACAGAATAAAGTATACGTTTAATTAACATCTTGTTAACACACCTAAGAAGCAAGTTCCCAATTTTTAACAGAATAAACACAAGTACACAACAGTTTCACTTCCATTCTTTTTACAACTTCCCACTAAATATAGTAGAGGACCTAGCTAATTGGTAGCATGCCTATCATAAAAGTTTAAAATCATATTGGGGAAAATTTAATGCCGAATTTTGACTAACTCATAACAGAAAAAACTTCAACAGACGACATGGATGATTTAAATACAGTAGTGTGATTTAATACAACCTTCGCATTTTTATTTCATATTTATAGCTTCTTAAAAGTATGATCTTTATTGTATAAAAGTAGATTCATAATTTTTCAACATATCAGCGATGTAGATCGATATATTTCATCAATGAATTCACAAGGTATACTCTAGGAGTAAATCAAATGGAGCTAAACTGATTTTACAGTTATCGAGATTAGGAGTCCAAAGGAAATCATATGTTCATTCCTGTAACTTCAAAGCATACCAGTTTTGCTTGAATATATGTGACCAGGAAGAAATGACATGAATCTTTCACAATCATCACTCAAGGCTTTCATTTCTGAAGCAAACCAAACCGATCCTACAGGAAAAATAGCAGTTAGTTGAACAGTAACCACAGAATAAGAGAGAGAGACAATTTGGCATATGTATGAGACAGGCTTCATTCCTGCAACTGGCACTTCTATTGGACGAATGACCTAATGAGTAATGAGTTCTTGATGAAGCAACCTTTTTTGAACAAGGTTGGCTAGGGAACACCAACTAATGTAGCACACAATTTTCAAGATAACACAACAGTTTTAGAGCATGGACGGTGCATACTTAGTTGAGCAACTATGGACTTAATTAGGGGAAAAAGAAACATACCATCAAGACCCCAGCCAATGTAAAGTGGAGTAATGCCAATACCATCCCGCGCAGCAATAAAACTTTTATCGCGGGTGTCGAGAAGCACAAAAGAGAACATCCCGTCCAACATGTCAACAAATTCTTCTCCATATTCTTCATACTGAGATATAGAAATGCCAAGCACACAAAAATATAGATGAAGGTAAAATAAATTTTTTGAAGTCTTATGCTATTAGTTTTTCAACTATATTTGGTGCAGAACAAAATTTCTAACTGATATATATGGCTTATAGTTAACTAAAGAGTTGTAAAACTTCATCTGAGAAAACTGCTAAAGCACTTACAAGATGTGCAATAACTTCACAGTCACTCCCCGTTCTGAACTGATGAGACTTCAGCCTTTTCCTTAGTTCCCTATGGTTATATATTTCCCCATTAACCTAAAAGCACGAGAGAAAAAAAAAAAAAAAAAGGAAAAGGAAGGAGCAAGGTCAAAATCCTAGTTCTGAAAATGAACATCCATTCATATCACAGTCCAGTGCAATCGAAAAATCATGCAAACAAAAAAAAAATAATGGACTGTTCAACATTCGACTGGATTTTTATTACTGTTCTCCAGTAAGAATTGTTATTTTTATTTATTTATTTATTTTTTCCCGAATCAGCAACAGACTCTAGTTGAGAATATCATGGTACCTTGTAGGAGCAAATCAGAATGATATTGATAGTCCTGGAAAGATAAGAAACATGACACAAAGCCCAGTTGGAAAATTGAAATTTAAAGGAGGCAGCTATTCCTTTCAGAGAAACCATTATGGTATATCTTCTCTTATTAATGGTCAGACAATGTAAATGACAGCAAAAATTAGAATCAGCACCACATGGCATATCTTATGCCATTACACGTGTTAAAGAAACTTCAAGGATAGTTTGCGGGATTTAGAAAAAGATCATGGAACATTGTTCATCGGTACGCTGGGCATGTTTGCAGAACAAGCCCATACAGAAAGCATAATGCAATTGGATACCTTAGCCAAAATTTTGTCTGATTATGACAGATTAAACATGAAAAAGATGATCCATTTCTGGTCCTCCACATTCACATTTGAAGCAAAATGGGGCCTATATCCGTTACACCTTTCTAGGCAAGCACATCTAGTTTTCTGCACATCCATCCAAAGTTCCAAACACACTAGAAGGAAACCAAAACCTATTGCACTTGATTTTCTTGATTTTATATTGAAACTCTAAAAGCGAAATTTAGTTATCAATTAAATGATCCTTCCACACAAGAATCAGTTCAAGGTAGAATGGGTTAATGTACATGCTCTTGCAACTGAGCATGTATGCAGAAATATCCATAAATAAAAATTCACCTACCGTTACAGCAACTGTTTTGTCTTCATTATATAGTGGTTGATCACCTGATGTGGGATCTACAATAGCTAATCGTTGATGAGCAAGATAACAATTCTCATGACAGTGCAAGCCACTCCAGTCAGGGCCTCTGTGACGCAACCTACATTTCCAAAATAGGAATGACAAAAGTGATATTTTTCTCTGAAAGATAATCTAGACTAATCAATTGCTCTTTTAGCTAATCCATCATTGTGCTAGTTCATTATAAGAAAGAAAAACCAAAGTACAGATGAAAACTGAACTTAAGCACACATTACTATCAATATCCAGCTAATGGCAGAGAACTTACAACTATTGCCAGGAAAAATAGAATTATCAGAATCCGGTATTATTTCAGTTGATAAAATACATTCAAGAGACAACATACATAAAACAAATTTATCAATTTTCATACAAATACTTAGATAAATCCCAATAAATTGATGAAAGCCCTCCCAAAAGCAGATTGATGAAAATCCGAGTATACAAAATACTTACACCATGATATATAACAATTAATTCTATCAAAAAAATCATATAATTTTTAAACAATTTTAACAAAGTCTTCAGCTAATTAAAGAAAAATACAAACGGAAAATGATAATTAAAAAAAAAAAAAAAATCTTAGTTATTAAAACAGAAAAACTATCCATCAAAAAATAAATAAATAAAACAGAAAAACCGCTTATATGCGCATTCCCATTTCAACCAGTAAAATAAAAAGTCAAATCCAAAATAACATACATAAACACAGATAATATACTAATACGACAATCTAGAGAGGGAAATCTAATCCACAAGATGATAATGTAACATTTCCCTTTGAAGCCAAAACTACGGGGGAAAAAATTACCTTCTGGAGAGTTCAATAATTCTGGAACGTTTAGCCTGAGAATTATCCGATATGCCGAGTACTGCAAGAATTCCACACATGGCTGCGTTGTTATCCTTTCTCTCTCTATATTGTGTGTATTGTCAACTGTGTATCTATATGCGCGAGTTTTTTGTCCGAAAAAGGCAGCTGTTAGAACTGAAATACGAGGAGGTGGCCGCTGAATGGCAAAGACGGTGGGTTTGAGTCTAATTCTATGGGAGAATCAGAACCGTTGACTGAAGATTCTGATTTGATATCTGATTTAATTAGGGTTTATGCCCGTTTAAGATTCAATATTTGGTGGAACCCACCGTGCTAGAGATTAGAGATCTTGGATTGCAGCTTTCTGCCCCTAGCACTCATTTTGCTCTTGGTTTAAGTTACTTATTTATTAAAAATTATAAAATTACTTTTTACAACGTAATATTATGTCCCCCCATTTAATTAAAATTTATTTTTCTCAATAACACATTTTTCAATAAAATAATAATACATGTAAACTTAAATTCTTTCCTTCATTTTCAATTATACATTTTCCAAAAAATTATTATTCCTCTCATTAAAATATGGAATAAACATGAGCTATATATCATAGTATTTTCTATTATTTGAATTTCGAGTTGGCGGATCAACCTCACCTTAGAGATAAATAAATCTTCCAATTAAAGAAAGTAAGAGTCCATCTTAAATGAAAATTAATAAAGATTTCATCAAGCTAACATGATAGAGAAAAATAATGTCTAGAGCTATATTCAGATTCAGAACCTCTGTGACTTAAAAAAATTATATTTATCCAGATATAGACGTGCTTCTAACTTATTTTAAGAAATTAACAAACACCTAGATAGAATGGAAAACTAATAGTATCTTGTGAACTGTATTAAAAAGGTTGTCATATAAGTTAAAACGGACAATAGTTATAAAATTTCTTCTCCAATGCATAGGACTATGTCTAACGATGTTGCAAGAAAAAGGTAGACACTGTCAAAAAGACTTGTCTGAATGTAGAGGTTCTTCTGGATGAAATAAATAATCACGGTATAATATTTCTTTCTCTTTCTCTTTCACTTTTTCTCTCGTGCTTATTATTGGATATCTCTTCTATACATTATAAACTTCTTCTCCACCAACTTTTTTCAACTTCATTTGTTAAAAATCTACGGTATGAGAATTGGTGGCACTATTATTTTGTCAATTTTTACGGTGAAGGATTATGTACGAATAGATTAATCCAAAAATCTATATGAGACGGGCACTTTATTTCATTTTTAGCTTTCTTAAGAATATAGGGACTCCCGTGCAATTTGCTTGAAGTAGAAAAAAGATAATTTGACTTTGAATTGTCGGTTTCATAGGCTAAATGAATTGATTAAATTACTTGATTAGTGCATGGCATGACTGGCTCTTTCTCAAACACACACAATTTCCATAAATTCACAAATTCAATACAAACCCACCTCCCAATTCTCATTCTTCTTCCTTAATTTTCTCTCTTCCTTTTTTCACATCCAGATCTGATCTGATCTGTTCATCCCATTTCTGGAAAATCGAAAAACAACTGAATAAATTGATACATATATGTATATGATTGTAACTATTCAAACTATATAAGTACAATTATATATACTCATTACAGAGATGGCGGCGGTGTCACCTTTAGCCAAGTACAAATTGGTGTTTCTCGGTGATCAATCTGTCGGAAAAACGAGCATAATTACCCGTTTCATGTATGATAAATTCGACACCACTTATCAGGTTTGTGTGAATCGCTCTTGGATTTATGTTTTATGATCTGAATTTGCATGTATATAGGGAGAAATGATGTGGTTTTCGGGGTTAATTTGATTCCTAATTGTTAGAGAAGTTTTACGGGGAAGAAGGGTGTCGGGAATTTGAATCTTTTCTACTATTGTATTGAATAATTTAATTTTCAAATTTGTGGTGAAAGTTTATCAGAATTGCTTTTTAGTTGTGAACCGATAGGGAAACTGGAGTAAGGCTTGGGCAGAAAGATAGTTACCTTGAGTTCTGAAATTGTAAAATAAAAGAATGTCAGGTCAAATGATTTTGATCGACAAGTACTCATCTATGTAAAATGCAGGAATATAGAAGTCTGAACATTAAACTGAAAAAATATATAAATGGCTGGTGATATGACGATCTAAAAGATTGCAGTTCTATTCTGTCAACCTATATATGTCTGAATTTTGTAATTTCATATGCAGGCGACTATTGGCATTGACTTCTTGTCGAAAACAATGTACCTTGAAGATCGAACAATTCGATTGCAGCTCTGGTAATGCATTCTTCTTTCTGGATTTTTCAAAGATAACATGACTGTATGCATTTCATAATACTAGTTCTTCTCTTGCCTTTCTGGCTGTGGATTATTGAATGGACTCTTCTATTTAGCCATGGCCACATGGCCCCCTGGATGGACTGGCCCTGGCCAAGCAAAATAATCCTTATAGAATTTTAAGACTGAGTTCAATCTTAAAAGATTAATCTTATTAAAAAAAGTAATTCAAATCTTTATATGTTGGTTTATATTTCGATATTTAACCGATGTGAAATTTATTACTTAATATCTCCCACAAGATGCTAGCTCATTTGAATTGACCTTGAAATTCGTGTGATTGTTTTTTGAGTCTTAATCGGATCGAATTATTCGTTGGAGTTTGAAGGGCTCTGATACCATATTAAGATTTGAGATTCCATATTAAAAGTCAACCTTATTAAGATGCGTGGCTCAAGCCCTTATATGTTGGTCTATATTTCGGTATTTAATCGATGTAAAATTTATCCCTTAACATAGAAGTACCTTTTGAAAGGTATGTTCACGAAAGTTGAGGGTATGAAACTGGTTTGGTGAACTTATCGGATGACTCACTGCAAGAATAGCATTAGCTGGTGCTGTAGTTGAAATACACAAGTCACTTCTTTCTTTACCACGTTTTGGTTCAAGACGTATAACATTATCCTAATGTTACTGATATTGGCTTACGAATCACAGTCACATGTTAATAATTAGGACAATGCTATTTGTACATAATGATCACATGAAAGAAAGAAAAATAACTAAATTTCTTTACTTTTCATCTCTTTATTCTCTCTCTCTCTCTCTCTTTCATGTCAGTAAACTATTGTGTACATCATTATCTACATATAACATTATCCTAATAATTAACCATACTAATATATTATTCATTTTACCTTGAAGTATGAACACTGCATCATACATCCTTGTTTACGCGCTTTGAAACGAAAACCTTTTATGGTCCAGGGATACTGCTGGTCAAGAGAGATTTAGGAGTCTTATTCCAAGCTACATTAGGGATTCTTCTGTGGCAGTGATCGTCTATGATGTTTCTAGTAAGTAATAGCACTGGGAGTTATACTTAGCCCTTTTTTCCCTACTATATAATGCATAAAAAAAGGAAACAAAATTCTCAAGTTTTCTATTGATTTGTCTATATTAACCTAATTTTAATCATCAATCATAGTTCTTGCAATGTAGAATTATTTTAGTTATTTAGTGAACCTTGCTTGAACTAATTATTTTGATAAATTACTGCCTTCGCAGATCGACAGTCATTTTTGAACACTTCAAAGTGGATTGAGGACGTACGTACTGAACGAGGGAGTGATGTCATTGTTGTTCTTGTAGGGAATAAAACTGATCTTGTTGATAAAAGGTGAGAGGAAAAATATTGATTATGATTCACTTTATCTTGTCATCCTCCAATAGGCTGAGGGTGCGACTTTAGGCTTCCTCCGATCTAGTTGCAGGTCACATTGACAAGTTGGCAGTTTCTTTTCCTTTTCGTTCAAATGAATTAGTTCAGTCAAGAAATTATTCACTAATTCGTTTTCGAGAATTGATCTAAGTTTATGTTTGTTCTGCATAAACAGGCAAGTTTCAATTGAGGAAGGAGACGGGAAGGCTCGTGAATCTGGCATCATGTTTATAGAAACGAGTGCTAAAGCAGGTTTTAATATAAAGGTAAATGTACCTCTTTGCTCAATTGGGTATCTGAGTTCTGAAGATTACTGCCTTCGATAATTTTCTTTCTGAAAACATTAAGTATTTAGGGAAGTTATCTCCAAGATATTTCTTGATTGTAATATAAACGGGTTACAATTATCTACGCTCCCAATGTGCCTCTACTATAGCACTTGGTGGACTGTTAGCTAGTGTGTATCATCTTAAGATGTTAGAATATGACACAGATCATTATACATCTAGAAGTAGAAAGAATTACAATCACCACCCACCTAAAATTCTCGGAATTTGCTTAGTTAGAATAGATTTCTAGACTGGAACTCGTTTAACGAGTTTATAGGTTACGATTTATCTTCTTTTGGATCTTATTCAAGTCATATTGCAGCCTTTGTTTCGAAAAATAGCTGCTGCTTTGCCAGGAATGGAAAATCATTCTTCCACAAGACAAGAAGATATGGTCGACGTTAATTTGAAGCCATCTACAAATACATCCCAGACGGAGCAACAAGGTGGCGGCTGCGCGTGCTAGAGAATGTACGTTAGGAGAAGGGGCCGAAAAAAGTAGCGTCGGCTAAATTTCCAACTTTTGAAGTGTTGAGATTGCAGCAGTATTAGCAAGAAAGATTCTAAAAAGTCAAAACTGCAAGTGAACTGTTGAATTTCAATTCGGGCAGCTAAGTTCATAGGTTTAGAAATCGAGTTTTTCATTAGCGTGTTGTGTTTGAATTCTATGAGCGACGGGTTTATTCCTTTACTTCTACTTATAAATTTTTTGAAAGATTTATGTTTGAACATCTGCTCATTCTATTTCACTCTACGATGGGATTCTTATCACATTTTCTTCACAATACTACTTTGATACTAGTCATCCTTGCAGGGTGATCGATCTCCTCGCTAACACGGGATTATACGAGTCCATGTTAGCTATTGAAACTTTGCCACCGAGCAGAATGGCACTTCTAATGCTCATGTTCTAATGAAATTTGTATAGAAAAATCAAATGAAACGGCTAGTGTATGCACTACAGTCTACACAGATTCTCAATTTATGTACATTGATGAAATATATATACACCAGAGAAACAAAAGCAAAAGGAAGAGAAAAGACAAATAGTACCTAACAGGATTCTTTCACAAAAGTTCGTAAAAGTTGGCACGAAAAAAATACGCTAAACATTACCAGAGCCATCGCCAATCTGCCTCACTCTCAGTGTCAGATATATTAGGATTACCGTTCCCATAATGGATCTGCAACCAAAAAAAAAAAAAAAAAATAGCTAACAAACTAACCCTTATTCACAATAAACTTGGAGTTGGCTACATGAATCCTTTTTGGCCTCTCCTATCAGATACATAGCCAATTTTTTTTATTTTTTATTTTTAACAATAAAGGATGATTTTAACAGTTGATAGTGTACTGGATGTTTTATTGTTCTTTGTTCAATTTATTTTACTTTTCCTTGTGCACTTGACCCATCTCAATAGTGGAGGAATTATTTGGACTAGTAATAAAATTGAAAAATGGGGTTATTAAATAAAGTGCTTGGTAAAGATAATGCTTACAAGACTGAGAATAGGAGAACAACTCTTCTTGAATTGAAGGAGGCAGAACGCTTGTATTTCCTTGATCTGTTAGCAGGCATATCGTAGACTCTATCGATCAGATATTTATCTGTTTCACAATACAGGAAAAAAGCCCATAAGCAAGTGAACGCAATAAATGTTGAGATTGCAGTGTATACAATTAGCTATGTTTAAAAGTTTCTGTTTCCAACAAAAAAATTGTTCAAAAAATAAATAAATAATATTGACGTGTATTTTCTCATAAATGTCCAGCCCTATTGCCTCCCCATGACATGAAAAAGTTTTGCCTTTAATGACTGAGAAAGATCATAACAAGCTTAACAGTGTGTTTGGCAAATCTCTATTTTTTTTAAGCCGGTCAAATTCACACATTTTGTAGAATCTACAACTTACTATACACTTATGATCCACACATTCTGTAGAATTCACGGCATATAACCACTACAAAACAAGCACGTACAAGGATAATGAGTAACAACTTGTCTCCTATTTGGGTAATATAGTGAATTTTCCAAACTTGGGGTCTATAAAACCTCATTAGTCGGTCAGGAAGAAGTTTCAGGTGTGAACTTGTACTGAGTTTATCACATCTCTTTAATATAAAGGTATGCATACAAGTTAGAAATGAAGAAGAGGATGCCAATTCTTGAATCATGGGCTTATATAACAATTGAAAAGATGTGGATGCCAATAAAATCATTCAAACGGATAGAAAGATCCCCAAATATTCAATTTTCACCAAAAAAAAAAAAAAAGGGACAAAATGATTGTGTTAGCCAATAGCTACCTCTTGAAGCGAACTTGGGTAAATCAGGGCCATGGTTCATCAAGAGCTGCATGAATTTTCCTCCTAACTGTAAGCTAATCTCTCTCTGCAATGCCCTCTGCACAGCAGTTAATTGTCAATTTAAATTGCATAACATGGGGATGATGCAATAAGATGCTTTTAATGGTTGACCAAAAAGTTTACAAATCAACAATGCTCTTCACTAGTGGGACACTGAAAATGACTCCAATTTTACAATGGTATTTTGTGCAGACTCCAAAGAAATAAACTCAAGAGTATCGTGTGGATGAAGAACTTACTACTAAGGAATCATCAGTCTTCAAATTCACAACAGATTCATCATTGGAAATAGGGTTGTGCGGTTTTCCTTTCTCGATATCATCATCCAAAATGCATGGTACATAATTGTTTGCTTCATCCATCTTTAGGTTTGAGTCATTTTGCAAATCTGATTCAGCATTGAAGTGCGTCTCACTTTTCATTGTATTAAGATTTTCCATATGGCTGACAACATTCAATTGTGGATTGAACTCGGGGTTAGCAGTTCCTTCATCAGGTAACCCCACAACGTGATGCTTTTGGCACTGAAGAAGAAAGCACAGAATTATTGTAATTTGTTGGTTTTTTCTTACAGATAGAGTTTATGACTATAATAAAACAGTACAAGGCAGCAGGGAAAAGAAGGGTAAACTAAAATCATGCATTTTAAATAAGTTAAATCTCAAAAATAAATCATGAGAGGAAAAAAATCCATGACAAGATACAAAAAGGAAAAACAAAAAAATTGTACAACGAAGCAGACAAAGTGACTGATGCAGGCAAACTCACTTGGACACAGAGTACATGCATATTTTTATTTGAATGAAAATTGCTTGGTATCTAAATAACAATTCCAGAGTTCCATTTTACCCACAGTTCGAAATTAGATGAATACTAAATGTAAAACCAATTAAATATACAAATGTATCATTCATTGCATGCAAAAAAACCCAGAATTGATCAGTTTCCTTGTGACGACTCTGTCAAACAGTACCAAAGTTGAAAGAGCAGCAGAACAGAATTTCAAACTATCAATCAAGCTAAGAGCAGTAGAAAGGTTATATATATTAATTCCTACTGTGAAGTTTCACTTGTCAAAAATGAACATTCACAAATAAATTCAAAATGAACATTCACAAATAAATTCACAAGTAAACATTGAAAAGCTACTATGAATGCACCAAAAATCAAATTTGGAAGCAGTACAAATATTTAGTAAGATGAATTATTTTTATCAAAATGTCTAGCGAAATTTGAGGCATGCCCTGTTCAGATACAAAGACAACTCATGATTCAAATCTAGAAATCAATACTTTTAAGGTGAAGAAGGTAAAAGAATGTGCTAATGCATTTCTTCCGTCAATTTGAGTTCACATTTTTTCGAGAAACATTTTAGCAGAAATATCATAGAAAAAACATAAATAATGGCTACAAAATGATTTTTTATTTTTTATTTTATCATCAAATTACATTATACAAACATTTCCATGTTAATCAAGAACAAACATAAACATCAAATTTGCATCATGGTTGTTGATGTCGAAAATTGTTGAAATTAAATTCAAGCCAACTTCTAAAAACCAACGAAAGAGTACTAAGCAAGAAATTATAAATACAGGATTAGAAATGTGAATTCAATAAAGTTTGCAAATGATATATAAAGCTTCTATACATAGAAAGCTAAAATTAGCTGACTAACTACACTTCTGCTTCATTTATTCCTGCCAAAATATTTTCCCAAACAAGAGATATCTGCATTATATTTTTAATAGTATCTTTTATATTTTAAGCACAATTCAGGAAATATCTGCATTATGTTATTACCAAGACTTTTTAAGCTTCAAAATCCCGTAACGGTTTGGTTATCAGTGAGACTTTGCTCTTCATATCTTCTGAAAACAAGATTGAAATTTCTTGTTCATAATCCAAGAAGAAAAACAAAGCTGCTGCAGTAAATTTTCCTCACCCCCTTCCCCTCCTTCCCTCCCCACCACACCCCCCACCCCCCCCCCCACCCCAAAAAAAAAAAAAGCACAAACACACCCAGTGCGCACTGTGGTCAAGTATTTTTCCTCTCCCCAACCCCACACCCAGTGTGCATTGTGTTTAAATAGTTAAAAGCAATGGGACTCCGACTCCGTTCCACCTATATTTTTCCACTTTAATCCTCAATCCGTAATTGACTAATAAACTAGAGAAAGTCAAGGAAAAACCACAGAATCACCAAAAAATAAAGATCACTATGGCCGACTTTCGACTCTGTTCGACCGGTCTCACAGTCAGACAGGCATATACAAGAAAGAATTCTACATTGCAAGAAAGTAAATTTAGAAACCACAAAAATTAAATCACACAAAGAAGCTTCAAAAAACAGCAATTTTATAGCAAAAAAAATACACAATAACGAGAAACCCATGTTAAGAAAACGAAGAATCTCACCTCTTCGCTTGAATTAACCGCCATTTCAGAAAAACAAAACAAAAAAAACCCCAGAGATTTCAAGTCAAAGCTCAATTTTTATTTCTTTTCAACCACATTCTAAAATCAATATCCCATTCAACGCTTTATGAACGTATATGCGTGCGTGCCTGCGTGTACATATCGACGTATCTATATGCGGGGTGGGGTGGGTTACATCATGGGGAAGAGAGTTATGTGTAAATGGACAGGAATCAGTAGTGAAAGCTCTAGATCACGACATTGATCATCATTCATCAGGACAAACATTTTGTGCTCTCCTTTCCATTTTGGACAGTTATACCCTCCCAATATTCCATTTTGTTTATTTAGACCATCTTTAATCGTACACCAATATTTGAGGTAAGTTTGACAGCACTTTACCCAGAGAGGTGCTAGACGTACAATGATGGTTGACAACGTCGGTTGACAACCTCTCACACATGGGGTGGGTGGGGTGATAATTTTTTTATTTTTTTAAACACAATGAGACCCGTCATTGTGAGAGTATTGTCAACCAACGTTGTAAATCGGTGTTGTACAAATAGAATATTTGTTTTACGCTAAGATATTTCTAGTTGTATATAATTTGGTGTATATAAGGGTATCTATCCCCTCACATGGATGTGGGACCCATGTGAATAAATGAGTCTCATTCCCATGTGAGAAAGTGGATACCCTTATGTACACCAAATTATGTACTATTAGCAATTCCCTTTACGCTAAATCTTGCACCGAACTCAAATAAAAATCATCTCCAACTATTACACCAAATGAATAGTATTTAATCATTTTTTATTCTTAACAATTTATTTCTTTATTTTACAACTACACAAATTACTAAATAAATAATTACATTAAATCATAGTATTAATTGTAATATTAATTTGTATTAAAAAATATATACAACACAAATACCCTTGATTTGTTCGGAAAATAAAAGCAAAGGGTAAAATTGACTGCGCGCCATTTGGTGCAAAGTTTGGTGTTATATTGGAGACACTTTGCACCATTTTTTGGTGCATTTTGTTGTTTTGGTTAGGGCGGAGAATCGAACCGACTCAAAATTTTCGGGTATTTAATAAATGGAATCGTTGAGTCCAAATATAATTATAGAATCATTCAGGTTCTGTTCGGTTCGATTTCGTACCATAATTAAGTTTTTTAACATTTACAGCAACACTAGATAAATATCAACACTCTAAAGTAGCCAAATCAAAATCCAACCCAATTAACATAAAAACAACCAAATCAATTAGTGACCAACTACAATGCAACAAGAACAAAAATAAACATTCAATACCAAATTCAAAGAAGTGAATTAAAAAAGAATATAAGTTGAAACCCTTAAAAGAAATATCAATATAACCAAGTAACTGATAAAAATGATAAGAATATATGAGTCTTAACTCAAATAGAAATAGAAAAAAAATACCAAAATCAGTAGTTACTGCCGTCGGTGAAATGAAGGAATTTCAAAATCGATTTGGGAATGTGAATGTAGGTTTTAAAATTATCAAATAAATTAGGTTTATACGGGAGTGGACGTACTGTTGCTTACCAAATGAAATTGGAATGGAAAAGAGAAGAATAAGACACAAATGCTAGGCTAACAAAAATTAATTTGGTTGGATTTGGTTGGGTGGTTTAATTAATTTGCTTACTTGTTTAGAAAAAATTAAAATAATTTAATTAAATCAATATAAAAAATTAAAAAAATTATTTATATTCGGTTCTTCAATTCTTAGTCTAGAACCGAGAACCGACCAAAACTCATCGATTCTCAATTCAAATACACATTCGAATATTTAACTTATGAAGATTCGTGATTTTTTGTCCAACCCTAGTTTTTGTGTCTCCTTTGGAGATGTCCTTAGTCCTTGTTTATTTTCCATTCTTTCAAAAAAAATTCTTTACATACTCATTTTTAGTTACACATTTATACAATAAAATATTCAACACGTAAATTTAAATTTTTTTTTTCCTACTTTTTAACCACTATCCTCTAGAAAATCACTATTCAAAATAAAAATTTCCCAAAAAAATGCCAACGAAACAAGGGTTTAGAACACATTCTACTCGACTAACTGAACTCAATAGTTAAGGTGGTAGAGTTTAGGACTGAACTTAATGGTCGAAAAGTAGACACACGTAGCACTAAAAATTCATGTTTGAATTCAAAAGGTTTTCTCATTCTAATAGAAGAGATTAAGAAATTTTTTATGACGTTTTTAATATATATAATTAGATAAGATTGATAAAAGACACAAACATGATCTTGTTATATTTCTATGGTAAATCAAACATAGTATTTATATTTGGATTGTCAACTCATTGAATAGAATTTGCAACATAGTATATTTACGAAAAGGATAGATAATTTTCGATGATATCCAAATCAATCATAGATTTATAGTCCCTATTTGGTGTGAATTAAAATTAGATTTTTAGTAGAATTTGATAAAAAAAAAAAAAATAAAATTTGAAATGTGTGGTTAAAAAATTGTGTGATCCATAAAAGGGTAATTGGCGCAAAACGTCTCTACCTATGACAGGGTTTGTGGAAAACATCCCTACGTTTGATTTTTTGGTGCAAAACGTTCCTACCTATGTATTTTCTTGCGCAAAACGTCCTTTTCACCAATTTTTAACATAAAATGACCATTATACCCTCCTAAATAAATAAATAGAAAAGAAAAGAAAAGAAAAATAAAGAATAAATTACAATATACTCATAATGTCAACGTGAGTGTTATTGGAATTCTTCTCAGCTTCCTGAATTGTCGCCTTGTTGTTTTAACCTCTCTTGCGAATTGCAATGCTTCCCTACCAGTAGTGGGAGGTCTTGTGTCGGGCCCCTTACAAGTTGTTGGATTAACCACTAACGGCCCGTTTAACATTACCTTAATTCTGAGCCCTCCTGGTTTATCCTTCAACGTTGGGATCAGTACTATTGGTTTTCTGAAGGTATTAGGGAAGAGCTAGGGTTTTCAATTTTTGGGTGGAGACGGGGGCTTGGGTGCAATTATGATAAAGTGAGCTCTTTTCCTGCAATTATCTTGGACTGATTTGCATTTAAAAAAAAAAAAAGTTTAGGAGCATATTGCAATGTATTCTTTATTTTTTTAAAAAAATTTATATAGAAGGGTATAATGGACATTTTATATTAAAAATTGCTGAAAAGGACGTTTTGCACAAGAAAATACAAAGGTAGGGACGTTCTGCACCAAAAAATCAAACGTAGGGACGTTTTCCACAAACCCCATCATAGGTAGGGACGTTTTGCGCCAATTACCCATCCATAAAATATATAGTCAATATCAATTATTTGATTTTGATTTAGATCAATATGAAAAGGGGCTACTTTTCTTTTCTTTCTTTTTATCAACTTGGTGCATCTACTCATTAATAAAAAGTGTCCTAACTCAATTAAATGCATGAATTTAAGATCCTTACTTTATAGGTAATTTCAAATAAAGCTGTCGACAAAATTATGGAAAAATTTAACATCTCAAATCTCGATTTAAATTTGAGATAATGTTGTCGTTTTTTAGTATGATACAATATTAGATGGATGGGTGAATGGTAATCTCAATAAATTTTAATACAGCATAGTAAGCATAATAATACCGTTTATCGAAGCTTATGTTTGGTTTTCATTTTTTTCTTTTTTTGAAAAATTATTTTTTCAAAATTCATTTTCAATCATACATTTTCCCTTAAATAATATTACATTTAAATCGAAAAAAATTCTTTAATTTTTAACTACGTATTCTCCAAAAAAATCACTATTCCAAAAATTCATTTGTCCTAAATCTTCATTAAAATAGAGCCCAAAAAAGGGCTAAATTATGTAGTATTTTGTGCAATATTACTATTTAATGACATCACTTTTTTTTTTTTTGGTCCACCGAAGGACTAATCTAAAACGTGAAGGTTGTGAACTTATTACATATCGAAGTATTTTCTCTCTAAAAAATTAGATGTGAAAAGTAAAGATTCTTAGCCTCAGTTCGACAACCATTTTTACAAAACTTATTCTTTGCAAACTCATTTTTAATCGTAAATTCTCACAGTAAAATATTTTACATGTACATATAGATTTCTTCCTACGTTTTAATCACATATTTTCCAAAAGATCAATCTTCCAAAACTCATTTTTTCCCCCAAAAAATAATAAAAAAAAAAAAAAAAAAAAAAAAAGTAACTCATTTTAATTTTTGTCAAAGTGGGGCCAAGTGACTTTCAAATTCAATTCTCGCGTTAATCCAATAATCCTCGAAATTAGTGCAATTCTTAAAAAAAAAACATGATTTTGAAAGGGATATTTCGGGAAAAAAAGGGTGACTCGATCTTTTTATCATAAGAAAATTATATATCAGAAAAATTCAGAGGAAAACGCCGAAACTCGCGGACTCAATAATGTACAGGAATTTAAAACTGATTAGAAAAAATAAAAATAAAAAAATTGAAGGGCATATTGAGAAAAAGACAGTGAATCTTCATTGGATTATGAATGCGTACGAGAATTGTCTGGTTGTTATATAGCTGCATGTGAATTGAAAGAAACATTTGTAACAATGACAAATCAATTTAATTATAATAAAGGGCTGTCACGGGTCTCAACTATTAAAAAATAGCCCAATGCCATTTGCCAGTTATTGATTTACATGACAGGTGAAAATGACCCAAACTTTAAAAGGCTTTTTTTCTTTCTTTTTCGTTTTTTTCAAAGAAATTGTGAATCGAGTCAAAGTTTACGAGTGAATCGAGTCGTGAAAGTTGAGTTTATTCATGCCTCGTTAGTGATTTGATTGAAACAAGTTGAGCTCGTGGCATAAGCTTGTTGAACGTACAAGAATGTGTGGTTATAGAAGTGGAGTTCGGGAATTTCTTGAAACTCGATTTTTTTCATTGAATTGAAGATTCAATGTATGCAACTGAACATATTTTAAAAAAATAATTTCCAACCCCCCCCCCCCCCCCCCCGGCTTCCCCTCTTTTTTTTTTTTTTTTTTTTTTTTTTTTTTTTTTTATCCAACCAATTGCCAAAAATGAATGGATAGGAAATAGGACATATCACATGCACTAACTTCTAGGTGGAGCAAAAATTTAGATTCTTTTGTGGGCAAACATCCTCTTCATGCTTTGCCCAAAACAAAAATCATAAAATGATAGGTTTTAAGAAAGATGAAATTATCAATCTAAGTGGACCGAAAATGACAAAAATAATAATTATTTTTGTATTTATATACTAAAAATTTATTAATATGGTGATGAGAATAATCCACTTGTCGAAATGAACGTTACATATGTACAATATCTAATATGTAATAATTTTGACTGTCATTTAGTATCATCTCGAACACTAAGATATTTATATGTATTTTTTCTTTTTCTTTCATTTTTAAAGGGGATAAATGGATTTCATGTCCAAAAGGAGGATATTTACATGTATCGTTATGTTTGAATGCTAATATCGTTGGGTTGATTTCATTCACGACCATCATGCTTTCACGCAATTTTCAATTGGGGAATTATAGTTCGTCGTGTCAATTGAGTTATTGTACTTTAATTTTGTTTTAATTGGGTCGTTATACTTTAATTTTGTCTCAATTTAGTTCACTTTGTTCAATTCCGTTACATTATTTGGAAATTTAATTTTTAGCTATATCAAAGAGGGGATTTAGTAACATGTTACAATTAGTATGATTTTTCATTGTAAGGTCCTAAAAATGGTCCAAAACTTGTAATTTTTTCCTTAGTGAAATTGTGATCCAATGGGCTTGAGCCTAGTCAATTATCGTGCTCATGCTCACAAAGTGGGTGGGCTCTAGGCAATTCGTATCCATACAGACTACAAAAACTTTGTTGCCTTTTTGGAGACTCCACAATTACTTCCTTCAGCAAGAGAAGCTTATTGGTACATGTTTGGCTAAGCTTAAAAGAAATTTTTATAAACAATTAAGTTTTGAAATAGATAATATTTTTGTTAAAGCTAAAAATAAATAGATTCAAAGTAATTTGAGATTTTTTTATTTTTATTTTTTTTAACGTATGAACCCGCAGCCGCTACCCCTAGCGGATCCCCGACCACTGCGAGTGCTCATTGGGTAAATCTCGTTCCATGTGCAATAGCCTGAAATCACACAAGAGAGGTAAACCTCACTAGGCAAGCTCGGTGTGATGAGATCGACCGAGAAAGTGTTGACAAGGAATTCGAACTTGTGACTTTCGGTTTCCGCGTTCACCTATTCCACCAATTCGACCATCCCCGAAGAGGTAAAGTCATTTGATATCTTACTATTATAATTAATAAGTAACCTTTTCATTTATGAGTAAATAAAAAGATAAAATATATAAACATATTTAGGGTGTGTTTGAGCCACATTATTTGGAAGAATGTATTCTGGAATAGTAAATTAATGGTGAATGAGTTGTTGAAAAAGAATGAAAAATTATTAATATGATGGAAAATATTATTTTATTGAAAAATGCGTGGTTAAAAATAAGTAGAAGAATGATAATGAAAATTTTAATGTGTATCAAACAGGGGCTTAGAAACAAAAAAATAGTTAAAATAAATAAATTTAACTTAGTTTTCAGCTTTGCCAAACATGCTCTTAGTCATTTATTACTCTTTAAAGTTCTCCTTCAAAATAGGAAAAAGAGTTGAAAGTAGGAGGGATGCTAGTTAGATCTCCAAGATCTTGAAATATCCTTTTCTCACTTTAGATTATGTTTGGGAGAGCTAAAAATTCGATTAAAATTGAAAATATGACTGTTATTGGGTCTCACCCGTATAATAAAAGTCAACAATAACGACTAATTTTTCAATTTTAATATCTACCAAACGTGCTATTAATTGGCAATTTAGTTGATTTAACCCTGCTTGATATATTCTTACAATGTGATTGATCACATTGTTGATTAAATTATTGTGGAACTTGTTCGAACAATTAACAATTTACATTGTCATTTGAAAGATTCAAACATTTACAACAATGCATTACTTTGCATATAGAGAAGTTGTTAGTTGTCACATCGACTATGACGCCAACAAGATTTCATAAAACTTATTTATCATTTAAGGTGTGATTGAGTCACATTATTTTGGAATAATGTATTTTGAAATAATTGATTGATAGAAACTGTATAGTTGAAAAATAAAGAAAATTTATTAATGTAATTTAAAATATTATTTTATTGAAGAATATGTAATTGAAAGTGACTAAAAGAATGAAAATGAAAATTTTAAAGGTTTGGATGTGTTATCAAATGTCATTTTCATTTTGTCAAACATAGGGCAGCTGTAGACACGCAACAACCAAAGAACATCTTTTAAGTTTTAGCACATTCTCGTTTAGCATATTTGTCCATTTCTACACATATCTCGCACTTCCCAACCAACATTTGATAGGTCAACCTAAGAAAAAGACTCCTACAGTAGCAACTCCTGCAGTTCTTCCTTTTACTTCTAGGTTTTAATAGCCCTTATTTTTAGCCAATGTTGGACACCGATTATTTAAAATTTATTTTCAATAACTTATCTTTTAATCAAATAATTTTACACATAAATTCATATTTTTTTCTTACTTTTTATTAGCACATTCTTCCAAAAAAAAAAAAATAAATAAATAAAAAAAATTACTTCTCACAAAACTTATTTTTAAAAAATCTACATCAAACATGCCCTTAAAAGTATAAAATAATGTAAGAATACGAATTTTCAATCAAAAGCAAAATGATCTGGCCTCCTCTAGCTCTTCTGTTGTTCGAAAACTCACGTCATACTCTCTAGAAAAGCTATTTTCTAACTTCTCTTGTTAACTTAATAAAAGAGAACTTAAATGATTAAATATGTTTGTTTAGGATTTCTATAACGACTTGTCGGTCAAGTTAGTGACATGTAATGTATAGATGTTTTTGTTTATAAGAGTGATGTAATTTTAGTAGTTTCGATCTAACTTAAAAAAGATCAAAGTTTTTAGACATAGTTCCTTTTTGACCTTTTAATTTTTGTTCTCAAATTCAGTTTCAATCACACACTTATAAATAATTTTGCTCCTAGACTTATAAAATTTTTCTACTTTTTCGCTACACGTTCTAAAAAATTCACCTTTTTATAAAATTTATCATGATAAAATCTCCACCGAACGAGCTAATAATATGAGAGCGAAAAATTAAATAATATATATATAATATAACATGCACTTGACGCGATGTGTAGAAGCATTTATTTAATTAAAATAAATAAATGTTTGTAACTTTAGTAGTTTAAGTTTTTAATTTAAGTTATTCAATGAAGTAAATCAAGTTGCAAATGTTAAAAAATTTAACATGTTTGGTAAGTGTTTTAAATAAGGGTCCGTTTGATAGCCTAGTTACTGGGTTGAAAAGGAAAATATTTTCTAACTTTAGCTAATTAAGGATGTTTGATAGCACAAATTTTCCTGACAAAATGTTTTCCACATTTTTCTATATACAATCATTTGATGCACAAAAACTTGATTTTGTTTTCCCACCTATTTGGTGGGAAAATATTTTTCACCTTTTTTGGTTTTTTTTTATTTGCAATGGGAGCAAATTCTAGATACAATGGTAAACAAAAAATTCACGTTTATTGACAACTTCCATGCAAAACAAAGTCAAACGAATAATATTCGGTATGGTAAATTTTTTTTTTCACAATTGGAACAAATTTTAGACGTAATGGTAGAAAAAATTATCATTTTAATGGACAAATTCCATAAAAAACGAAATCAAATGGACACCAAACTTTCAACATTTTCCATGAAAAATTATACCAATCAAACATAATTAATTACAATTAACAGTAAAACATTTTATAGGAAAATCAATTCCCTATAAAATATTTTCTTTCCACTCATTTTTCACCATTGCAATCAAACGGATCCTAAGTGTGTTTATAAATCAATGGAAATGATTGAGGATGAGGAATAGTACGTGTAAGTTCTAAGAAATATATAAATAAAAAGTGATTTCGTCTTTAACTAATCATAAACTTAAATAAAAAGCATGTAACATATAGCACTCTTTGACAACCATTATCTAAAAATTCTTTTTTCTGCGTACTCGTTTTTAAACACACATTTACACGATAAAATATTTTATATGTAAACTCAAAACATTTCCTTACATTTTAACCACAAATTCTTCAAAAATCTTGCTCTTCAGAAACTTTGTTTTTGGATTTTGAAGTCTATCAAACAGAGCCTAAACTAAAGTTACTTTATGCTAAAATCAATTTGTTCCAACTACTGCAGCAATTACACCTACTGCATATGAAAAATACTCCATTTTTAAATCTTACATCTACTGCAGCAATTACAGGAATGCCTACAGTAGGGATCTGCTAGGAACCACCGCCCGGCGATGGTACTTATGCACTGAAATATGCTCCTCATCGCTCTCACTGTCGAATCAATTCTCCATTTTATTCCATTCTCTCTCTTTCTCATATTTGCACTCTCTATATATGCAATCACGCACTCATCAATTTGATCTTAATTTTGATCTAGTGTTTGTATTAATTGTTTTTTTTTTTTATTGCAAATGCATAATTTGGATAATTTTTTGAAGAATTTAATTGTAATTAATGCCGATTCGAGATCAAAGAATAATTTGCAGTTTGAAAATGTTGTTGGAAGAGGTGGGTTGTTTTTGGAAGAGTCGGTTCCTGCATCATTTATTTCTTTGGTTTCTTCGAATAAATCGATTTCCGTGACGGTTTCGTGTTGCCGGAGGAGGGGAAGGAGCCGCCGGAGAGGTCGGCTGATCGGAGGGGGTGGGTTTTTGTCGGTGACACTTTCGTCAATTAAGGATGGTGAAGAGTTTGGTGCGGAGGAGTCAGTGTCTGGTGGCGTTGTAGGAAAAAATGAGGAAAAGAGCGGGGAGAGGGAGAATTGGAATGAGAATGAGAGTGAAACGGTGGCGTTTAAGGATGTTGTTAACGAGAAGAAAGGGAGGCTGCACAGAGGAGGTGGTACTCTGAACACTGCTAAGCATCTCTGGGCTGGCGCCGTTGCTGCCATGGTCTCGAGGTTTGCTTCTCCATATTTATATACGCCTGTATAAATACAAAAGTATATGATACAAGAAATGTTTGTAATAAGCTGCCTGTTGTATTAGTTATTATTGAAAAAGGATAATATTATGTGAACTAATGCTTATTAGTACATGCAATTATTGGTTTTGATAAAATCAGGTTTTCAGTAGATTCTTGATAAAAAGTCGATGAAACGTGCGGTTGAAAATGAGTTTGGAGATAAATAAGTTTTAAAAATGGGGGCGTTTGTTATCTTTCCTTTACATTGGCAGTGTCTATAAAGGCATTGCATTATGGCATAAGGACACTAGATGCTTAATGTACTTAAATTTAATGTCTGTGACTGTCGTGCTTGTGATCTTATTTTCCTAAGTTAGTGGAACTATACTTGGGAAGAAGAGAATCAAGAATATGCCTAGAGGTTATTACAAAACTACTCGTGGAAGCCTAGCTTAAGCCAAGAGAAATGAACAATACATTGGGGTGATGAGAAACTGAACCCAGCTCAGGCTGGATCATCTGGGGTGATTGACAACCCACATTGATGATGGTGATAGAAATTTAGACCCTTGGGGCTAGTGCCTAAGATCATCTATAACTCCATGGCACATTATCTATTCCTTTGCAAAAAGGCTAACTCAAATCTAATAAGCAATAGTTTATTTTTGAGCAGATTAAGAGATATCTGAATATGCTTTTTATTTTCAGATTATGAGTCCGCTTCATTTGCCAATTAGCATTCCCTTTGAAATGTTTTAAATTCGTAATACATAATGGTCAGGGTGACATTGTTCTAAAGCAAGCAACTAGCTAAAGATCCAAATCTATCATAAACTAGCATACACGCTTACATAGAACATGGTGGACCATGTGTGATATGATCATCATGTTTTTGGCTGTGCAATAACTAGAATACATAATCTAAATCCACCGAGTATGTTAAACTTCTGTATCTCCTGCACCTTCTTAGAATTGAATGTGCCCGTCGAATCTATGGCTGCAATATAGATTTACTTAGAATAGCTATTCAGTTCCAAAAACTATCATAAACTAGCTCACAGTACTGCGATATATAGTGACGCTTTGTTTTGGCTGTTTGGTAACTTGTAATACATAGCATATCATCTGTTGAGTCTGTTTAACTTGTGTATCTCCCATCTCGTGCACCTCCTTTGTGTCAGAACTTTTGTTGCTCCATTGGAGAGATTAAAGCTGGAGTATATGGTTCGTGGTGAACAGAAGAATCTTCTTGAACTCATTAAGACAATAGCATCTTCTCAAGGACTCAGAGGATTTTGGAAAGGAAATTTTGTCAATATTTTACGTACAGCTCCATTTAAGTCTATCAATTTCTATGCATACGATACATACAGAAATCAGCTTCTCAAGTGGTCTGGAAATGAGGAGACAACAAATTTTGAAAGGTTACTTGCTGGTGCAGCTGCTGGAATTACTGCAACTGTTCTCTGTATACCTATGGACACTGTGAGTGACATATGAAAATTTTGTTTACTTTGTAATTGCTGGTGGCATACCTTTTTCTGAAGATATCTCTCAAGTATATCGCTTCTAGATTCTGCTTCAGTGAAAGGCATGTAAGCTAAGACTGATCAAACCAAACCATACTATGGAAGTTGGTGTATAATTATGGCAGCGCTCTTTTTTGCAATTAAAGCTGAAGAAAATCCTTCGAACTTTTGATGGTTCATCCTCCTCTCTGCTATTCAACAGTTATCAAATACTTGGCAAACTGTAACTTTTCATTTTTCTTGACACTGACCACTTATTTGTGAAATTTCATAACGTGGAATCTAGTTTTCGTAGTAATATAAGTAATGAGTAATATTCTAATTTCTATAGGACCCTTATCCAACCACCGTTTTATATATGGGATGACCTGGGGCTAAGTTTTATTATTTTAGGAATTCTTATTAGGTCTCTCAGAGGCGGGTATTTTATATAGAAGATTCCATCCTGTTGTAAACATGATCAAACTGATTGTTAACTTTCCTGATTTCCAGCTCAGTGCAAATGAGGATTAGTAAATTATTGTAATGATAGTCCATAAAAAGTAACAACAAATCGAGTAATTGAAGCCTTCAACTCGATTTTTCTTTTCTCTCAGTTGCTACATGTACCTATTATGAATTCGTAGTTGGAAGTTGTTTGTGGTTAATCATTTGAACGAGAGAGAATTAATTAACTAAGTTACAGAGTTATTTTTTGTTAAAGAGATCAAATCAAGCTATTGCATCCTATTACTTATGTTTGGAGAATATGTGTTTTGTTCATAATATTTCAGATCAGGACTGTTATGGTAGCTCCAGGGGGTGAAGCCTTGGGAGGATTAATTGGTACTTTCCGCCACATGATCCGAACTGAAGGATTCTTTTCTCTTTACAAGGGCTTAGTTCCCTCTATCATCAGCATGGCACCTTCTGGTGCTGTTTTTTACGGTGTTTATGATATATTAAAATCAGCGTATTTGAATTCACCGGAAGGAATAAGAAGGATTCAACATATGAAACAACAAGGTGAAGATTTGAATGCTTTCGAACAACTTGAGCTGGGCACAGTAAGAACTTTGATGTATGGAGCAATTGCCGGTGCATGTTCTGAAGCTGCTACTTACCCATTTGAAGTTGTGAGAAGACAGCTTCAGATGCAAGTTCGAGCAACGAAGATGAATGCATTACAAACTTGCATTAAGATAGTCGAACACGGTGGCTTTCCTGCACTCTATGCTGGATTGATCCCGAGCTTATTACAGGTAAGAGGCACACCTTTCTGCTGCCTTCCCCATATGCATTGAAATTTTTACCTGTCTACGAACTTCTTGATCTAATGAACAAAAGGCATAATATCTCAAATTAATATGAGAATTTCCTTTATTTTGTTTTCAAATATCAAACTTCTTTAATTTGGTTTTTTGGACTTGATTATCTTGTTGGGTTTACATCATAATACATATTGGTGATATCATTGTTAGGAGCCAAGACCAATAAGTAAGATGAAGCACAAAAAAGATACACGATAGTTTATGTTCCTTAGAGTGCTATTCCAATACGTTTGGGAATACTTTTGAGTACTTATGAGTGGTGGATCCTATGGAATGTTCGGATGATAAGTAGGTAGTACCTGAGGATCCTACAAAATGTATAGATAAAAAGAAGGTTTGACTGGCTTAATTGTGATTTAAGCTTTGCTGGAACCTGCACTCATGTTCCTTCGCTATTTTTGCCCATTGATGTAGAATATTTTTCAGCCCATAGACGGTAATACATTAGGCGAAATACTCATCATCACAATCCCCTTTTTAACATGTTAAATTCACGCTCTTCTTTATGTTTCAATTTTTCAGGTTTTACCATCGGCTGCCATTAGTTATTTTGTCTACGAGTTCATGAAGATAGTCCTTAAAGTGCAATAAAAATAAGCGCTATCACTGGTGATATGCTAATGAAGGCTGCTGACCATGGTCGAATATAAGTTTTTATGGCCTCAGGTTTTGTTGCTCTCAACAAGAAGATTGTACTGAGATATTCCACACACAACCCACAAAAAAAAATTCTCTTATTAGAATAGGTTACTTTTGAGGGTAGAATAATGCTTAATTCCACTTTGGACTGCTGAGGTTTCGAGAATAACACTTCCTTTGGTAGTGAAAAATGCTGAGTTTCAATCTCTAATTTCGATGCAAGAATAGCATTTTTTTTTTCATGTAACTTGATGTTCTCTATTGGCAATGCCTGCATTACATGTTTCATATTTTTCTGCTGATCTACGATGTTGATCAAGTTGTAGCCGTCATAATTTTGAAGCTCTGGAAGAACATTAAAAGTTGTGCAAGGTTTTGGACAAGGAAAGAACCACTCTATTCATTTTTCATCTCTAGCGGGTTCTCTCTATATAGAAATGATCTACTATAAGTAAACATCGATAAAACGACACGTCAATAATTGATGAATAAGTTCATGGTAGGTCAGAAAATTATATGATCGACCAATTAATTGGTGTGTCGTATCACCTTTGTATAGCTTATGCTAACTTCCGATACTTAATAGATCATTTATCTCTATTTAAAATTAAAATTTTATCGCTAATTTATAATTAATAGGCGAGAAATATTAAATTATGAGGACTTGCTCCGTTGTAGGAATATTTCATTTATTTTCGTATTATCCACACATCTATTCCTAGGCTTATTATTAGGTTAATGTGGTAAGTGTTTGGGAATTTGTCATCTATTTTTAGGAGTACACAACTTGAACCACAAGGTACAACTCTCTTATATGCCAGTTGCGAGTGCAACTCCCAGAGGAATAACGTCAAATTGATCGCTATCTAGTTTATACGCAAAAGGGGTTGCATTGTTGGTCCCCAATCTATTGACAAGATAGCAAATTGGTTCCAACTTACAAGAGCGAGAGAAAAGCCATCCGCAGTGTCTTAAAATTAGCTCAATCTGTCTTCCCAGATGGTTCTGCTCGAAAGAATCATTTCTATTTGGTTTGGACCTGTTCTAAAACAATTGCCCATGAGCTCGGTACGTACGTGGCCAAGCTAAGCAGCTTGCGAGCCTCTCTCATTTTTTTCTAAATAAAAAATTCAATAATATTCATCTTTTTTCTGTTAATCCCCCCCCTTTTGGTTTCTAGGTTTTAATTCACAAACAAATATTGAGTAATTAAACAAGAGCTGAAAATCAGTATTTATTCTTCTTCTTCTTCTTTTTTTTTTTTTTTTTTTTTTTGGGGTCAATTTCCAATTTTGTTCCTTTTTTTTTTTTTTTTTTCTCTCCCTTAAATGAACCTTGAAGATCCCTGTAATAATTTTAAAAATGTGGGTACCTGCCCATATGTTGTGTGAAATTTGAGCCCTTGGAAAATATATATACACCCACACCCACACCCACACCCACACCTACACACGCGTGATGGGAAGTACTAATTATCTAAACTAAAAGGAATTGGGTCGAAACCGTACATTTATTTTCCTCTGAATTGTAATTAAATGTTGGGAATCGATGAGCATAAAATAAAAGGTATGTAATAATTGTGAAAAGACAACGCAGTATTTTCAAGTAATCTTGGTTTTGTTTGTTGTGTTTTATTTTAAAATTACACTATTTATACCGTTGTTGTTGGCAATTGTGATTGACAATATTCAAAATCTGGACCATTGATTTAAGAAATAGTTTTCGAAATGTTGGAAGTTCGTGTATTCAACATCTGCTTTGTAGTTTCCACCACTCACTGGTTCTCTTCAAAATTTCGTTGCCATATTTCACATTCAAGTCAGTAGGCTTGACAAAATTATGATAATTTTCTTGTTACTTTTCAGGTTGTTCACTGGAAGGTGCTGAGATACTACCGGATTGATGGCCATAATTGGAGGAAGAAGAAAGACGGAAAGACGGTGAAGGAGGCTCAAGGTAAGCTCTGGGTGATGTTTCTATGTTTTATGACTTGAATTTTACGGTATGAATCCAAAAAATTGCACTGACAGTTTGTTATGATGCCATTTTTATGTTGATGCTTCAAAAATAATGTATCTTGAGCTTAATATTTTCCTTTTCAGGCTGGAAGTATTGATGTATTTCATTGCTACTATGTCCATGGAGAAGATAATGAAGATTTCCAAAGGCATAGCTACTGGATGCTTGAAGAGTAAGTTCTGAAATTTTGTCTGGTTTTATTGAACTTTTTCCTAATTCAAAGGATTATTACCTTCAATTTTCAGAGGATAGGTAGTGATAATTTTTTTTTCTAAGAAACATACACAATTGTTCTAGTTGCTGTTTATGCTTGATGCTTGTTATATATAATCCTTTTCATTCAAGAGGATTTCAGAATTTCCAATGCCTTGCTATGTGCCACAAAATGATTAAAACTTCACTTGTCCAACTATTATAAGTTGTTGGGTTCACTGGGAAACAATTGAAGTGTATAAATTGTGAACGATTCTCCAATTAATATTCCCATGGTACCTGGCCTTCTTTTCTCTGTGTTCGTGCTAGATTTGCAAAGTGGGTGGGGCAACCTGTTGTGCCAGCAAGACCGAGTAAAAGACCTTGGCCATGTGGGGCCCTAGGATGCTTGGCCTGCAGTCCACGTGGGCCTTTTTTTTTTTTTTTTTTTTTTGGCAATTTTCTTGCCTAAAAGTAAGCCAAAATTTGGCAAATCCACTCACAAAACTATCGCTGCACTGCTCGGACGCTGCCTTTCTTCCTTTTCTCTGCCAGAAAAAATATCACGTCCCTTCCTTGCCCTTCTTCGTTCCTCTTCATTTGTATCTCGTCCAACACGCAAAAAATGTTGGACCATGAAAGGCCACCGTCATGGGCCAGCAGAACGTGACACAACCAACTTTACTCCTGTGGTTTATGCATGGATGATATATATTTGTTCACAGAACTGTGAACTTATGATGATGTTAAATTAGTTGATTCGGCATTCTGGAAAAAAAAAATGCTAAAGTGAAGCCGGTGAGGCAGGATACTGTATATATTTAGTTTAACTTATTCGTGCACATGTATGCTTGTGACTATTGTGTTTACTTCACGAGTCAGTTACTCGCACTAAGTTTCCTATGATCCTTTATGTTGAATAAGAGTTTCTTGTTTGAATGCTAAAATTTATTATTTACTATCACTTACAGTCCTTTAAGTTGAATTAGAATTTCTCAAAAATTATGAATACCTTTTCTCATTTTTGCAACCACTGTGTGCGCGAGTGTGTAAATATGCCTCTTTCTGTATCTAATTATGCATGTGTTGGTCATTTACGTACATTTGCACATCTACACTGCAGTTAAGGATGTGTGGGATGAAGTACTAAAATATCTTAGTCTATCATTATATTCGCATTTTAAATACCACAAATGGCCATATATGAATGTATATCCACAGAACTTGGCTTCAAGATTTCATCACTTCTACTCATTTTTCTTCTTATTGTTGTACTTTTCCTTCGGCAGGTTTCTGATTTCTTTTATATGGCTGATTTACGCTCCTTGACCCCCACAAATTCGCTAGCATTAGGCTACAAGTACAATTTATATCTACTCCTCTATTAAAAGAGGGAATCCGCAGTTTACTGTTCATTTATGGCCTATTTTGGTTTTCCCTGTTTATCCCCAGTTTCTTAACAAATTCCTCCTCTCTGTCCTCTATCTATATCTATATAGGACAATCTATATATTAAAAAGAGTTACTGTTCGGAGGAAAAAAAGGGTGGCGCCGAGAAAAAAAATAGGCGCCGAGAATTTGCTTTTACCAATTAAAATGTAGGCGCCGAAATTCATTGTATTTTCTTTCTTTAGTCGGTCGTCGATTTTCGCCGCTTTTTTGGAATTGGATATTAAATATAAAGAAGAAGAAAAAAAGCAGCACAAAAAAAAAAAAAAAAAAAAAAAAAAAAAAAAAAATTTCAAGCCTCCGCGTGCGGAGGTTTGAAGAGGGAAAAAAAAAAAAAAAAAAAATATTTTAACCTCCGCGCGTGCGGAGGTTTGAAGAGGAAATTAAAAAAAAATAATTTTTTAAGCCTCCGCGTGCGGAGGTTCCAAACCTCCTCACGCGGAGGATCTGGGCCTCCGCGTGCGGAGGCTTCGGCGGAGGTTCCAAGCCTCCGCATGCGGAGGCCCAGATCCTCCGCGTGCGGAGGTTTGGGACTCCGCGCGCGGAGGCTAATTACTTTGTTTCTCTGCTTTTTTTTTCTTTTTTCTAATTTTGTGCTAATAATTTACTCAAGGGAGATGTGATACTGGGTTTTGTATGATTGATAAACAAGGATTAATTGGAATGGCGGCAGATTGGAGCAGATATTGTTAAGAGAGCATTCAGTTATCCATTGAAGTTAATAGCCAAAAATGCTGGGGTAAATGGAAGTGTTGTGATAGAGAAGGTGAGGCTTGACTCAACTACTTTCGTGCCATGTTCAAAATTAATCGTTCTAGAGCTTGTATCTGAATTGTGTTCAATTGACATGAGATTCTTTGTTCAGGTGTTGGCCAATGATAATCCTAAGTATGGTTACAATGCCGCAACTGGAACATACGAGGATCTAATGGCCGCTGGCATAATTGACCCCACAAAGGCAAGTTCCTTTACTGCATCTTGTTTCTAAACATCAAAGTGGTATGAATTTTAATTAATATGGTTCAACTAACTTGTTATTTAGCACGTTAACTCAGTTTTGATGTTTATTTGTAATTAACTGAGCATTGACATTTAGTGTTCCATCCTTAAATCGTCAACGTGTAGTTTAATGAAAAGTTGGGCATTTAGTTACTTATTTCTTCATGGATCATGTAGCATAAAAAAAGTCTTTATAGAGATCTCCATTGGAAGAAAATTGATAGATTTTCGTGTTGATAATACTCGTGTTATGTTCTCGTATTCTGAGGCCTCTTTCAAATGATTAGCGTATTTTCAAGGTTAAAATATAGTTATTTCGTTGCGAAGAAGGGAAATTAAAAGAATATATAGAATTGTGTAAAACGGTTAAAGGTCGGACTTTCTGATGATGATTGACGGCGGGGGAGGGACCTGAACCCTAAATAAGTTCTGTTTGCTTTTGTTTCTTTTCACTTACTACATCTTTAGAAATTCGATTAATGCTCATTGGAAGTGAAACATTAATTTCGTTTTAAGTAAATGATTTGGATACTCATAAATAACACAATAACCTCTTACCTTTTTCAGATTTTGTTTAGAAGTAAGAGAGTATAATGTTGTCTAGGATACGATATATAAGGCCTTTTACTCCTACTGTTCAGCTTTTGGTCCCATGATGAAGATGGGCTGAACTGATATACACTGTATTTATGTTTTTTTAGCGGGCATGCTGATGTTTCTGGGACTATAACTCATAGGCTCATGTTTTTCATGCGTGATTTAGTCACTGGATATGGTGGAACTGTCAGAAATTCTTATGCGAATGAAATTGTTCAGTTCTCCTGTAGTTCTGATATTTTCAGCTCTTTATTGTATCTCCTAATCCTGTATTCTATTTTGATCAATCAATATGATATTTAAGGTTTTTATTTTACGTTGTTATTATCATTATATACACGCTAATAAACATATAATAAGTACAAAACTCGTGCATCGCACGAGGCGCCAACTAGTATATTATAAAATACCAAGATTTGCCTTCATTAGATAAAAATGCCTTCATGAAAACGCTTTACTGTTCAAGCCCTTCATTTATCTAATCTAAAAGAAATTCCTGATTTGTATCTCTATAGAAAAGAATAGAATAGAATAGAGAAAGACTCCTTACGTTATGTGTAATGTAGTAATTCTCTTTTTCAATTGGGAGAGATGGCTGAGGTGACTAAGACATAAGATGCTAATCTATTGTATTTGTATGAGTAAAAATTTCTTCCATTATCAGTTTACGTAAGACATCTGCAGAAATAATCTAAAAGAATGTTGACCATTGCCCATATACATATTCGTAACTAGGTTGTCATCATTTGTATCTTTTTATGGTTCCTTAGTATGTTTATACAGCTATCATATTTCTAAACATCTATCTAATGTTTATTTTGCAGGGAAACAGAACAAATTTTATTTTCGCAATAGGGAGGCTGAAGTTATTCCTGGTAGCCAAGAAACTGAAGAAGATATACCCAATTCTGAGGTGTATAGCTCTGTATCTTCAAAACTTCACTGATATGATTATCGAGGAACATCACAAGTTACAGATTCAACTAGCCTGAACAGTGCTCAGGCTTCAGAGTTCGAAGGTGCTTAATCAGGTGTAGTTTTGTGCTTTTGTTGCGTTTTAAGCATAAAGTTATTACGATCCGTGAATCTGTAATGAGGATTTCAGATTTTTCTCTTTTCTGTATATAGAAAAGTTACTATCGGCAATGATTTTTCCATTAGTCAACACAGGTTTCTTTTTTTTTGTTTTTGTTTGTTTGGTTTTTTTTTTTTTTTTTTTCGGGCAAATGCAGCATGCAGCCACCAAGCAAGTCCAGGATTCCGGTCTTTTCATGAGTTACAGTCCCCCCATGATGCAGAATCTGGGAGATAGTTCTATTCCTTATTTTCCAGTCCCTATACCACGTGATGTCTTATGGTCATTTATTTTGTTCCTAATTCCTATTGTAGCATTAATGATAGGTTCCTGTGCAATTATAAGTCAGCCAAGCAGATTAAAGACAGTAATGAAGATGAAGACAGAAACACTACAGCTCAAGCTGGAAACTGTAATCTATATTTCTGTAATTCTTATAAAAGATAGGAGTAAGGCTCTGATATAAACAGAAACTAGCCAGTGATATTAAAGATGTGATTCAGCAACAATGAAATTAAAGACAAATGGACATTCAAGACGTCCACTGCTCTCCCAAGGAAAATACCAATTTCTGACTGCCCAACCATCCCCCATATTTATATCTTGTTGTGCCTTTTATTATTCCTCTAACTGATTCTCTGGTTGTGCACCTGTTGCATGTGACTTCATCATTTCATTCATTTCGTGTTCTTCCCTTGTTCTGTTGTCGTGCCTTTGGTATGTAAATTGGAATGAGGGCCTAACACATTTCTCCCTTGTTCAAAATTGATAAGTTGTTTTAACTTTTGTGGTCAATTGGACACGATGCATCTTAATTTCTATCCAGTTTTACATTTTTATTTGAAAAAGCTTTCAGATAGGATATATCTGATGTGAATTTTCTTATTACTATATTAGTTTGTTCCTCAAAAAATAAAAAATGTTAATAAGAAAATATGCTCAAATAACCATTTTGTGCTGAACGATGAATGCACCAAAATATGAATAGGGGGAGTACATTTGTCTGCTTTTATGTTCTATCGGTAATAATTCAGTACCTTTGCAGATAATTATCAAGGACAACTTACGGCTAGTCCTGGTATGAGTTTTAAATTAGTCACAGGAGAGGGAGTTACAACCACCATGGATAATGGTTTGACATATGGGATTCACCAAGACCTTGATTTCCCATCTTGGGAAAATGTCAAGGAAAGCAATACAGCGTGTTATCAGTCTCTCAATGTTTGCCCGTCACTTTCTTCGTCCCAACCTAGTATGATGAGTATGATGCTGGGACAAGCAAATGAACTCCTGGGGCAAGTTTTTGATGGTAGTTTTGGTAAAAAGCAGGACTTCGGAAGCAATCTGGATGGCTTTGAAGAGTGGCAGGTACGGTACCAATGAAATATTATAAATGTGCTTGATCTCTACTATAATAGGAGTCTTAAACGTCACACATGCCCTCATAGAGCATGTTTGGTTTAGCTCAAAAACAGTAACGTTATTTTAAGTAACTTTTTTTTTTCCCTCCGAACATGCTTGGATAACTTAACTTTGCTCTTACTTTTGGAGGAAAAAAATTACTTTTTTTAAAAGTAATTTTACCCTACTGTCAAATAATAACTTGCTTATCTACTTAATAAGTGGGTTTTTGAAGCTTAGCCAAGATTTCTATATAATATTGTAGTGTGCCATGTAAGTTAAGAGACTAGACCCCTTTACATCTGGCCTTTCTCATGTCACGATGTATAAGTAGGTAACTGATTACCTGAGGCTGAGGAAAACCATTCGAGTGATATATTCATGGGGATTGGGTGGCTTAATGGTTTAGCGAGAAGTAGATTTGTATATGTTAACTTGCTCTGTGATAATTCCATAAAATGGTAGCTTCATTTGTTCATTGAAAATCTTTCTTAACAGAAGTTGGTTTTGTTGTTATTTAGAAACTGAATCCCATTTGCATGAAGCAATATTGAGGAATTAGTTCTGGAACTATAATTATTCGATGTTGCAGTGTTCTTTTAGTTGTTAGCGTCATTTGGTTGAAAGTTTTGGTTCTTTTGTTTATGGCCAAATATTTTGAGACGTTTCGAAACATTTTTAGCAAATGCAAGGAAAAGAACTGTTAGGGTGGGTGTGAGCCATATTATTTTGAAATAATGTATTATGGAATGGTAGATTGATGGAGAATGTGTGGTTTAAAAAGAAGGAAAAGTTATTGATGTAATGGAAAATAGTATTTTATTAAAGAATATGTGGTTGAAAATGAGAACGAAAATTTTAATGTGTACCAAACATGGGCTTAATTAGTTTTGAAACTGTAAACTTGTAAATAACATCAATTTAGTTTGGAAGCTTCCTTGTATAACAATCAATTACAGTGAAGGCCATATCATATAAACTTATTTTCATTGGATACGATATAATTGCTATTCAAAAGTCATTATTATTTTAGCTAAAAAACTATACAAGAGTTCTGAATGGACTTTCTGCACATTTATGAAAATATTTGAAAAAATTTCATTTTCCTGGTTTCTTTGCAGTTCATGGAAGTGAAACCTTGTTTCTATAATTAATAGCTGCTGCAAATTTTTATAAAGTTCAATATCTTTGATTTATTAGGTTGTGAGCTTGTTCACCAAACTACTCTGCAAATGTTGTCTTTTGCCTTAATAATTTTTCTGATTTCGAAATTAAAACAGACTACCGAACGTGATTCTGTACACTTACTGTGGTCCATGGTTCAGAAATCGCATCAGGATTCTGTATATGATACTGCTTCCAACCTGAATAATTTTAAACACGTGGAGTTGCACCAGCTGAACAAAGCGAACGACCCTTCTTGCAGAATCCTCAAATGCAATCTTTGAATCCAGAAGTAAGAAATTCCCTAAAATCAGAGTCAGACAGCAACCTGAATATGGAGAACAAAGCCAATTATCCAGCCTTAAGAAAACCTCGCGTACATGGTGTCTTAAGAGAAGGTCTTAGAAAGCTTGACAGCTTTGAAGGCTGGATGAGTAAAGAACTTGGAGATGTAACAGAGTCACAAATGTAGCCTAGCTCTGGGGCCTACTGGGAGACTGTTGGAAGAGAAGTCGGAGTTGATGATTCCGGCATCTCTAGCCAAGTGCCCTTGGACAACTATATATTAGGCGGCCTCTCTCTCTCTCTCCCAAGATCAGATCTTTAGCATTCTTGATTTCTCTCCAAATTGGGCGTATGGTTCAGAAATTAAGGTGCGTTGGCTAGTGCTTCAGTCCAAAATGCTGCTTTGACTTCTCAGATGTTTCAGCTGTAATAACAGTTGCTAAATATGAAGCTGATGGTATATTACTTGAGAAGTAATCAAGATATTTAATTTAAATTTTTTATGTTTCATGATCAGGTACTTGTTATGGGAAGATTATTAAAGAGTCAAGAAGAGATGGGGAAGTATAAATGGGCATGCATGTTTGGTGAACTGGAAGTTCCAGCAGAGGTCATATCAGATGTCATTCTTCGTTGACATACTCCCTTGCATGGGAGTGGAAGGGTCCCATTTTATATAACATGCATTGAAGTGCGAGAATTTGAATTCCAGTCTAGTGTTGTTCAAGGTGTAGATGTCACCAATGTAGGAAATGCCGACTCTGAAGAAACTCTTCTACGCATGAGATATGGGAAATTGTTGTCTCTGGGATCCGTCACTCCCCAAACTTCTCCTGTCAATACCAAAGCTGAGACCCCTCCCATTAGTGCAGTAAAATCAATGCATTGCTGAAAGATGACACAGAGTGGGAACAAACGTTAAATCTCACGGCACAGGACGAAATAAAGGTTAAGCTACTGCAAAAGCTTTTAAAGGAGAAGTTGCGTTATTGGCTTCTCCAGAAGGTCACTAAGTTGTGAAAGGTGCCAGTGTATTAGATGAAGGTGGTCAAGGCGTGTTGCATAATTCAGCTGCTTCAGGTTTCGACTGGGCTATACCACCCTCAATATAGCTGGCAGGTGTTAGTGTCAATTTACGGGGATGCAAAAGGATGGACGGCGCTACACTGGGCAGCATATTATGGTTATTGGAAGGTGGGGAGTCATAATGATGCCATAAAAATGTTTCAAATCTGATTTTGGTCATCTTCATTTAGTATTTAACACGAACTTGCATCCATAGAAAAATCTTAACGTTATCTATTAGTTTCAATTAATAATTTTTCCGCTCATTAATTTGTATTAGCTTTTATTGCATTTAAATAATTGAATAGCTCAATTGTAGAAATTTGTTAATGTCATTAAGTAAAATCGAGATATTATTAATTGTAATCAAGCATGAAAGAAAAAAATAAAAATAAAAAAATTCAGAAGTTAATGCTCTTTTAATTCAAGTTATGTTTTATCTCTTTGGGGACACATATTCTATATCTTGGAAAACTATCGCCTTCGTAACAATTCTTATAAGAGTGTGTATCAATTCCTATAAATTGCAGATGTATTCACTCCATATAGCAAAGAAAATGAAGAATGAAAAGAAATCAATCAATAACAGTGTTTTTGATTGGTATGGAAAATATATTTAAAAAAAAAAATTCCTTGTTTTGAGGAAAATAAATACAAATTCTCCTCAAAGAAAATGTTTTCTTTAATAATAAGGAAAATTAGGCATATTTTTTTAAAATAAGAAAATATTTTCCATGACAAAATAGCAATCAAATACTTTAAAGTAGAAATTTTGGTGAAAAGTTGATATTTTTCATAAAAAATAAATGCAATAAAAAACCCCCCAAAATTTAAAGAGATGAAATTTAGAATTGTCTTTTCCTGTCTTAATCAATCGCTGTCTCCCTGCCCCTTTTTCTCACTTCCTCGAACCTGCCTGTCTTCCTTTTTCGTTTTGTTTTCTATATTTTGGGCCCTCCAATTTCACAAATTTCCCCGACAGCCGTTTTCTTCTATTTCATTGACACGTAGCTGTTCACTTTAAACTCCAATTTGCTTGCACGGTCCTTCATTTTATATTTTCTCTCCAAGTCCTCAAACTAATGCATTTCGTTCTCTTTTATTCTTTTTTTCTACTTCAATCTGTACCAAACCAACATATATTAATTAGCCGGCATTATTCCATAAAATTGATTAACGAAATTTAGATTGAAGAAAAATATATAATAAAATTGTGCTCATCGAGAGCCAACAATCGAATTTGGTTGGTTGCACAACTTAATAGCTTTTTTTTTTTTAAACGAAGCAATAATACGATAATATTCATGATCACGCCAAGAAACAACTTCAAAACCATAATTAACATAAACACTTTAGTATCAGAATTACATCATGCTAGTTCACGGTATGTAATCATATCTTTAAGTCTCTTACAAGCCTTCTCAATATCTAAATTTTTTCTTTAATTACAAACAGTTAATAAGAAATTAATAACACGAAATCAAGCTCTTCTATGTCGAAAAGTTACAATTGCATTCAACAAAGCTGACTTAGTAGGCAATCATTTCTATACTAGTAAGTTAACGCAAATGGTATCTCCAAAAACAAATTTAAGATCAATCTTTGTAGAAATACTAAGTGTGACGCCCGAAAATTTCTAGAATAAAAATTTTGATTTTATATGTTATATTTTTTTGTTGAGGGATTTAAGTGAAATAAGCAATAAAATAAATTTTATTTTGACCAAATAATTAGATATTGATAGAGCGAGATTTAATATATATATATATATATATATATGTATATAGTAGAATTCTGTTTTAACATGATCAAGGTCCTAAATAAAGAAGAATTCTGGGAGCGGTTGTGGATGTTTGATCCAAGGATGTCTTGAGCATTATATGAGAATTGAGAAGAATACAGAGGGGTAGGTAGTCCTTCATGTTGCATAATGATGAGCCTAGAGTGAATTCTATTGGGGATTGGGGACAAATTCCCTTTTGTTTTGTTCACAATATCTTTGTTAGGAGAAAAATAATGAGACACAAAAAATATATAAAAAATTCATTTTTTATTTTACCCATATTTGATTTGGATAAAAATCTGATTTTTAGTAAATTTTAATAAAAAGTTATGACATCTGTGGTTGCAAAGTTATAAATTTCAGTATGTCGTTAAAATTTATTATTTACATTTTAATCATTTTTTTAATGGAATAAACATGGACTTTGCAGCATGGAATCCGATAAAACATGTTGCTAATTTGCTTATAGGCCGACATTTGCAACATCTTATCCAATAAAACACCTTGATTTACATGCTTACTTTTCTAAGATAAAGCTTGAAAAAAAAAAAGTAGAAATTTACGTAGCATAATTTTTGTGGAAAAGCTAAATAAATTCATAATTCTACTCCCACGTGGATATTATAAAATTGCCCATCCTCTAATTATCATTTAGATTGAATTCTTAGTGGTTTCATTTCGTTACCATTCTTTAGGTTTAATTGTAAAATTCATTTTTTTTTTTCAGTTATTGGTTATATCATCGTTAACAAACTCCAGTCGAAATGATGAAAAGTCAGTAAATTATATTCCGATCCTTTTTTACTAAATCGACGAGGATTGGCTATTGCAGGATTCTGTTGATTTCATGATTGATATATTCAAACAAATAGTTTGGGATTTACACGTGTTTTCATTTGCTTATGTATATATTCAAACAAATATTTTGGGATTTACACGTGTTTTCATTTGCTTAGCAAGGTTGTATTAAAAATGGGGAAAATTGCAGCAGTGGTCCCTAACCTTTGAGAAATAAGTACTCGGAGTCCAAATCATCCATTAGTTGACTAACAAAAGTGGAGTTTTATTAATTTTGACCAAATTGAAATGGGTAAAATGATAAATTTGCTATTTTATACATAAAATAATTTTAAAAACAAGAAATAAAATAAAAGAGAAAAGGTAAGAAAAAAAAAAAATCATCTTCTTCCACATCTTACCTACCTCCTGTTGGAAAAATTGGAAAACAAAAGAATCGTGGGCTGACTTTGGCACTAATTTTGAGCGGGACCCGCTTGGCTATTTTGGAAAATGAAAGTTGATTTGTGTTCTCCTCCGTGAATACATTGAAATCATATATTTACTTGTCAAAAATGATGCTCGGGTGAATGAGAAATTGAAGCTCAAAGTAGGCCATGTGAAAGGAGTTTATGTTGACGGGAAAGGAAAAATTTAAGTTTTGTCCCACATAGGAAATTGATGAAAGTTAAAACCACTTTATAAAGGATTGCACTTTAGAATGGTGTAATCATGTGTAGCATAGAAGCTCTCTCCACGTGCGCGCGCAGGGGGTGGTGCAAATCTTGGATCAAAATAGGCTTCGGACCTTGAACTTGTGTGCGAGCGCGATCTGCGTACACGAACGTCGGACCGAAAGGAGCAAAATTGGCCCCTTAAGAGTGTCCACATTTTGTTAATTTTTTTAATTTTTCAACAGACTTTTGGTTTTCCAAAACTGTTGAAACTCCAGAAACTCCTATTGTTATTGCTATGAAATGAATGGGCAGCCAGTCTTTATATCCATCTCGTTTTTCCACATTCCAGTACACGAAAAATCATCTGCATATTCATCTGGCCACAATTTGAGTCTCCATTTGTTTTTACTTTCTGTTCCTGTCTGGTTCGGTGATATTGTTCGGGCACTAGTACAGTTCGCCGGAGTACAATCTGTGGTGCTCAGATTCTACTGTTTCGCCGTTGTATCCTGGGAAACGGACGCTCTGTTAAACCTCAAGCACAGACGGTGAGGGAGGGAATATGTTTTAAGGAAACTGTGTGGAACACAGGCCTCGGGTTAAAAGTTTCCTGTCATTTAACTTCTGCAATTTTATTATTCTGCATATTTAAAATTGTAGTTCTGCTTAAATCAACTGTTCCATTTTACTGCAATTTAACATATTGTAGAATCTTCTACTGTATTAAATCTGTTGTGTATATTTGAATCCATTGTATTCAAAGTTATTGAATCTGTTACTGCGAATCTCGCATCCAATTTTGAAACAATTTTACTATAAGCTTAAAACAGATTCAGTTATTGTTTCATTTGGTTTATTGGATTAATATTAGTTTATTGAAAACTAATATTTTTTGTTTCATTTTCAGAAATGGCAACCGAACAAACTAACATGGATGTGACCCAAACTGTGGCTACTGGAAAACAGGCTGTGGGCTCTAGTTCTGGTGTGGCTTAGACTGTGGCTAGATTGCCAAGTCATGTTGTGAGCCAACCTGTGGCTACTGTTCCGGTTAATCATAATGAAAAACTGGAGAAATTCAATGGCTTGAATTTCAAGAGGTGGCAGCAGAAAATGCTATTTTATTTGACCACCTTGAATCTTGCGAGGTTCTTGACTGAAACTGCTCCAAAACTTAATGAGGGTGAGGGAGATGTTCAAGTGATCAGTGCACTTGATGCCTGGAACCATTCGGATTTTCTATGCCGAAACTATATTATGAACAGTTTAGCAGATTCGCTATACAACGTGTATAGCACTATGAAAACTGCTAAGGAGTTGTGGGAGTCTTTGGACCGTAAATATAAAACTGAAGATGTCGGGGCTAAAAAGTTCATTGTCGGTAAATTCTTAGATTATAAAATGGTGGACTCCAAAACTGTAATCAGTCAAGTGCAAGAACTCCAAGTAATTCTTCACGAAATTCATGCCGAAGGGATGATGTTAAGTGAGACTTTCCAAGTTGCTGCAATTATTGAAAAATTGCCCTCCGCATGGAAAGATTTCAAGAATTACCTAAAGCACAAATGAAAGGAAATGAACGTTGAAGAACTCATTGTTAGACTTCGAATTGAAAAAGACAACAAAAGTTCCGAGAAGAAGTTCAATCCTAGTGTTGCTAAAGCCAACGTTGTGGAGCATGGTCAAAGCAGTAAGGCCTACAAAAGTAAGGTTGTGTCATTCGGTGGTAAAGGGACCAAGTTGGGACCTGAAGGTGGAACATCTAAAAGGAAGTTTCAAGGAAAAAGCTTCAATTGTGACAAAGTGGGTCACAAGTCTTCAGAGTGCAGATTGCCAAAGAAGAAGAAAAAAGCAAATGTGGTTGACTACATGGCGCAGGATGTGGCGGAGATGAATCTAGCAGCCGTCATTTCTGAAGTGAACATGGTGGGCTCTAATCCAAAAGAATGGTGGATTGATACCGGAGCTACGAGGCATGTGTGTTCTGATAAAGAACTGTTTGCTGCTTTCGAAGCAATTGAAAATGGAAAGAAGTTGTTCATGGGAAATTCAGCAACTTCTGAAATCAAGGGACAAGGCAAAGTGGTTCTGAAGATGACTTCGGGGAAAGAGCTAACTCTTAACAATGTGTTGTATGTGCCGGAAATTCGCAAGAACCTTGTGTCCGAGTCACTTTTAAATAAGCATGATTTTCGTATTGTATTTGAGTCGGACAAAGTTATTCTGTCTAAGAGTGGAATGTTTGTCGGAAAAGGCTATGTTTCCGATGGTATGTTTAAGTTGAATGTAATGGTTTTGCGCTCTATGTGTGTGAGGGATATGGGGACGGAAATGACTTCAATAGAAAGTTAAGAGCCCTCGAGAATGGCTACTCCTATGAGAGCCTCCACTCCGGGATCAAAAAGCCTTAATGCTCTGGTCCATCAACTCTTGTAAGAAGTTAGAATGGATTGCTGGTTCTTAACAGTGGTCAAACTATTATAATCCTGACTAATATGAGAGATGAGGTTGACAGATTTTTAAGATTGTGATTTCCAAATTGGTTTTGGTTTGCGGTGGTGGCATGTCGATGATTGGGTAATTGTTTTCTGGGTTTTGGTTTGGGGTGGGTGTTGTGTGTGTGGGGAGTGGGGGTGGATGAGACGGGGAAGAATATGATTTTTTATTTTTATTTCTTTTATCTTTTTATTTTATTTAGGGTTTTTAAAATTACTTTATGTATAAAATAGCAAAATTCTCATTTTACCCATTTCAATTTAGTCAAACTTAGGCAAAATCCACTTTTGTTACTTAATTAACAGTCAAATGGATGATTTGGACCTCAAGTGCTTATTTCTAAAAGATTAGGCACTTCTATTGGCACAAATTAAAATTAAGGGTAAAGTCTGCAAAAAGTGAAAGATAAGGGATCACTGCTTCAATTTTGCCTTAAAAATATCTAGTTGCATTATTTTAATCTCAAGTGGGATGCATAAAAAATATCCAGTTGCATAATTTTAATCTCACATAGGATGCATTTTTCCTCACCGAAATATTTTACCGTATTGTAGGAGGATACGCATTGGTTTGGACTTCACTAAAATTAATTTTTTAGGTAAAAATATATTTTAGAATAATAATTTTTTGGAGAATGTTTAGTTAAAAAATAATTTTTTTTTTAAAATTTACGTGTAATATTATTTTATTAAAGATTATATATTTAACTTGATTGAGCCCCATTTTATCAAAAAATCATTTTTAAAAATTCATTTTCAATCACACATTTACCAATAAAATAATATTACACGTAAATAGAAAAAAATTCTTCATTTTTAATCACACATTCTCTAAAAATCACTATTCAAAAATATATTTTTTCCTCTCAAAATAGGGCTCAAACAAGGGCATGGTTGACAAGGGAAAAAAAAGTGCATTTTACAATAAAATGGAGCCCAAACAGGGCATAGAATTGTAGATGGGATAGATTATTTCATTTTTCTAATTATTCGTGTATTTAACTAAAATAAGGGCAATGCACTCTTTTTTTATAACATTTTTTTTAAAAAAAATTGGGATAATTTTGTACACAAATAATATATATTTTTTGTTTGTTGCAATATATTTTAATTGCAATCAATGTCTCTAAAATTTGTTTATTATTGTACTTATATCCTTCACTAATTCATTTTTAGTGGATGATACACATTTTTATTCACATAAACCAAATTTGTTTGATTTGCTATTTCCTTTATAGCCTAGGATTTCAAATATAGATCTTTGTTGATAATTGCAACATTATTCTTTCCACCACGTTATGTATAATTAGCCACATAATTGGAGAAATTAATTTGAAATGCAAGAAATGAAATTAAAATTAAGAACAATTAAACAAATATGATAAGTAAAGAATTAAAAGTAATAACGGATGAAAAATTGGAAAATATCAACTATTAATCCTCGATAAAGTTAAGTGGGGCCCTTCGAGATTTAGTTGAGGGGCGGTGATCACTATGCGTTACCGGAGGCCAACTGATCCCTGTGATTGGTGGAGGGAAGACAATTCTACCTGTGGTGTTAGCCATTTCTTGGTTTTGGTGCGTCAACATTATTATTTCGTTTTTTATTCCATGCAATGACCAGACTTCTTCACGTTGAATATTTTTCTTCTAAAGTTATCAGAACCTAAATATGCACAAAGCGCCGAGATAAAATTTGGGGTCAAGACCGTGGCACCTCTCTATTGGAGGGGTGATCTCCCCCTCAAAAGAGATTTTTCCATGACGCCACTTGACACCTCCCCATTGGAGGAGGATTCCCCGTCCAAAGAGATTTTTCCATTCCCGGTCAAGACATGGGCACCACTTCCCGTCCGAAAAGATTCTTCAATGCACATATATGCTTTAAATAAATTCAATTTATAGAGATCAACATAATACTAAAATAATAGTTCAAATTTTTATTTAAAAATAGTATAAATATATATATATATCCTTAATTCAACTTTCATCTTTACTGACTAATTGCAAAAAATAAACACAGCTTAAATATGAAAAGCGTATTGAAGATAATACATACATGTATGTAACCTTACTTGCTGAAGCTTTTAAGTCAAAATTGATTGACAAAAATATATTGCTATGCACAGACTGGGTGCATTTGACGCAGAAACGTCGTTCTTATGCCTATTATAAGATTATCCTCCTTTTTGTGAGATAATTAAAAAGAACTTTTTTTTAGGAATATATATATATATATATACACACACACACGGCATCAACGGAAAATGCCGGATACAAACGGCATCAAACGGAAAATGGCGGACAATGTCCACATGCCCTTTATATTTTGGACGGTGTGCTGATAAACAAACGGAACAAGTGGCCGCCACCTTTGCACTTCTCTAGGTTTTCAAACGTTGGAGAGACTCACTAGGCACAGCTCCATCAACTGGTACGTTTCTGCGGCTCTGAGCTTGTTCCAAAGGTAAAAGCTTTTCACTCACACATTAAAACTCCAATTTTGCTGTTTGAACAGATTAAAATCATCAACAGATTCACAATCTCATCGTCCAAAACTCTATAATTAAAACCATCAACAGATTCACAATCTCATCAGCCATTTTCTCTAATCTGTAGCTTCCTCTTCCAAAATCTTCTACCTTCGTTGAATTTTCTTTTAGCTCTCGATCTCTAGGTTTCTCTTCCAAAATCTTCTGCCTTCATTGATTTGCTTAACCCTCTTCCTTCGCTTACCGGAGAAGAGAACTAAAGAAACCATCTTACTGGAAAAGAAAACTAGAAACAATCTAATTTGATATAATTCCTTTAAACTGAGTATTAAGAGCATTTGATTTAGATATTTACAGAGGAGTGGCGGGGCTGGAGCTTGGCAGAGGGTTTGAGAAAAATATACATATCTCAATCTCATCATCCACCAAAGAAGGGTAAACATATTTTTAGCACTAGAAATCAAAATTCTAAGAGGGTTAAAAATTCTCAAACCACGTTGCTAATAGTTCAATCTCATCATCCACCAAAGCATAGAATTGTGAATTTTGTTTATATTGCATACAAAAATTATGCTTCATAAATTCTTGTAACTTTCTCAGTTTTTCCATGGTGAAATTGAAGGTGGCTGTAGCAATGGTGTTTATACTACGGAATAACAATATTGTATCGTATGACGACTTCTCGAAGCCTAAGACAACAGCTTTGAGGTGGAAGCGCATCATTATGAATGCTTCCAAAGTACGAAAAAAATTCATTCTTATTACTATTTTGGATTAGTAATTAGTTATGTAAAAGAAAGTCGAAAAATTTAAGAAAAGGAGAAATATATAACGGAAGATCAACAATTAAGTGCTTCAATAGATGATTGTTTCGATAATCACTCTTTAACTAAATATGTGGACAGGTAGGCAAGGGTTTGTCCATTGATAACAAGGCACACATATTGGTTTTGAAACACTGGATTGAGGCTGTGAGTTACTCTTTTTTTCTTGCCATCTTAGAGTTTTTATGGTTAGCTTATCCTTGTGGTGATCTTTTATCCGCACATTGTAACATATGTGTTGCCAAAGACATAACAAGTCATTCATTCTCATCTTACACGTGATAGAATATAACATTTTTTTTGGAGTTAACATTAGATATGTTATTTATGCAGATTGATCCAAGGCATCGTTATGGGAACAACTTACAACTATACTACAAAGAGTGGTTTAAAAGGTCCACCAATCAGCATTTCTTTTATTGGTGAGATCGAAGTCCTTAAAACACACCGGTCAAGTAGTGGTGTCAAATGAATCGTATGAAGTTATAATTTGATACATTTTTTGCGGTCTAATATCTTCTTTTTAATAGGTTGGATTTCGGAGATGGCAAAGACCTTAATCTTGAAGAGTGTCCAAGAGCGAAGCTTGATAAACAATGTGTCAAGTATTTTGGACCAGTACGCATTGCATTACCTTTTGCAGGAGGATTTTTTTCATACATTTTTGACACATTTGAATGGATAGTATAAAAGAAAAATTGCACGTTATGTCTTGATTATATTATGGTGGGGCTTAGTTTTTTATTCTTATTTGATATGAACAGAAAGAGAGAAAACAATACGAGTATGTGGTTGTTGATGGAAAAATACTGCACAATATGACCAGAAAACCTCTTCACCATGAATCTCCACAGTTGAAATATATCTTTGTAGTGAGCAGCACATCTGAGAAACTATACATTGGAGAGGTAATGTCTAAAAAACTGGAATTACACGTGAAGTTTTTTTAAAGTCTCAACTTTTTTATTCATTGACACATCTATATTTCGATGACACAGAAAGAGAAAGGAATTTTCCATCATTCAAGCTTTCTAGCGGGAGAAGCTACTTTAACTGCTGGGAGACTCTTGGTAGAAGATGGAGTACTTAAGGTAAATTCTTTCTCGATAAAACGTAGAATACTATTATCATGTCCTAAAGTGTGCCGAATTTTGCAATGTCCTTAAAATAAAACTATTTTTTGACAATGCATACGTTGTCAAGATCCGTACTATTGACTTAATAAACAGTTTTAAAATGAATTGTGTAGACTCTTGCCAACTTATGATTATCAATCATAATTGTACATGTAGTATGTCTCATGTCCTTAAGGTGGTAACATTGCAAGTGCATACATTGGCTCTTACCATTGCTGTAACAGGGAAAAATGTGACGACGAAGTGTCTATGTCTTTAGATTTAATGTGTTCATGACTCCAAACTTCTTAAACATTTGCATGTTATATCCTTATCTTTAATTTATTGCACTCGTAGTTCCAAGTTTTTTAAGTGGACAAATGGATGAAATCCGTCCAAATTTATACCCAAAAAATATAAAACTGACCTTTTTTTAACCAATTAAGGTGGGTAAAATTGTCTATTTCAATTTAACATAAAATAGTTGAAATAATTGAATAAGCAACGAATAAAAGAAAAGCTTCATCTTCTTCATCCCCCCCACCAACCACAACCAAGTCCACCTCCACCACCTGCCCCAAACAAATTTGGAATCACCATCTTCTTCTCTATCACTCCATCTTCACCACCACACGTGGCCAACAACATGGTCGTGCACTCGCCGTTATTCTCCTACCATCCATCTCAAAATCAAACGTCGATACAAACCTTCAAAACAAATCTAAACCTTAAAATTCATATACATATATAAAACATACACATAGATGCGCGAACATCTACCAAATTCTGTGTCAAACTATATGTATCAAACGGAATCAATCATCATTTTAGTTTTTTGAAAGAAGAAACCCTAAATCTCATGATCCAAAAAAAAGGAACCAGATTCTGAAATTCACGCCGAATCTGAAGACCAGAAAAGAAACCCACAATATCAAATGGAATCAAGTTCTGAAATTCGCAGTTATATATTTTCACGTTCTGTCTGTTAGATCAGAAGGCGGTGCAAAAAGGAATTGTGCAGAACATGAATCAAAGCTTCCTTGAAGAGAAACTCTATTAAGAACACCACAATCCGTTCCTATATTTTCTTCTGCTCCTCATATACTGACCTTTTTCAGGTGGAGATGTTATATGGCAGATTTGTTTGGGGTAGGTGGCGGAGGTGGATTTGGTTGTGGTTGGTGGGAGTGGGGGTGATACTGATATTTCCTTTCTTCCATTTCTTTTTAAATTATTTTCTGTTAAATTGGAATAGACAATTTTAGCCCCTGTTTGTCTATAATTATTTCTAAACCTTTTATTTTTTATTTATTTATTTTTTTCTCTCAAATTTCTTTTCAAACATACATTCCTACAATAAAATATTTTACATATTTTTTCTCTATTTTTTAACCACACATTCTTAAAAAATTTACTAAATTAATAATTCATTTATCGAATAATGCCTAGACAAGTTGATAATCACAGGTGAAGTGCCCTTAGAAATGAGGAGTGTGTGATCACTTGAGACAACTTACCAGGAAAAGGCAAGAGAGGCCCTAAAAATGACTATTCTAATAAAATGGATTGGAATAGGAAAAAAAGGAAATTCAAAAAAAAAAAAGACTAAGGGCCAAACTTAAGGAATAAGAAGTACATTGAAACTTGGAGTTACTTTATTTAATAATGAAGATAATAACATAGGTCAGCCTACTCAAGAATGTAATCTATGTTGCAACAAGAAGTCAGCCTACTCAAGAATGTATTCTTTATTTAGGCACACGTGCCCTATAAGAAAATGGTTAATTGATTTTGAGAGATTAAATGGTTGTTTAGATTTAACTGGCTATTGCACGAAAAACAAAAGGCAACTAGCTAATGCAATGTTGCCGTCGATAAAAATTCTTGTAATTCTTTGATAAATAAGAAACTTATCATAATGCTATTCAGGGACGGACCCAACGCCCGGCTAGCCCCCACACCTCCTGTGCTGAATCCGTCGAGAACTTTTTTTTTAGATAATTCTTTTAGATTAGATTACTCTTATTTCATTTTATTTTCAAATGTCTCGTTTAGTTGAGTTGGTTAGAGCCTACAATTCTTATAAGATGAGATGTCTTTGGTTCGATTCCCTATCTTGTAGTTCATACATTTTTAGTTCTCTAATTTTTACCATTTTACAATTTTTACCAAAATTAATGGCATTAGACAAGAGGGAATCAAACCCGTGACTATCCTTAAAAATTATTGAAATCCTTACCATTATGGCACTTGCTAAGTTTGACATTATTGTTAACATAATATATATATAATTGTCGATGTTAACCCGTCAATGTCCGTCCGGACTGAATTTCAATTTTGGGTCCGCCCCTGGTGCTATTTATCCTTGTAAGAATCATGGTTTCATGATAGGATGAAATATATAGATGATAGGTTTCATTTACTAGGAATGTTGTTTCTAATGGACTAACTAAACTTGAGAAAGTATCTATAAAGGCCAATCCAATGGATGTAGGAATACTTGGAGCTATCGCCCAGTCCTAAATATATGACAAGCATAAAAACCAGAATATGGCACCGAACCCTACTTTTGAAACTTGAAAGGACGAAAGTGATAGAGCACATTAAACTGTGAAGCCACACGGCCAATAGGATTTTGCTAAAAACATTTTTGATCTAATGCCAACCTCTGTACTTTCTTTAGCGCATCTCACCTTCCAGTGGACATTATAAGCCAACTGAGGATAGCCTTGAACGATTTTTATCAATTCTCAAGGAAAAAGGAGTCAACACTGAAGAAGTCCAGGTGCATCATCGACCTTTTCTGCTTATTTTTTCTTCTGATTCAGTTTTTGAACTAATAGTGTTGTTGTCTCATATCTTAAACATATCCGGAAGGCGAATGAAGACTTTGTGAGTCCTAACGTCTAGATTTGCCTCCGATATTGCTGAAGTATACCTACGGAAAAAAGAATGAGGCATTTTCCTATACAATAATAGGTCTTAAGTACTGTACCAGACTCATCTGTCGAGAATTGAAGAGAAATATATGTAATAATGGTGTGTGTGCCTTGACTGTACCAGAATCATGTGTAAAATGGAGAATTGAAGAGAAATATATGTAATAATGGTGTGTGACTTGAGTGTGCCAGAATTCTGTAGAATGGAGAATTGAAGTCTGAAGAGAAATATATGTGATAATGACTTGAGTGTACCTGAATAATCTGCAGAATGTGGAATTGAAGAGAAATATATGTAGTAAGGGTTTGTGACCTGAGTGTACCCTGCAGAATACTCCATTCAGCACTTTTGCTCGCTCGGGGATCGGTTTATCTCCCCTTTATTCCTCCATTAATAGAGTTTGACGGATTCTATACCCTTCTACGTTTTCATTTACATCAGTGAAGAGGGAACATACTCATCCTCGTCAGAAATAACCGGTGCAAATGTAACAAAGAATTAACTCTTACCAAGTAAAAAACAAATAAGTTATGTTCAATTGCAAGTTTTCTGGGGACTCCTCTTAAGTTAGAAGAAGCCACCAATTGTCTCTCACCTCCATTTTTGGTTGCCATTGATCTGTCAAAGTTTAAAATAGAAAGAATCCGGACTGAGGACAAAGAGCAAGTGTAATGGAAAAGATTTTCGTTGAGAATAATCCACTCCGTTGTCCTCACTGGTCACAATATTGATCGAGTGTGTCGTTCTTCATTGTATGGAGAACTAAAAAAAAGGAGAAAAACGCTATGATCGGCTATTAAAGTAGTGAAGCCATGGAGGTTCAAACAGCCAAGATATATAGGCAGGAATTTATAGGACTGATAAGATTTGCATGGGAATGATGATGTCAACAGTGAAAAATTGCATGCAGTTTCGGGTCTTGATGTTGCTGGGTCAAGTCAAAAGGGTTATGGTGCTGGACTGGATCATGTGATCTTTAATTGGAGCAGATTTTACGCACAAGGCTGCATTCCTGGAGTACGTGGAGAATCTGGGCCCAAATTAGTTAACAGGATTGGGCCGATTAATTTTTGTGAATAAAAGTTACAGTTGCTAAATTTCTACAAGCACGTGCACGTGCAAAACATTATGCATGCATCATTTTTCAATATACAGTGTTTGGATTTGACATTTAAAAGAATAGTGTATTTTAATTTTGCCGATAATATGAATAGGAGCATCGGTTTAATGTAACTAATATTCTTTTATAAAAAAATTATGTTAAAATTAATAATAAATTATAAATTTTATGAGATTCATAATTTTTATCAACTTTTCGATCACATCTATCATCATTTTTTATTGACATTTATTAAAAATCTAATTTTTAAGGACTCAAAACTGGGCTTAAAATTAGAACAAAAACTGCAAATGTGTGATTAAAAATGAGTTTTAAAAAATAAATTTTTAAAAAAATGTGAGCCAAATTGGAGCAAAGTAATAACCTATTTCCCTACATTAACTTGTTGAGGTTTATCAACATCTTTGCCATTGTATGTAGTATAATTCAAATCAGACGGTACTCTGCCATCCACAAATCCAATGTAGTATCTAGTCGGAGCGTACATTATGAATTGGTTATTTAGGTTTTACTTATATAGCTCTGAACTATGACATGTGATACAACTTATATGAATTGACACTACAAAAAATAACTGGTTTCGTGACAAAAAATGTTGTCGCAAAAATTGAGATTTTGTTGCAAAAGTAATTTAGTGACGAAAATATATTTGTTGCGGGTATTGTCGTGCTACATGAGTCACGGAATGTGTTGTGCGACAACTCTCGGCCATTTATCGTGTTAATAAAATCGCGACACTATTTTTGACGTGGAAAATGCGGAATATTATCGCAATATATGTAGCCATAATGCCGTCGCAATATATATATGTATATATGTCGCGAAAAATAAAAAGGGCGACAAGTCAATTTGTCACTATGAATATTCCAATAAAGTTTTTACGAGAAATATATTTATTGTGAGTGTTGAGTCACGGAATGTATTCTACGACAACTATTGGACATTCATCACATTAACGAAACCGCAACGCTATTTGTTTGACGCAAAAAAATACAAATAGATATTGGGAGACGTATTCAAATATGATGCTCGCATATTTTTCTATCAAATGCACTAATGTTGGGGTAGTAATTATATTTGAACAAAGACGTATTCATTAACAGATATTGATTATTGTACAGATATAATAGTTTTGATTATAATTTTTTGAGGTGAAGTTGTAATCTTAAAGCATCATATGATAGGTGTGGTTTTCAATGCTAAAGATTGAGGAATATCTTTTAATCAATTTAAAGTTCATGCAATAATATAACTTGTAATCTTATTAAGTCGATGAACAAGATACAACTTTTGAAGCACGAGACATCTCTATATTTTGGTAATTATTCTAAATATACTCTATTATGTGTCTATATGTAATGATGTTGATTACCCTAATGGCATATGACTCAAATGGTTTCCTTATCTCAATCCAATTTCTTAGGAACAAATATACCAATAAAAATGATGACCACTATTATCTTGATAGCGATGGTAATCATTCAATTTTGAACAACAGTATCTTAATTTATATTCATTGATAAATTGCTTATCCACACATTTTTAATGTTTTATGACTTTATTATAAAATAGGGCTTAAGCGGCCTACCATAAGAGCATAAACAGTTCGACATACAGTTAAATCTGATGCTCCAAATTTATCCCGATGAATATTATTAACAAATATCATTTAGAGATAATTAATTTATAGGCACATGAATAGCATTGTTTTGCTGTACCGTTAAGGACCATAATCTCATTTATACAATTATGGTAATTATTAGCACAATTTGGTAGCATATCATATGCATACATCACACTATATTCTTCAACAATTTTGGAGAAAAATTGCTATGACACAAATCATTCTAAAATAAAAGACCTTGGTATGAACATTTCCCGTAATCCTTGCTAATTTAAGATACTCATATATTTAGATAAACTAGCATGAATACCAATAAAATATTGGCATTTGTTACAAATCCTGGTAAAAAAATGAAACACGATGAATTATGTGTAATCCTAGTATAACCAAGGGCAGACCCAGCACCTGGTCAGCCCCCGCGGCTGCCTGTGCTGGGTCCGCCAGAAACTTCAGAGAACCACCGGGTAGAGGCCAGAGTGGGAGTTGGGAAGGAACAAGGAAGAAGTTGAATAACAGAAGAAGGAGGGCTGGGTTGAAGCTGGAGTTTTCAAAAAATTTCGGGCCTCATTTTTTTTTAAAAAAAGGCCCAATTTCTTAGCCCAATTTGGTCCAATCCATTTAACAAAAACCAAATTAGAGTGAGTTCAGTCCAATCCTTCATTCCTTCTCATTTCTTCTGGCAGTGGGCGAGGGCAACGACTATGGTCTTAGTCTACGAGGGTCGATGGCGATTGTTGGCGAAATTAATTTGGGGTCTGAGGAGGAAGGGGAGGCTATCGGCTGTGACTGTGAGTGTTTGGGCTGGAGAGGAGGCTAGGACGTGGTTGTGGACTGTGGTGAATCTGGTGATTGGTGGTGAGAGGAGGCTGGACTGTAGCGAAGCTTTCTGGGCTGCGTTTTCTGCTGGAGACTGGAGTGGAGGCTGGCTGGCTGGGCTGCGTTTTCTTCTGTGGTCCTGGAGTAGAGTGGACTGTGGAGGAGAGTTGGATAGGAGAGGCTGGAGCAACTACGAGCTGGAGCTGGAGCCTGGGCTTGGGGCAGGCTTGCTTGAGTTTTTGGGCTGGGCTAGGCTGCTGGAGGTATTTATAATTTTTTGGATTATGAATTTATGATAAATGAATAATTGAGTTTTTCTATGGACTATTTGCTATTAATGAATTAAAAATTATAATAAATGAGTAAATGAGAATTTATGGATGGGTACAGCCCTTGGACGGTAAATTTATGTTTTTGTATTCCTTTTTTTTTTTTCCCAATTTTTGTTAATTTGTGAATAATGAATTATGATAAATGTGAAAATGAGATTTTATGGATGGGTGCAGCCCTTAAACTATATATTTATGTTTTTGTATTCTTTTTTTTTTCGATTTTTGTTAATTTGTGAATAATGAATTATGATAAATGAGTAAATGAAAATTTATGAATGGGTGCAGCCCTTTGAAGGTTTGTAAGGGTGCCCAAATTGTATTGGAGGGACGAAGAGTTTTTCAATTATACATCTTGCAGAGACATGCAGAATTTGAAAGAGTCAATCAGCACATGTTTAGTACCGTGATACACATTCAGTTTGGTACAATACCTTTAGAAATTCATAAATGGTCAGATTTGAAGAATACAACTAAGTGGAATTTCGAAGATATGGGTAATGCCGCTTTGTTGTCATCATATGCGGTGTTATTGTATTCAACTGCTAGGGACAGACTAAATGGAACAATGTATGTGGATGTTAAATTTGTTGAGCATGCTTTAAATGGAGTAGAAGGTGTACAATTTATCAATGGGTCTTCTATAAAAGCATTCGGTATTAATTCTATTTCGGGGTGTCAGGTGTGTTACAGCCCATTTTGGTTAATTCAAAATCATTATGAATTTTTGGAATCTAATGTAATTTTGCAGAGCAGTGTTTGGATTCATTGGAAGATGTGGAGTATTTTTTATTTTGTTGGAGAAATTAGATTTTTTGTTATTGTTGAAGACGTCAGTTGATTCTTTGGTGAAATTCGTGTCAAGGTGGAGATTGTTAGAATTTGCGGTCACCCGAATTCCTTGTTGAAGTAAATTGAAGAATTCTAATTAAAGTGTACATCAAGAAGAGTTCAAGTTTAGAATGCTTTTGGAGTTCTATGTCAAGTTGAAATTCTATTTTGGAATCTCATTGAGAGTTGGAAATTTGGTGTTTAGATGATTGGAAGAAGTTTAAAGTAGATCAAATTTCAATGCTAATTAGGAGTTTTGACTTGAAAGAAGACTTTTGGATGACAAAAGATACTTTTTGGAGCATTAACCCGATGGACGGGTGCCAAGACGCCACATCAAAATATGAGGCAGAACCCCTTCAAATTCATTGACACTTCAATAACAAGATCACCTCTAATTGTGTATATTTACTTAAAATAGAACATTATTTTTATTTAGAGAAAAGTGGGACTTTGGGTTTTGAACATTTTACGTGGTATGATTACGCATTTCAACCTTGAAAGTGAGTTTTGGGATTCTCCAACTTATTTAAATCTATGAATTACATAAAAAATTTACGCTATGTTGCTTAGAGTTGGAGGGCAAAACCTCAAATCACTATCATTTCTTTCCCATTCAAGTCACAGTAATGTGCCATGTAAATAGTTTAAGTCACACAGGTGCTCAAATTTACGTATTTATATAGATTGTGGATCCATTTTCTTTTTGTGTCAATTATTTTCGTTATTTCACATATAAGAAGTAAGACGACAGCTAGCATGCAATCACTACTAGGCTTTTCATTCACTAGCGATTCTTATCTAAACTTAATTCAAAGTAAAGCAATACAACTTACACTCTGGTCTCTGAATCACATAAACAAATGATTGGACATTTTGTCAAATATAAGAAGATACTTCTAAAAGGGGTGGTAACCAAGGTCTTTTGCAAGATTTTGTATCCCAAAACTTCCTGTGCCGAATCACACGAGTCCGGCAACCCGACCCACCCTTTTTGACACCACTATTTGACCAAAAGTTCAAATTTTTTTTTTGCTTTACACCACTCTTTATGATACATATGGAAGTAGTATAACAGTGATTTGCATCGATCTAGAAAACGTACATAAAAATTAAATGTTAACTGACTTCAAAGGAAATTGCCCATATTCTAATCATCCTGAGTCTTATTGTTTTCGCGCATTTTCCAACCCGTCAACAATTACGAGAAAAGGATCAGACGATTGTGTAAGGAACAAACCTCTTGAGACAAAGTCCCAAAAAGGGGTGCGTTTACTAGTGAAGAGTTACAATTGGAAAGCAGACAAAACGCCTCCAAGGGACGCAAGCACACGAGTACTGAGAAATGATTAAACTTAAACTAAGGAAATAAAAATTACATGTTCTCTTGTCGAGAGTTTTTGATTCGGGGTCTTTCTTCTACGACTTTACTTCCTTTTATACTTCCTGGGCATCTCTTGGTTGTCGAAATTGCTTGGAACTGCTCCATTACCTTCGTAACTATCCACTTCTTTAGTGAGAAACTGCTTGTTTGGGGATAAGTTACTTAGTAACTGTTGCCACTACTTTTGCTGTTTCTGGATCGTGGGGGCGTGTCGGGTTTACTTGACAACTGCTTCCGTAACTGCTGAATTGGATAAACTATACCTTTTAGACTTGTCTGATTGTGGGCGACTTGAGGATTTGGGCGATAATGAGGCTATCGCTCTAGGCGATTGTGCAGTACTACATTCGTTCAGCCTCTGGGCGTCCTACGGTCTTGGGCGATGATACTTCTTTGCTCTCGGGCTTCCAATATTCAGGCATTTTCTCAGGTTTCTAGATTGGGCTTTTCTTCTTGGGTCTTTTAATTGATTTCCATTAGGTCTTCATCTTGGGTTTCTCAATTGGACTTCCCTTTGATTTTGGGCTGCATTTTTAGTGTGTCAACAATTACCCCACAATATGGCAGAATTAATACTAATAATTAATTTTGCCATATTCACTCTGTATCTTTCCCGCAACATTTGAACTTCCCAAGAATTTCAATCATCACGCACGTTTTAGTGCCTGAAGGATTGCGACGTTACAAACCCTTAAAACCCAAAAATACGCGGCATTCTTCATTTACGTCTCTGCAGTCTTACGCTTCTCTCTCGTCATTTCACAATCTCCATTGCTGCAACCTTCAATTTAAACCAGACAAGTTTCGAGGGCAACTTACATTCTGCACCATAATGACTAATTCTCAAACTCCTTCGGACAATATTTCCAGTTTTGAGGATTTTCAAACCCTTTTCACAAAACCATATGTGAACCCGTCTTTTCTTTCATAATCCAATGCTGACCGCGACGAGTTTTATCTGGGTCCGTCGTTTAATGATGCTGAAGCCATTGAACGGGCTGCGGTAGGTCATTTGTTCCCGTGCTCTGAAGATCTCCCTTTCTCGCAGTCTTTGCCATTGAGGCCAATCCAAGGTATTCGTACTTGGCCTAAAACTGACGCATCCTTCCGTAGATGGCATGCACGTATGGTGGCTCATGGTCCCACTAAATTTATTTTTGAACGTGCTAAAATTTTGGACTTATTGGAGATTACCCTTTTTCCCCAACGTATGACCCCGTGCTTTTCCCAATCGCACTGAGTTTTTGGTCTCCTGAATTTAATACCTTTGTTTTCCCTCTTGGTCCCATGACCATTACCTTGAGAGACGTTGGGGCTTTGTTGAATCTCCCACCTTGGGCGATACCATTTTTCCTGGTATGCTAATTTCTGGTGCTGCCCCAAAATTTGACAAGAAACTTACTGAATCTTATTCGAGCATGCAGGGCGGTTATGTCACTGCTGTCTCTGAACCTTGCCATTCTGAGCGAGTCGCTTTTCTCCAAGTCTGGCTTTGTAAATATGTTCTCTGTGTTCCCAGTTTGAAACCTTCCATGAGCTACTTGCCTTTATCTCATGAATTGGCTCGGGGTAGACCTTTGAACCTATGTTCATTCCTCCTGGCTGCTCTTTATAGGGGCATGGCTATGCTCCAGTTCCAACTGAAAAACAATGCATCTCCCACTGGTAGTGGGCCTTTATGGCTTGCTCAATTATGGTTGAGATCTTATTTTCCTCAACTGGGTATTCCACTTTTTTCTCCTCGTGAGGTTACCTGCTATGGGCTTTTCATTCATCAATTGAGCCCTGTAAATATGTCTATGAGAGACGTTTTCACTTTCTTTTATACTTTGAATTCAACCCTTTCGTTCTTCCCTTTTTCTTCTGAGCAAATTCCTCCTTTTGTACGGCCTCCTTCTACTTTGGCCGAGGCAGATGCATTTATGCCTGTTTGGGTTCAATTTTTGGTAGGGAGGGAATTGTTTCATGACATTCTGGTGGGAACCAATGCTAAAGCGGGGGTAGAGATATATGCGCCCCAATTTTGTGCTCGCCAACTTGGTTTTGGCCAAATGTGACCTATCCCTCCTTGCTATTCTAATAACTTAACGGATCGTTTTTACATCCTCAACAAAACGGAAGTCCAGGCCATAGATGCCCGTAATAAACTCTTGGCCACCGGCTTTACTTTCGCCCCTTTTAATCCTACTGCCGTTATTCATCCTCTTTTTGATCAATTGTGGCCATCGGTGAAACAAAGATTGTTTTCAACTGATGCGAATCGCGCTTTCCACCTGCTGGATAAACAGGGTAATACTCCCATTTCTGCTGTCCCTTTACCCAGTAAGGTCCCTGCGTCCCCTTCTCGTTCTATACGCTCTGCTCTTTCATCCCCAACCTCGAAGTCTGCTGTTTCTAAAGGTGCCCCCAGTCGCAAACGGCCAGCTGTAGCCGTAATATCTCTGCAAGATGATGATGACGCTCTCCTCATTGTTAGGAGAAAGGTAACTGAATTTCACCTACTTCACAGGCTGTTTCTTTTCATGCGGTAACGGTTTGCTTTAAGATTTTTCAGAAAGATTCAGTCTCTCCCTCCAAGGCTATAGTTTTGGCAGATTCTTCCTCACCCTTTCCTGTCGAAGCTGCGTCGCCCAGGCGTCAAGTTCCAACACCCTTATCACCAACAAATCCTCTTCCTCAGGGTGTCGACCCCCCAAGCGTGGAACTAGAAGGTAATGCTTACTTTTGGTGCCTTGGCCCTTCTTTATTGCTGCCGTCTCATTGATTTACTGCGGTGTGAAACGTGCAGAGACTCTTGTAGCTTCGTCTGGTGGGGAAGGTCCTTCCTGCCCAGCTAAAGGGAAATCTCCCCAAGTGATGGAAGAAATAAGGGGAGTGCCTGAATTTCCCACCACTGCCGATGAGGTCTTTTTACTTCGCTCTTATTTTTTATTTTGCTTTGTTGTATTGAAAACCTCCAATATTGGTAACTTCCTTTGCAGGAATCCGATAGCATCCTTAATTCCATCCAAGACTTACTCACCTCTTGGGCACGCATGAAAACATCCTCTGCGTCATCCTCCACCCCTGCGAACGAGAACATGACATTTCTCAAACAGGCATTCTTTGAGTATGTCTCCTTTATGGACATGGAGGTCGGTCGTGCCAGCGCTGCTCATCAAAAGGCCAAGCGGATATGTTGAGCGCGAACCTGCTGCAAGCACTTTAGCTCCCATCGCCCAGCATTTCTACTAACTTTAAGGTGGAGTTGAGGGTTCTTCATGCCGACGTCGTTTCTTTATTGGCCAAGAACGCAGAATTCAAGGCCAGAAGTGCCCAATATCTCCGCGCTTCTTCTGAGAAAGAGTCCTTACTCCAGGAAATTGACAAGAACCAAGCCGATTTAACTAAGGTCTCTTCAGAGCTTGTAGTGGAAGATTCCTTGATGTTGAGCCTGGCTGTTGAAATGAAAGAGCTACAAGCGAAAATGAACGACTGCAGGGCGAGGATGGCTGCCAAGAGGCGTACTGCATCTCAAGGAATTGCTAAGACCAAATTTCTATTGGAGCAGTACCAAAAGTTGGAGGTTGATGATGACTTAGTGAAAGAGTTAGGTATCCTTTCCTCTAGGCAGAACGAAGAGTGGGATAAACTTAGGTAGCAGATGCGCTCAGCTTGGGGCGAATTGTAACTAAACATTTACTGTTTAATCTTTTTAACTCTTTCGCGCTGACTGCCTTGGTTTTTTGTGATTTGATGTCATTCATCATCATTGATGAACAATTATTTTGAAGTGGCATTTATCTTTGATCGTCAATTTTCTTTGTACCTAATCTTTATGCCAACATCCATGCATATTTTTTTTTGGCATTTAAATTTTTCTTCCCTAAATCTTTGGGCCATATTGATTTCACTCGCCGGTCATAAATGTGACCCTCTACATTCTGGCTTTTCATCTTCCAGACCCTATAAATATACATGTTTATACTCATCATTTTCATCCCTATGCTTTTTCAAATTCGATTTCTTGCCATCAAAACTTCCTGCCACTGCATGGCACTCCAATCATTCACCAACACTTTCATCTTCTATAGGGATGGGTTTCTTGACTCGTTCATTTTGCTTTGATACTACTCTTGGTATGGGAGATATAGGAAATGTTCTTTTAAACTGAAGCAAGATTCTTGCCATCAGTTTGCTTGTTGAGAGTGCTCCTCCTTGCCTACCATTGCAGCTATGCATTTAGGAAGGTTAAGGGGCCCTCTTACTCGGCCATAGACTGAAGGGCTGCTTCTCCTTGCCTACCATTGCAGCAATGCATTTAGGAAGGTTGTGGTAGCAGTTCACCCTCTTACTCGGCCATAGGCTGAAGGGCTGGCCGTGCTGGTTTCACTCTTTCTGTTCCCACCAAACAGAAGACAATTTGTAGCATGTTTCGTCTTATATTTTGACTGTGTCCTTTAATTCATGTGAAGAATGGTTTGTAAGGAACATTTGGTAATAAATGACTTTATTTTTGAATGTGCCTTGTTTTTCTGACTTTATTTAGAACGTGATCGTCCAATTTATTTACTGCCATTGTTCGGCATGATTACATCGCAATTGCAATTTTATCACTTATGTATCTATCTGTTCACTTTCATATTTAGAACGTGATCGTCCAATTTATTTACTGCCATCACTTGGCATGATTACATCGCAATTGCAATTTTATCACTTATGTATCTATCTGTTCACTTTCCCAAAGGGAAGGAACATATTTCTTCAAGTACTTACCGTTAATAAATCTTATATGTCTAGTACCATCTAAATCCTCCAAGTTGTAAGCTCCATTAGGCAATACACTCTTTACTCTATACGGCCCTTCCCAATTTGGCGACCATTTGCCATATTTTGGGTCTTTACTATCTAAAGGAAGCATTGCCCTCCAAACTAATTCGTTCGCACTAAAAAACTTGGCTATAACTTTCTTGTTGTAAAATCTAGCCACCCTTTGTTTCTGGACTTGCAACCTGTCTAGCACGTCTAACTTCAATTCGTCTAATTCTAATAAATTTTGAATCAACGATTCCTTGTACTCATTCTCGCTTAATTCGTGCTGCCGACGCACTCTTATAGATTGCACGTTGATTTCCACGGGTAATACAGCCTCCTGCCCATAAGTGAGTTGGAAAGGCGTAATGTTGGTGCTTGAACGGGACGATGTTCTATAAGCCCATAAGGCTTTGTTCAAGCATTCGTGCCAATTTCTGGCATTTTCATTTATCATCTTTCTTATGATAGATTCCAGAATCTTGTTAGATGATTCTGCCTGACCGTTTGATTGAGCGTAGTATGGTGTGGAATTTACCAATTTAATTTCAAGTTCGCTCAAGAATTCCTTCACCTGATCTCCATTTAGGGAAGTCCCATGATCTGTAATTAAAGTTTGCTAAATTCCAAATCTATAGATGATATGGTCCCGGATAAACTCTATGATGCTTTTCTGGGTGATTTCTTTTAGAGGCACTGCTTCGACCTACTTGGTGAAAAAGTCTGTGGCGACTATAATAAAGGTGTGTTGTTTGGACGATGGAGGGTAAATCTGCCCTATCAAGTCTATCGCCCAGCCTTTGAATGGCCAAGGTTTGATAATGGGTACCATATTGCTTGCTGGTGCCCTCTGTATTGGACCATGTTTTTGGCATGCTAAACAACTTTTTGCATATTGAACACACGATTCTCCCATCTTTGGCCAAAAATAACCACTTCTGATAATTAGCCATCTCATCTTTTGGCCGGCCTGATGGGCTCCACATATCCCTTCATGCACCTCAGCCATAATTGTCTTAGCTTCTTGTAAGTTCACGCATTTTAATAACACACCATCAGAGCGTTTTTTGAACAATTCTTCGTCTATTAATGCATAGTTTAACATACGTAATTTCGTTCTTCTATCACCTCCCCCATCAAGCTCCTTAAATGATTCTTTAATCTCATCTATCCAATCCAGCGCGACCCCATTTTCTATACATTGAATTTCGATTTTCCTTGCCCTTCGCTGAATAACGGGCAATATAGTTCCGTATTCGTAAGTAGACTCCCAACTCATCGCCTTTGAATAGCCAGAAGACAACTAGGCTAACTCGTTTGCCATATCATTGTACATTCTATTAACACATTGAAGTTCTACTTGGTCGAATTCTTCCAACAACTCTTGGGCGATTTCGTATAAACTTATAATAGAATCACTTTGGCATTTGAAATCACCAGTCAATTGATGAATCACCAATTGAGAATCGCCCCTGATGATTACATTCTTTACTTTCATATCTACCATCAACTCCAAGCCTACAATTAAGGCTTCGTATTCGGCTTGATTATTAGTACAGATCATATCTAAGGTGAATGCGAACTTATAGCAAACCTCTAAAGGATTTATCAAAGCCACTCCTACTCCTACTCCTACTCCTTTAGAAGTTTTCGATCCATCAAAGTATAAAACCCATGATTTTAATTCAAATGAATCGACCTCAAGTTCCATTTCGTTAAGCACATCAAGGCATGGATGGTCGACTAGAAAATTAGCCAATGCCTGATTTTTAACTGCCTTTTGGGGCATATACCTTATTTCGAATTCTGACAGTGCTAAAGTCCAAAGACCCACTCGTTGGTGTAAAATAGGGCGAGAAAACATGTATTTGAATAAATTAACTTTGGAAATTAGATAGACTGTCACATGCCGTAAATATGCCCTTAATTTTGTACATGTGAAGTATAATGCGAGACACAACTTCTCGATAGCAGAATAATTACATTCACATTTGGTTAACCGTCTACTTAAATAATAAATCGCCCTCTCTTCACCAAATTGGTCTTCTTGTGCGACCATTCCAGCTATCGATTCTGGGGTTTTGGTTTGTATGAACCTAATATATGAGATATATAGTCGGTGGTGTGGGTACTGTGTCCCGCTAGGTGATTTATTGGGTGACACCGAGGAGAGGTGTGTGTGTATGAGTTCGGCTGGGGACGCGCGTGGAGTGTTTGATTTTTGTGTGTGTATGAGATGTATGAGGGTGCTGAAATGAGGTCGCTGCTCACTCGGCTGTGTTTCAAAAGCCTATTTGATGTTCTCTTTCCAGGAGAATTGCGTCTTGATTTTCAGCTTTAGGAGAGGCGAAAACGCTTTCGTTCGCCCTGCATAATTAGATATAAAGCGTCTTAGAAAATTGATTTGGCCTAAAAACCTTTGCATCTCCTTTTTATTGCTAGGAGCCTTGGCTTCTAAAATGGCTTTCGCTTTATTCTTATCAAGTTCAATCCCTCTTTTATATACTAGAAATTCGAGAAAATTTCCTGCATTCACGCCAAACACACGCTTCAAAGGGTTCAATTTTAGTTTATGCTGCCTCATTCGTTCAAATGAACATCGCAATTGTTTGAAATGGTCTTTCTCCTTAACAGATTTGACCACTCTATCATCTACATAAACTTCCACAAATTTACCTATCATGTCGTGAAAAATTAGATTCATAGCTATTTGATAGGTCGCCCCTACATTTTTTAGTCCAAACGACATTACTACCCATTCGAAGCACCCTAAAGACCCAGGGCATCTAAAGGCAGTTTTGTGTACATCTTCGTCAGCTATGTAGATTTGATTGTATCCCGAAAATCCATCCATAAAAGAGTACATCACATGCCCTGCAGTCAAGTCTACTAGAGAATCTACCGTAGGCATTGGATATTCGTCTTTGGGCGTAGCCAAGTTCAAATTCCTGAAATCTATGCATACCTTCAACTTGCCATTCTTTTTTAATACTGGCACTATATTAGATAACCATTCCACATATCTGGTTGTTCTAATAAAACCTGCTTTTAGTAATCGCTCTATTTCTTTTTTGATCTCTGGTAATACATTGGGGGAGAAACGCCTAGGAGGTTGCTTATGAGGCTTAAAATTTGATTTAGTCGGCAGCCTATGTTCTACTAAGTTTTTATCCAAACCAGGCATATGTTCATACTCCCAAGCAAAAAAATATTTATACTCTTTTAATAAAGCGATTAATCTGTTACTAACCTCATGAGGGAGCATCTGGCTGACAAACGTTGGGCGATCCTCTCATTCCTCATCTATGTTAACCTTGACCAAGGGGTCTTGAGCTTGTGCATATCCTGACTTGGGGATCCTCGTCGCTTCATCATCCATATCGCTCAGAGGAGTTTGCTCTTTTAGACAATCCATTTTATGAACTTCCCAGTCCAAGCTCTACTCCATCTCGGACACTATTAATTTGTCCCTCAGCATCTTTAACGCCGCTTCTTCTTTCTTCACACATTCACATTCTTTATTGAAAGCCATCAACTTGGCTTTGAAGGCCTGAATCTCGGCCTCTTGCTTTTGTTGTTGAAAACTCATTTAAGGTTGTTTGGCTTCTTTTTTGCCAATTACTGGCTCTTCCAAGGCCACTATGTTTGGCCTCATTTGATTAAACATTTCAGTGAGTGCATCCACTGAAAACGGCTCTTCGCTTTGGGCAGTAATTTGAGTTTCTTCCCCATCTTGAATCACTCTGACAGGCCCATAATTTCCTTCGTACATGAACCTCTCTACTGAATTTGCTTCTGCCACAAAGGGTCTATGATCTGCTTGTACCACCTCCGCTTCACCTTTGTCGTTCCAAAAGACCAAGCACTGATGGAGCGATGAAGGAATACAACGACTGCCATGGATCCAGTCTCTTCCAAGCAACACGTTGTAGCTGGTGGGGCCGTCTATCACGAAGAAAACAGTAGTCCTGGTGGTTGTTCCTACAGTTATATCCAATGGCATAACTCCTTTTGCTGAAGTTGCCCCCCCGTTAAAACTTGTAAGAATGACTTCTGTTGGGATCATGTCGCTCTCTGTCTTTGCAAATTTCCTCATCATCCTAGCTGGAATGGTGTTTATAGCCACTCCATTGTCAATAAGTACTTTTACTACTGGTATCCCATTAACCAAGGCTTTGACGTATAGCGGTCTTAAGTGTTTGGTTAACCTCATAGCTGGTTTGTTGAAGATGACTTTTTCAGCAGCATCTATTTCCACTTCCTGCCTACTTTCTGGCGGGCTATCTTTTGGTGATAGATCGACGTGCAGCATATCGCACTGATCCTTCTTTCCTTGGGTTTTTTCCTTCTCTTTTTCCAGTATTTCTTCCTCAGTTACCCAATTTGTAGGAGGAGGCATTATTCTGAGGGGTGATCCATATTTTTCAGAGCGAGGTACCCTCTTTTTCCTTTTTGGCGTCCCATACAACATATAGAAATCAAACGATCGGCCAGATGGTTCTCCCAACAGATCTACTTCGCGGACTCCTTCTTGGTGCAGTTGCTTCAACAGGGTGTTGCGCGACACTTCCCTTTTCCGTCTCTCTGCTTCTAAATCAATTTCTTCTTCAATATCTGTCATACCATCATCCTCTTCTTCATTACATATTTCTCTAGATGTTTGGCCTTCATCGCAGGCTAGTACACAAGTTTCTTCCTCACTATCCTCTTTTTCTTTACTTTTGAATTCGTCGGCCAACAAGTAGTTATTAGCCAGGACATGAGGTAATGTGCCAAACTGGATAGGTAGAGGTTGGTCAGGATCATCTTCGTCTTTCCTGTTTCGTTCAAACTTTGATCTCCCAAACGAGCTTTCTGGCAATTCTCCCATTGATTCGCCAGTACCTGTTTCTTCACTATCTTCAAAAACATTTTCGTTGGCTATTCTGAGCGGTTTGGGCGCTCTAGGGCATGATTTTCCTTGCTGTTGCCTCATCATCCGTCCGTAATTACGTTGGTAACGCCTTTGTTGGATTCTAGTCATTTCATAGAAAGGCACCACTCTTCCTGCATTGTACTGGAACGAATGCCATACATTGGGTTGGCGAGGCGCGGCCTAAACGTTCTTCCTTGACTGACTGATCCAAACCCCCTTTCTCTAGGTAGTCCTCCGTAAAACGGCACCCTTCGCCCCCTGACAGGCTGAGCGACCGGCATGAAATCAGAGCGATGGTGGAATGGCCGCGTCATTGGTGACCCTGTATTTGCTTTCAACTCGTGTTTACATCTGTCGCACAGAACATCTTCGCCCTGTTTGGGCTCCTTCCCTTTGATGCGTTCAAAAACGCTGGGATGTGGTTTAGATTCTTCTTCTTCGCCATCAATCACCAGTTTAAACCTTGGCAATTTATTTTTCAAACCAGTTGTGAACATGTTCATTGCCAGTGGCCGTGGGAAAGGATTTTCATCCACTGTCATCTTTTTCTTTTCTTCGAACGTGATTCGTCCTGATTCAATAGCATCCTACAACACATGGCGAAAAACCACACAATAATTAGTTGCATGTGACCATGCATTATGCTATTTACAATATTTTTTACCCTTAATTTGTTCAGGGTCTGGCAATTTGTGCTTGTCGCTCAACTTTATCTGCTTATCCTTATATAACTTGTCGAATATAAGGTTAGCTTTAGTTACGTCGAACGAGAACGTTCGCGCCTTTCTGTTTTCACCCTTTGCAAGTTCATCTTTACCCACTATTTTTGGCTTAACTTGTATGGGACAAGTATATGCTTCTCCCTTTACTAACTCAGCCAAACATATTTCCTTTGGTCATAATAACCATCATCGACAGTATGAACGTTGAAATTCGGGTCTTTATAATAAGTCCCTTTACTGGAATTTTTCATCTGTTCTTCCTCTCTTACCAATCGCTCATACCTAACAACGTTTGCACTAAGTTGGAATAAATCTGGGAATTCCCTATCCTGGAATTTCTTATTTAAATCAAAGCTTAAACAACTTTGTGCGATTTTAACAAATTCCTTTTCTGGCAAAGGCACAAAGCATTTACTTCTGGCCGTTTTGAACCTTTGTAGGAAATTTTCTGCCCATTCGTTAGGCAATTGACGTAAATTCGCCAAATCGGCCAGTGTAACCTCAGACTCAGTTTTATAAAATTGAGCATGGAATAATTGCTCCATTTGCTGCCAAGTTTGGACGGAGTTTGCTGGCAAATTAATAAACCAAGAAAAAGCTACCCCTGTTAAAGAACTTGGGAACAACCTCAACTTATGGTATTCATTCACCTCACCACTTTGCAACGTGAATCGCCTTACATGTTCTAGTGTAGACACTTCTCCTAGACCAGTGATTAGTGAGAATTCCGGTACTTTGTACCCTCTAGGCCATGGATATGCCTGATCTATCCAATCAGGGTATGGCTTGGAATAAATTGGCCTAATCACCGGACACACCCCAACTGCTATTTGATCTTGCACTATTTCCATAATTTGGTTTCTTAGCACGGCGTTAGGGTCATATGGGTTTTCTATTGGTTGATTTACTGGTTGATTCGTGGGAGACCTGGTAGTTTTCCCTTGATTGGCAATAAAAGCGCCATTATTCGGGCTGTTATGACTGTTAAATTGAGTATTTAAACCCTCATTCATACGTAAACCATTCTGTCCGTTGTTCGGGACATTATCTCTCGCGTTTGTATTACCCCCCAGGTTGGACGTATTGTTATTATTATCCAAGTTCAAGGTCTCGTTTCCCCTTGGGTTTGAAGTAGAAGGGCCAAAAGGTGGCTCTAGACTTGGGCCGGAGTTTACACAAAGGGAATTATATGGCGAAGTATGCCCCACGATAGTCCTAGACTGGAAGTGATTGTCTATAGGCATAACATGTTGACACATTTGGCTTACCAACTTATTCATGATTTCATTCAACGTATTCAGTTGTTTAGCCATATTATCAAAATGCCTATTCTCGTTTTGGGTAAACTTCTTCATATTATGAATATTTCGTAAATTTACCTGTTCAACGACATCCCGTGAGTTCTCCTAGCAATGCACGCATTGTGTGAGGGCTCAATTCTGTCATTGGTTCGTAGCGGCTGTGACTGCTTTGACTTCGTCCATCTGTTTGTGGAGAATGTTGTTGCTCCTCGTATCGCTCAACTACAGACTGGACTATTCCTTGACTTGCTGGTTCCTTATCGGAATTTTTATGAGGCATGATATCTTTTCTTTTTTGTATCTTCACTTACAAAACACCAACTGTCCCACTGGGCGTGCCAAATTGTTTTCGCGCGTTTTCCAACCCGCCACAATTACGAGAAAATGATCAGACGATTGTGTAAGGAACAAACCTCTTGAGACAAAGTCCCAAAAAGGGGTGCGTTTACTAGTGAAGAGTTACAATTGGAAAGCAGACAAAACGCCTCCAAGGGGCGCAAGCACACGAGTACTGAGAAAGGATTAAACTTAAACTAAGGAAATAAAAATTACATGTTCTCTTGTCGAGAGTTTTTGATTCGGGGTCTTTCTTCTACGACTTTACTTCCTTTTATACTTCATGGGCATCTCTTGGTTTTCGAAACTGTTTGGAACTGCTCCATTACCTTCGTAACTATCTACTTCTTTAGTGAGAATCTGCTTGTTTGGGGAGAAGTTACTTAGTAACTGTTGCCACTACTCTTGCTGTTTCTGGATCGTGGGGGCGTGTCGGGTTTACTTGACAACTGCTTCCGTAACTGCTGAATTGGATAAACTATACCTTTTAGACTTGTCTGATTGTGGGCGACTTGAGGATTTGGGCGATAATGAGGCTATCGCTCTGGGCGATTGTGCAGTACTACATTCGTTCAGCCTCTGGGCGTCCTACGGTCTTGGGCGATGATACTCCTTTGCTCCCGGGCTTCCAATATTCAGGCCTTTTCTCAGGTTTCCAGATTGAGTTTTTCTTCTTGGGCCTTTTAATTGATTTCACTTGGGTCTTCATCTTGGGTTTCTCAATTGGACTTCCCTTTGATTTTGGACTGCATTTTTAGTGTGTCAACACTTATCCTAGAAGATAGAATATCTAATGGGAAAATTTTGTTCCATCTCTTCAGGTTTAATTGTAAAAAAATGTCGGTCAAATTATTGGTTATATCACAGTTGACAAACCCCGACTAGAAAATTAGTGATTAGGACACTCTTATGATCTAATCACTATACTGTACGAAACAATCGATTTTGTCAACAAATTTAATGCAATATCGAAAATGATCATGATCTAACCGTTGGACGAAAAATGATGACGGCAATTCCATCTTTTGAACATGTATAGCAAGGATAAAAATGGAATCTCACATGAATGTTTGGACACTTTCATAGAAGTTTTCAAAGATCACATAACTAAGATTGAATTCTTAGTGGTTTCATTTCGTTACCATTCTTTAGGTTTAATTGTAAAATTCATTTTTTTTTTTCAGTTATTGGTTATATCATCGTTAACAAACTCCAGTCGAAATGATGAAAAGTCAGTAAATTATATTCCGATCCTTTTTTACTTGGTTACTAAATCGTCGAGGATTGGCTTTTTTACATGATTGATATATTCAAACAAATATTTTGGGATTTACACGTGTTTTCATTTGCTTATTGATATATTCAAGCTGGGGATTTACACGTGTTTTCATTTGCTTAGCAAGGTTGTATTAAAAATGGAGAAAATTGCAGCAGCGGTCCCTCACCTTTGAGAAATAAGCACTCGGAGTCCAAATCATCCATTTGACCGTTAGTTGACTAACAAAAGTGGAGTTTTATTAATTTTGACCAAAATGAAATGGGTAAAATGATAAATTTGCTATTTTATACATAAAATAATTTTAAAAACAAGAAATAAAATAAAAGAGAAAAGATAAGGAAAAAAAAAGAAAAAAAAATCATCTTCTTCCACATCTTACCTACCTCCCACCCCCTAAAACCCATAAAACACTTATCCACCCTTCGGCCTATTATTGCCGACAACTACCTGCAATTGTATCGGTTTTGCGCTCTATGTGTGTGAGGGATATGGGGACGGAAATGACTTCAATAGAAAGTTAAGAGCCCTTGAGAATGGCTACTCCTATGAGAGCCTCCACTCCGGGATCAAAAAGCCTTGATGCTCTGGTCCATCAACTCTTGTAAGAAGTTAGAATGGATTGCTGGTTCTTGACAGTGGTCAAACTATTATAATCCCGACTAATATGAGAGATGAGGTTGACAAATTTTTAAGATTGTGATTTCCAAATTGGTTTTGGTTTGCGGTGGTGGCTGGTGATGGGCGGTGGTGGCAGGCGATGTCGGCGATAGCATGTTGATGATTGGGTAATTGTTTTCTGGGTTTTGGTTTGGAGTGGGTGTTGTGTGTGGGGAGTGGGGGTGGATGAGACGGGGAAGAATATGATTTTTATTTTTATTTCTTTTATCTTTTTATTTTATTTAGGGTTTTTAAAATTACTTTATGTATAAAATAGCAAAATTATCATTTTACCCATTTCAATTTAGTCAAACTTAGGCAAAGTCCACTTTTGTTACTTAATTAACGGTCAAATGGATGATTTGGACCTCAAGTGCTTATTTCTAAAAGGTTAGGGACTTCTATTGGCACACATTAAAGTTAAGGGTAAAGTCTGCAAAAAGTGAAAGATAAGGGATCGCTGCTTCAATTTTACCTTAAAAATATCCAGTTGCATTATTTTAATCTCAAGTGGGATGCATAAAAAATATCCAGTTGCATAATTTTAATCTCACATAGGATGCATTTTTCCTCACCGAAAATATTTTACCGTATTGTAGGAGGATACGCATTGGTTTGGACTTCACTAAAATTAATTTTTTAGGTACAAATATATTTTAGAATAATAATTTTTTGGAGAATGTTTAGTTAAAAAATAAAGAAAAATTTTAAGTTTACGTGTAATATTATTTTATTAAAGATTATATATTTAACTTGATTGAGCCCCATTTTATTAAAAAATCATTTTTTCAAAAATCATTTTCAATCACATTTACCAATAAAATAATATTACACGTAAATTATGAATTTCATAAAATTTATAATTAATTATTAATTAAGTTTATTTTTCATAAAAAAAAAATTGTTACATCAAACGTGCTCTTATTCATATTTCTCGGCAAAATTAAAATACACTATTCTTTTAAATGTCAAATCCAAACACTGTAAATTGAAAATGATGCATGCATGCAGAATCTTTTGCACGTGCACGTGCTTGTAGAAATTTAGCAACTGTAATTTTTATTTACAAAAATTAATCCGCCCAATCCTGTTAACCAATTTGGGCCCAGATTCTCTACGTACTCCAGGAATGCAGCCTTGTGTCGTAAAATCTGCTCCAATTAAATGTTGATCACGTGATCCAATCCAGCACCATAACCCTTTTGACTTGACCCAGCAACATCAAGACCCGAAACTGCATGCAATTTTTCACTCTTGACATCATCATTTCCATGCAAATCTATCAGTCCTACTATAAATTCCTGCCTATATATCTTGGCTGCTTGAACCTCCATGGCTGCACTACTTTAATAGCCCATCATAGCGTTTTTCTCCTTTTATGCATAACGACACACTCGATCAATATTGTGACCAGGGAGAACAACGGAGTGGATTATTCTAAAAAAATCTCTTTTCCATTACACTTGCTCTTTGTCCTCAGTCCGGATTCTTTCTATTTTAAACTTGGACAGATCAATCGCAACCAATAATGAAGGAGAGAGACGATTGGTGGATTTTTCTAACTTAAGAGGAGTCCCCAGAAAACTTGCAATCGAACATAACTTATTTGTTTTTTACTTGGAAAGAGTTAATTCTTTGTTACATTTGCACCAGTTGTTTCTGACGAGGACGAGTCTGTTCCCTCTTCACTGATGTAAATGAAAACGTAGATGGGTATAGAATCCGTCAAACTCTGTTAATTGAGGGATAAAGTGGAGATAAACCCATCCCAGAGCGAGCAAAAGTGCTGAGAGTATTCTGCAGATATGATTCTGGTACACTCAAGTCACAAACCCTTACTACATATATTTCTCTTCAATTCACATTCTGCAGATTATTCTGGTACACTCAAGTCACACACCATTACCACATATATTTCTCTTCAGACTTCAATTCTCCATTCTACAGACGATTCTGATACACACAAGTCACACACCACTATTACATATATTTCTCTTCAACTCCCATTCTACAGACAATTCTGGCACACTCAAGTCACACACCATTATTACATATATTTCTCTTCAATTCTCCATTTTACACATGATTCTGGTACAGTCAAGGCACACACACCATTATTACATATATTTCTCTTCAATTCTCGACAGATGAGTCTGGTACAGTACTTAAGACCTATTATTGTATAGGAAAATGCCTCATTCTTTTTTCCGTAGGTATACTTCAGCAATTTCGGAGGCAAATCTAGACGTTAGGACTCACAAATCTTCATTCGCCTTCCGGATCTGTTTAAGATATGAGACAACAACACTATTAGTTCAAAAACTGAATCAGAAGAAAAAATAAGCAGAAAAGGTCGATGATGCACCTGGACTTCTTCAGTGTTGACTCCTTTTTCCTTGAGAATTGATAAAAATCGTTCAAGGCTATCCTCAGTTGGGTTATAATGTCCACTGGAAGGTGAGATGCGCTAAAGAAAGTACAGAGGTTGGCATTAGATCAAAAATGTTTTTAGCAAAATCCTATTGGCCGTGTGGCTTCACAGTTTAATGTGCTCTATCACTTTCGTCCTTTCAAGTTTCAAAAGCAGGGTTCGGTGCCATATTCTGGTTTTTATGCTCGTCATATATTTAGGACTGGGCGATAGCTCCAAGTATTCCTACATCCGTTGGATTGGCCTTTATAGATACTTTCACAAGTTTAGTTAGTCCATTAGAAACAACATTCCTAGTAAATGAAACCTAACATCTGTATATTTCATCCTATCACGAAACCATGATTCTTACAAGGATAAATTGTTGGAAAAACTGGAAAATGGGTTGACTTTGGCACTAGTTTTGAGTGGGACCCGCCTGGCTATTTTGAAAGATGAAAGTTGATTTGTGTTATCCTCCGTGAGTACATCGAAATCATATACTTGTCAAAAATGATGCTCGGGTGAATGAGAAATTGAAGCTCAAAGTATGCCATGTGAAAGGAGTTTATGTTGGTGGGAAAGCAAAAATTTAAGCTTTGTCTCATATAGGAAGTTGATGAAAATTAAAACCACTTTATAAAGGATTGCACTTTAGAATGGTGTAATTATGTTTAGCATAGAGGCTCTCTCCACGTGCGCGCGCAGGGGGTGCAAATCTTGGACCGAAATTGGCTTCAGACCTTGAACTTGTGTGTGAGCGCGACCTGCGTACACGAATGTTGGACCGAAAGGAGCAAAATTGGCCCCTTAGGAGCTATGAAGCATGTGTGTTCTGATAAAGAACTGTTTGCTGCTTTCGAAGCAATTGAAAATGGAGAGAAGTTGTTCATGGAAAATTCAACAACTTCTGAAATCAAGGGACAAGGCAAAGTAGTTTTAAAGATGACTTCGGGGAAAGAGCTAACTCTTAACAATGTGTTGTATGTGCCTGAAATTCGCAAGAACCTTGTGTCCGGGTCGCTTTTAAATAAGCATGGTTTTCGTATTGTATTTGAGTCGGACAAAGTTATTTTGTCTAAGAGTGGAATGTTTGTCGGAAAAGGTTATATTTCCGATGGTATGTTTAAGTTGAATGTAATGGTTGTTAAACCAAAAATGAATAAAGTGAATTCTTCCGCTTACTTGCTTGAGTCTTCCAATGTGTGGCATGGTAGACTAGGACATGTTAACTATGATTCTTTACGTAGACTAGTTAACTTGAATTGTATACCCGCGTTCCATATTGATTCCAAACATAAGTGCGAAACTTGTGTTGAGCAAAATTGACAAGGTCATCATTTAAATCAATTGAACGGAATACAAAACCACTTGATTTAATTCACAGTGATATATGTGATTTAAAATTTGTACAAACAAGAGGTGGCAACAAGTATTTCATTACTTTTGTCGACGATAGCACAAAATATTGTTATGTGTAATTGCTAAAAAGTAAGGATGAAGCGATAGAGAAATTCATTCTCTACAAAAATGAAGTTGAGAACCAACTTAACAAGAAAATTAAGGTGATAAGAAGCGATCGAGGTGATGAGTATGAAGCACCATTCGCTGAATTATGTGCACAACATGGAATCATACATGAAACCACCGCACCTTATTCCCCGCAACAAAATGGTGTTGCTGAAAGGAAAAATCGCACCTTAAAAGAAATGATGAATGCGATGTTGGTAAGTTCTGGGTTACCTCAGAACATGTGGGGGGAGGCTGTGTTATCAGCAAATTACCTTTTAAATAAGGTGCCCCGAAAGAAAATGGAGAATACCCCTTATGAGTTATGGAAAGGAAGAAAGTCTTCCTATAAATACTTACGAGTGTGGGGGCGTCTTACTAAAGTGGCTGTCCCAACACTAAAGAAGGTGAAGATATGACCGAAAACTGTAGATTGTATCTTCATTGGATATGCTCAAAACAGTAGTGCTTATCGGTTTCTTGTGTATGAATATAAAATTCCAGATGTACACAAAAACACGATAATGGAATCGAGAAATGCTTCATTCTTTGAACATGTATTTCCATGCAAGTCCAAAGAAGAGACAAGTTCTTCTAAACGGACATATGAGACTATGACTGAAAATAGTCCGGACCAAGAATTAGAAGATGAAGTTGAGGTTGAACCAAGACGTAGCAAAAAGGAAATGACAGAAAAATCTTATGGTCCAGATTTTCTGACCTATATGCTAGAAAGTGAACCTCAAAGCTATCAAGAAGCTGTGAACTCATCAGAAGGACCTCAATGGAAAGAAGCCATTCAAAGTGAAATATATTTCATTTTGCAAAATCATACATGGGAGCTAGTGGATCTTCCTCCAGGAAGTAAACCACTAGGCTATAGATAGATTTTCAAACGTAAAATGAAAGCAGATGGATCTATTGAAAAGTATAAGGCTAGATTGGTAATAAAAGGTTATAGACAACGAGAAGGCTTTGATTACTTTGATACATATTCTCCAGTAACGAGAATAACATCTATTAGGATGATACTTGCGATTTCTACTCTACGAAATCTTGAAGTACATCAAATGGATGTTAAGACTGCATTCTTGAATGAAGATTTAGATGAAGAAATCTATATGGAACAACCCGATGGGCTTTCATCTCCAGGGCAAGAAAAGAAAGTTTGTAAATTGGTGAAGTCGTTATATGGCTTGAAACAAGCACCAAAATAATGACACGAAAAATTTGATAATGTCATGATGGAGAGTGGATTTAAAATCAACGAGTGTGACAAATGTGTTTACGTTAAAGACACTGGAAATGGTTATGTCATTTTATGTCTTTACGTTGACGATATGCTTATTGTTGGTAGTGACAATAAGATGATTAAATACACTAAAGATATGTTAAATTCAAGGTTTGACATGAAGGATATGGGTTTAGCTGATGTTATACTTGGAATCAAAATTTCAAGAACATCAGATGGGTTTGTTCTAAACCAGTCACATTATGTTGATAAAATTCTAGAAAAATTCAGTAAGGATGATACTGAAATGGCTAGAACACCGATAGATACAAGTCAACATCTATCCAAAAACAAAGGTGATAGTGTATCTCAAGTAGAATACTCGAGAGTTATTGGGAGTCTAATGTACTTGATGAGTTGTACAAGACCAGACATAGCCTACACAGTGAGTAAACTGAGTAGATATACGAGTAACCCAGGAGCTGATCACTGGAAAGGAATAATAAGAGTACTAAGGTACTTGAGATGTATATGTAATTTTGGACTGCACTATACTAGATATCCGCGGTCATTGAAGGATATACTGATGCAAATTGGATATCTGATATAAAAGACTCAAAGTTCACGAGTGGATTTGTGTTCACATTGGCAGGTGCAGCTATATCTTGGAAATCCTCTAAACAAACTGTGATAGCCAGATCCACTATGAAATCTGAGTTTATAGCTTTAGATAAAAATGGTGAAGAGGCTGAATGGTTGCGCAACTTCTTAGAGGATATTCCAAGATGGTCAAAACCTGTGCCAGCAATTTGCATATATTGTGATAGTCAATCAGCAATTGGAAGGGCACAGAGTAACATGTATAATGGTAAGTTTAGACATATACGTCGTAGACACAATACCATAAGACAATTACTCTCAACTGGAGTTATCACTGTTGATTATGTAAAATCAAAGGATAACATTGCGGATCCGCTAACCAATTGGTTAAATAGGGAGTTAGTTGAAAAATCATCGAGAGGAATGGAACTTAAGCCCTTGAATGGATAAGTTAATACAAAGGAAAACCCAACCTAGTTGACTGGAGATCCCAAGATCTAAGTTCAAAGGGAAACCTAATTGTAAAGACTTAATAGAATCACTGTGTGGGATATTACCTCATGTCCATTCATATGATGCATAGTGATGCTCGAAAGATAAAGGATAAGCAATAGGCTTTTAATGATTATTATGCTTTGAAAATTCAAGCCAAGTAACGTAGATTACTTGTAATGAGAAATCACCTATGTGAGAGAGAAGTGGGGCCGCTTCTAAAGGAATTGTGTGGGGTGCAATTCTTGTGAACTCTCACAGAACCAGGCGTATGTTCATGGCCAAAACGAACATAATAATGAGAACGAAAATGTGTTAGGAAGAATCCCGTGTAGAGTATATCATCGTTTACATAAACGACAGAACAGTTCAAGGACATCGCGTCTACTGGTCAGCCAGTAAAGTAAATATGCTTTCATAAGGGAAGGTTCAAGGGGTAAGACCTACCTATCCTATGCATGTTTCAACTGTTGAACTGTATCACCTAGTTTTCATGTGTCACATTCATGTGTCGCTCCCAATTTTCATTCATGTGGGGGATTGTTGGAAAAATTGGAAAATGGGCTGACTTTGGCACTAGTTTTGAGTGGGACCCGCTTGGCTATTTTGAAAGATGAAAGTTGATTTGTGTTATCCTTCGTGAGTACATCGAAATCATATACTTACTTGTCAAAAATGATGCTCGGGTGAATGAGAAATTGAAGCTCAAAGTATGCCATGTGAAAGGAGTTTATGTTGGTGGGAAAGCAAAAATTTAAGCTTTGTCCCACATAGGAAGTTGATGAAAATTAAAACCACTTTATAAAGGATTGCACTTTAGAATGGTGTAATCATGTGTAGCATAGAGACTCTCTCCACGTGCGCGCGCAGGGGGAGTGCAAATCTTGGACCGAAATTGGCTTCAGACCTTGAACTTGTGTGCGAGCGCGACCTGCGTACACGAATGTCGGACCGAAAGGAGCAAAATTGGCCCCTTAGGAGTGTCCACGTTTTGCTACATTTTTTAATGACTTTTGATTTTCCAAAACTGTTGAAACTCCTAAAACTCCAATGTTAATTGCTATGAAGTTATTGAGCAATTATTCTACAGTTGTCTATATAGTCATCTCGTTTTTTCAGTCTGCAGTACACGAATTCATCTGCATATTCATCTGCCTGCAGTTTCTGTTTCTCCTACATACAATCTCCGTTTTTGCATTTTTTTCCTTCCCGATTTTGTTCGAGCCCGTGGTGATATAATTCAGGCACATAGTGAGTTCGCCGGAGTAGTCTCTGCGGTGCTAAAAAACTACTGGTTCTACCGTTGTATCCTGGGAAGTAGACGTTCATATCAATCCTCAAGCACGTACGGTGAGGGGGCGAATCTGTTTTAAGGAAACTGTGTTTGACACAGACCTCGGGTTAAAAGTATTATACAGTTTTAACAGATCTGTTTGTTCGATTTTGCATATTGTCGTTCTGCAATTGTTTTTGATTATTTATTGCAATATATATATTTTACAATCTATTATAATATACGCAAACTGTATTTGTAAATACAGTTTTTATTCTATTCATCAAAATTGGTATCAAGTTGTAAATTCGGTATTGAAGTTGAAACAATTTTCCCAAGTAAATAGCATTATGATAAGTTTCTTATTTATCAAAGAATTTTTACGGACAGCAACATTGGCTGCCCTTTGTTTTTCGTCCAACAGCCAATTAAAGCTTGACAGGTGGCAATCTATAAAAAAACGAAGTCAACCAGCCATCTACGTAGAGCAGGATTTATGTTTATCAAATCCTAGTTCAATTGTCAGTCCATGAAGTCAGATTCCTTCATTAGCCCCATCTGTGGCAACAATATATTGTACCTCATCCACTATTAATATAAAGTATCTTAAACCAAATTAGTAGGCTGACAACTATAAATTAGCATGTAGATAATCAAGAATATTAACGATTTCTGAACACTAGGCAGAAAATGAATTCTACATTTTTTTTAATCCAAAATGCAATTTTACAAAACTGATTTTAGTAATAAAAACATTTCCTAACCCTCCTTGTAGTCTTAGAAGTTGAAGGCCTTTGTCACTAATGTGGCCCACATGCCATCTTAGGATTTGAGATAGTTGATGAAGTGAAACTTATGGTTTAGTCCAGCACTAAGTCTATTTTCTTAAATTAATACCAATACACCCGTTATCGTAATCTTACAGGCGAAATCGTTTATAGATTACCCATAACGAAATCAGATTTCTTTACAGATCAAGTACATAACTTGTTTTACACTGAACTAAATCAATAGTTTTAGGTAACGTTAAGTTTATAGTACCTATTGCATTCATGTGACGAAGACATGTGATTTCCCATGACCACCATTTAATCTCTCAAAATCCATTAACCATTGTCTGGAAAGTATAGCCTAAATAAAGAATACATTCTTGAATAGGCTGACTTCTTGTTGCAACATATAGATTACATCTATGTTATTATCTTCATTATTAAATAAAGTAACTCCCAAGTTTAAATGTACTTCTTATCCCTTAAGCGAGCTAGTCTTTTAAGACCCTCTTTCATTTAGTTTGGTCCTTAGTATTATTTTTTGCGTTTTTTTTTTCCTATTCCAATCCATTTTATTAGAATAACCATTTTTAGGGCTACTCTTGCCTTTCTCACTAATTTGGTCAATCTTTTGGTGCCATAATTGTGAATTAACTTCAGGATTTGAGAGAGCTGATGAAGTGGAACTATGTTGGGTTCAGTATTTAGCTCCAGCTTGGTTTGGCTAAAAATAAGATTTCTGATAAATTTTGATAAAAATTGATTAAATACGTGATTGAAAAATTGATAAAAGTTGTGGATATCATGAAATATGTGGTAACATTAATTATTGATTTTAACTTAAATTTTATCAATTCTTTTTAATTAAACCAAACTGAAACTTAGTATGTAGAGCCTATTTCTCGTAAGAGTGTCCACTATAACAAGCCACTTTACTAAGATTGTAGTTGTCCTCCGCCCACCTATGACATGGGGCCAATCAGTTGGCAGCTTGTTAGGATAGGGCCTACATGGTCCTGTTCATTTTACATTACTCCTTCCTTATCTTAATGTCATAGTCTAAATCAGGTACATTACATAAGGAAATCATATTTCTTTGCAATTCAATTATACCATATTATATACAGAACTAAATCAACATTATTAGAAATGATCACCTACCCATGGTGGGTATGAGAAATCAAGTTTACAATTGACAATTTAACATTGAATTGTCTAAAATTGTAGGTCCACATCAGTGGTAGGCAAGTTAGTTCTTACCCATCATATGTAGGATATCATTTCTATCAACGTTATAAGGTCATTTTAAGATTATAGTATATATTTCTTTTAGTTGACAAGACATGATTTTTCGATTAGGACTTGACAGCCATTTAATCTTTCAAATCACTAACCATTTTTATATGACAAATATCAAACTTGTTATAGGTACCTTTAAGGGTTACACCTTGATTTACATGCTTTCATGTGTCATGATCTACACGATTGATTTTCCCTCCACTTTTCCATCAATGCACGGATTCCTCGCATATACGAGCGAATGACACGCTAGAATGTATGTCTTGCATTATTCGACAAATTGTGAAAAGCATAATCTCAGTGAAGAATCCATTCTAGACCAACATGACTACATCCATGTTTATCATCCTCGTTATAAACAGAAACAGCTAATCCTCATTATAAACAAAAGCAGCTCCAACTTCATTATTTTCGTTTTTACCTTTTATTCCTCAAGTCATCTAGTCTCTTGAGTGAAGCTTTAATAAAGTGACCTAGAAAATAAAAACACCTCTGTTGGGTTTTTTGATACCCAATAAATCCGGGCTATGATTTTAAACTGTTTTGTTGGATTAGTCTTCATAGGCCTCGGCCGATGATTGAAGTGGAATGTCGACATCACAATGAACGTACCGTCCTGACACCCTAAGTGGGCCATTTGAAGTAGCCTAATTTGTTTAGTGTTGCTCATGGCCGGTCCATTACCTTGGACGACTTTTAATTGACAGCCCACTCGTTTGTTGAACTTATTAGGCCTCTACTTGTTTAACCTAAAAGCCCACTCTTTGGTATATATCCTACCCGATTTCTAGTGTGTGAAGAGTGGAAGAATGTAGGAGCCGTTGGGAGAGAGAGGGGCCGTGGCTTTGTGCTCTCGGGTGTTGCTTTGTGCTTTCCTTGTCTTCTCCTTCCTCACTAGCCTTTGTGGCTGTTTCTTGAGGCTGCCTTACTCTTCACACCGACCCCTTTGTGGGCTGATTGGCTTGGGAGCAACTGGTGTTTGGGTTGGTGTCGGTTTGGAGGAAATTGGTTGTCATTGTGGTGGTCGATTGTGGTTTAATCTGAGCTCGGTTTGGTTGATTGGAGGCCCAAAATCCTTACAAATGGTATCAGAGCAAGGTTATGGTGGTTTAGGGAAAAAAAAACTGACCAGAAATCGACCAGAAACGGAGCAGAACGAGCATGAAGAAAACTGTCCAGATTTTGTGCGAAAATCAGACCTGCAAATGCGATTTTCGGCCAAACGAGAAGGAATTCGGAAAAACGGACACCACTGGAAGACTCATCAGGTGGAGGAGCTGCTAGGGATGAGGCGCGTGGTGGTCGGTGACGAAGCGTGCGCCCCACACGTAGCTCCGGCGGAGGCGCGTGGGGGTGCGTGGAGGCTGATTCCGGGGTCGACTTCTTCAGGCAATTTGTCCGGGACGTCGAGACGGACCCTACGGTGTTTTTGGATTTTAGTTTCAGGTACTAAGGTGAAAGTTGGATGAGTTTGCATTTCGACATTAGGGTGTCGTGCGTCGTTTGTGTTGCCGTGGTTGTCGGAAGAATTTAGGACGAAGAGTGACGGTCCTAAAAGTGGTGAATTCGCATCTCTCGATATTTACGAACCTTCAGACGTGGTCTGCTCGGTATCGTGTGCTTTGCCTTTTATTATTGCAGTTAAATTTATTATGTAGAATAATTTATTTTTCGCATTAGAAGTCATCGTGTGTGGTGACATTAGGTTTGGGGTTACCATGAAGGGGTAACCATTGCCTGTTGCTAGATCTAGGAATTACTTGTTAATTATTTGCCTTAAATTCTTTGTGAATTTGTTGCCAATTTATTTTTTTATTATTAGTATTGCACGTGGCCTTAGGAAAGTTTAATTGACTATTCTATTGATTTGTGTCGGTACTTTATTTGTGGTCGTTGTTGATTGCATTTTGTGTTATGTGCATTTTTAGGTAAAATGACGACAAATTATGAGTTGTGCACGTTTTAATAAAAATTGTGATTTTTTTTAATTTGGCAAAGCGAAAATGTTTTTCATAAAACCTTTTGATGGCAAATGTGGTCTAAGGAAAATGCGAAAATTAAGATGTGTTTTAACTGCAGCAATTGGATATGGTTGAAATAGATTGTCCTATGAATGATAATAAAAGATATTATGATGAGAGTGGTGAAGCGAATTCTGTCATTGGGTCGAGTGATGACTTGTGTGAGGTTTACTGTGTATAACCTTGTTACTGCATGTGCATCCGTGTGTTATCCTTTCTGCATGTGTGTGATTGCTTAATTCGGTTGTGTGATTATATGTGTATTTTTCAATATGTTTGATATGTGCATTGACATGAATTGAAGTGATCTTATTACTTGGTTTAATTGTTGCATGCATAGTGGGTCGAGATTATTGGCGTACTCTGTTTTGCTCTGTGAGCGGTGTGAGAGTGTGGTAGTGAGAAGTAAGAGGGGCAACCATTTTCTCCTTCATCTTTGTGAGCTTGTGTGGTTTGTGAGATTATGTGAGGCAGCCTAGGGGGTTTTCTTCATTCTCTGTGTGAGCCTCTTTTATGAGTGTTGTGAAGTAACCAACTCTTTCTTCTATTCTCTTTGTGAGTGTCACCTTCACTCTTCCCTTTGTGGGATTTATCCTTTGTGGATTTTTTGAGCATTGGTGTTTGGAGTAATCTTGTTGGTGCGTGGGCAAATTTAAAATTGAGCCATAATCTTTGTGGTCACCGATAGGTATTGATTTGCCATCATGGGGTTGTGATGCATTTGCAGTATGTGGTATGTCTTTTGGTAAGGTGAAGTATAGATGCCTAGGGGTACATTGGTTGTACCGTGGGATATGGAGTGTGACATTTGGATCATGAGTGGAGAGGTGATTAAATGTCTGGAATTCTTTATTTGTGAAGAGACCCTGATCATGTGAAGTGTAAGTGAGGCACTTCTATCACTTCTGTTAGGTGGAGACCCACTATTCACTTAGGTTGGAGAAGTGATGTGGTGAAGAGGATTATCCCGAGAACTTAGGATCTATAGAGACTTACCAGTTAGACATGAGTTTGGTTGAGTGATTAGTCTAGTGAGTATGGTGAGATATGTGTTCTCGAGGTGAGTGAGCAACACGGAATAGGATAGGATAAGTGTGGTGAGATCTTTGTGAGGTCATTTATGCATTTTTTGCGTATGTGTTGGCCTGTTGATTGACTTGGTGTTAATCTGTTGTTCTGTGTGAGCGTGTAGGAAAAGATCTGTATTACCCTACATGATATCTCCATCGCATGTTTATTTGCTTTTGATTGATTGCTGTGATTATTTGCTTCTAGTTAGGTGTTCTTGATCTTAACCCTAGTGAATATACGAAGCAGGTATGATATGTGTTTCAGGTGGAGACACGAGGTAAGGTCTGTGATATCAATTTTATTGATTACCTTGATTGTGCAAGTATAAACTATGTGTTTTGTTTGCTTGCAGATTTATTGGAATCAAGGTGGAGATTTGTTGGATTTTTTGATACCCAAGAAATTCGGGCTATGATGTTAAACCATTTTTTTGGATTAGTCTTCATAGGCCTCAACCGATGATTGAAGTGGAATGTCGACACCACAATGAACGTACCATCCCGACACCCTAAGTGGGTCATTTGAAGTAACCTAATTTGTTTAGTGTTGCTCGTGGTCGGCCCATTACCTTGGACGGCTTTTAGTTGATATCCCACTCGTTTGTTGAACTTATTGGGCATCTACTTGTTTAACCTAAAAGCCCACTCTTTGGTATATATCCTACCCGGTTTCTAGTGTGTGAAGAGTGGAAGAATGTAGGAGCCGTTGGGAGAGAGGGAGGCCGTGGCTTTGTGCTCTCGGGTGTTGCTTTGTGCTTGCCTTGTCTTCTCCTTCCTCACTAGCCTTTGTGGCTATTTCTTGAGGCTGCCTTACTCTTCACACCGACCCCTTTGTGGGCTGATTGGCTTGGGAGCAACCGGTGTTTGGGTTGGTGTCGGTTTGGAGAAAATTGGTTGTCATTGTGGTTGTCAAATTTACCTAATAAATACTTCTATCGTCCATATATTTAATTCGAAAACCAGTAAGAGCTTCTTTTAGCCTCATTTTTTTAGAATGCATTTTGAAATAGTAAATTGATGAAAAATGCGTGGTTAAAAAATAGGAAAAAATTTTGAAGACGTATTTTGTAACATTATTTTATTGAAAAGAAAAAGAGAGAAAAATGTATTTTAAAAATAATGGGGATGAAGTAATGTCTAAATTATGAGTGTAGTAAGGTCCTGGAAAACTAAGATAATGACACTGGAAACCTGACTTCTCCTTCAAGTTGGTGAATAGCGACACTTCTTTGTCAGTTGTCACGTTGCCCTATTTCAACGATGCTAAGAGCTAATGTAATGCAAATGATAACTAAAGTACATTGCCCTGTTTCGGAACACCTTTAGAACTTGATAAAAATGTTCTACGTTTAATCAAGGCATTAAAGTACAAGACTGCCCAGAATTTACCTTAATTACTCCTTCTTCTACCAAGAGTCTCCCAGCAGTTAAAGTAGCTTCTCCCGCAAGAAAGCTGGAATGATGGAAGAATCCTTTCTCTTTCTGAATGTTATTAAAACATAGATGTAAAAATGAATAAAAAAGTTCCAATGTAGAGAGAGAGAATAATTATAGAATTTTTTAGACCTTACCACTCCAATGTACAGTTTCTTAGATGTGCTCACCACAAAGATGTATTTCAACTGTGGCGATACATGGTGAAGAGGTGTTCTGGTTATATTGTGCAATATTTTTCCATCAACAACCACATACTCGTAATTTTCTCTCTCTTGCTGATCATATCAAAGAAGAATAAAAAATAAGAACCCTGCTTGAAATGTTGCATGGGTTATAATAAAACAATATTTTAAGAAAGATACGTACTTTTATCCATTACTAGGTTTAAGCAACGTGCAATACACGTTTGCTTAGTTATATATAATTTTTTTGGTTCATTAAATAATTAATGATGTAATGTTTATGTAATTGATAAATAATTACACATTGTGATATATTAATTTTAACTTGAATAGTGTTAAATTCTAAATTAAAATGTATAAGTTTGTGTTTCGTACTATTATATTATATTAAATTTTGTATTTAATCATGAACTTTTATACATAATAAAATAATAGATAACATTATAATACAAAACTAAATAAATAAATATTTTTTCTTCATTAAATTCAATGTACCTTACCAAATAAACTATTAGCATTTTTAAATTGATAATATCCACATCCATTTTTTTTAGTTTCATTTTTTCCTAGTGACTAAAATGTAGTAGTACAAAATTTTTTGCATTTTCCATTCATTTATTAATAATGTTCTAAAAGGCGTAATGCGTTGCGAGATGTCGATGTTGAGAATCAAGAATCACAAGTTTAGGCGTGTCAATACGAAGGATAAGCGTCATAATACGTTTCGTATTTTTAATATTATTTTAATTATTTTTAAGACATTAAATATATTTTTATTTTAAAAAATATTTTTTTTCTATATTATAAAAAAAAAAAGAGATTTTTTACTATATCATAAAATCATCTAATATTTAAAAATAATACTTACTAAACATTTAATATAATACTACAATATTGTCAAATAGTGTTAGAAGAATTTTAATTTTTTTTATTAATTAAGGAACTAAACATGAGCATTAATCATAAGATTTATACGAAAAGTTTGCGGATTTGATAATTCCGATATTTGAAAATGGAGATGAAGAATTTTGATTCACAATCGAGAATGATTCCGACATGAAGTTTGTGGAAATTCAACTGCGGTCGAATCGAATGCAATAAATACATAAAAATAATTTAAAGTAAATCTATCTTTACTAATTAGATTCATTATATATCCTACAATTAGTCCCAACACTAAAAATTAAAAATAAATATGTTAAAATAGTTTACTTTGTTAAATTAAAATATTTTAAACTTATAGAAAATAATATCTAATATTAATATATTAATAATCAAGTGCAATTTAAATTAAATTTGAAAATTAAATAAATGAAAGAATGAAAGTGAATATTACAATTTAATTAGTTGTAATTCAAAATCAAATTAGTCAATTAGACATATATTTTAAAATGATTTTGATGAGTATTTTAACATTTTTTTTTTGTCACTATCCCACATTGGAAATTTATAAAACTATTGGAGTTAAGAACATATATAAAATGCACAATCCCACATTGAAAGTTTATGAAACCTTTGGAGAGAAGTGTATCTATAAAATGAGCATGACATCCAATACTTCTACATGGGCTTTAGAATTGTAAATTTTGAAGCCCAATTATGGAGTTAAATGATTTTTAAATTAAAAAAATTCCGTTAGTTTTTCCGTTAAATCAAGAAATTCCGTTAGTTTTTCCGTTAAACCAACAAATTCCGTTAAATACACACTTTTTATATATAGAAGATATAATCAAGAGGTCCCAATAATAGTTGCATCACATACTCTATGCATTAAGTACAGATTTAACACACTACTAGATTGTTATCAATTAAATGGATAATCAGTATTATCGAATGCAATTGATAAGAAATAGGAAAAACGTAAACAAGAATAACATTCTTATAACGGGCTTCATGTAAACTATAATAATTAAGAATTTGGCTCCGTTAATGTGTCAAATATGCTGTAAATATTTCATGCAAAAGGAAATGTAATTCTCATCGCATACTGATCCAAAATACTTGATGCATTGTTGATCAAGCTTTGATCTTGGGCACTCTTCCAGATCAACCTCTTTGCCATCTCCAAAATCCAACCTATTATAAAGTAGTTATGTACAAGTTTCAATTAATGTGTTTTCCATAGATTATATGGAACCAACTGCACACGTTCAAAATAAACTAAATGAAAATCGCAATCAACAAATGTGATTATCAATGTACAATCAAGGTGTGTTTTCATTCATTTTGATAATATAAATAGACGCAGAAACAAATTCAATTCCTTCAAGTTAGACCACAAAAAATCTCTCAAATTGTAACTTGATACTGTTGGAGATATTACACCTATAATGTGCATATTATATTAATCAAGAACATGTCGTTAATATGCATGAAATTGAAATCTCATTCGACTTATCGAAATCTGATTTGAGAAGACAGATTAGTAAATTACCGACTTCGAATATATGAATATGTATTCATCGCTTCCCAATCTTGAACGCACCTCGCTTTAATTCAAACTGTCCTTTCAATAAAAACCCATAAACCAGTTAACCATATTCTGAAATCAAGTATAAATATAATTACAAATGAGGAAGATGAAATGCAAGTTTTGAGTTTGGCCGAGGCAAGTGTTGAACACTTTGTCCTTAAGATGAATTTGCCCTGCATCGGTGCTAACGATTTCTTAACAATCATCTCCCAAGATACAACGACCATGTCTAGCCATAGGAGCACTCCAAATGATTTAGACCAACGAACTCGAACGGAGTTCTCTCTCTACCATAACCATGATTTTGATGCAAGAAATAATCACTTCTACAAAGTGTTTTATACAAAACTAAAGTAAAACATGAAATTGAATGATATGGAACTATCAATTGAATTTGTTCTCCTTCTCATAAAATTCAAACATGTGGGATCTCTTATATAGTAGTTGGAAAATCCATACTAAGAGACACATCTCTTGAAATTTATATCTCTTTATAAAGAGACACAATTACATCTCTACATAAAGAGACAATTATTAAAAAATAATACCAAAGTCATGATCTCCAAAAGTTATGATCCATATGAAAAGATACATCTTTTCATCTACATCATCTCTAGAATATTCCACAATATTCTACACGATTTTCCAACAATTTCAAGTATTAAGCGGTTTAAGTTTGACTTAATTTCTCATTCACCAAACAAGGAATTCCGCTTAAACTGGTCACAACCAATTTCCGATACAAAATTCCAACAATCCCCCATATGAATGAAAATTAATGCAAATGACTATGTAGACACTAGTAGAGAGAGGGTGGAAAAAACACTGCATCCAAGAAGGTAGCTTTTGGCCTTGAACCTCCCTTAGTGAAATACTATCGGACTTATTGACTAATTGGTGAACGTGATGTTTTGAACAATTCAACCGTTGGTGTAAGCCAAGATAACAGTACTCACACAATGTCTTCTCTAAACCGTTCATGGTTCTCACTGTTGTATTCATTTTGGCCCTGAACTATCTTACTCTTGGATTTCATAAGTGCTTTAGAGAATTCAAACTTTTGAAACATTCTTATAGAAGCGGCCCCACTTCACACGTATATAGGTGACATCATATTAAGAGTATTTTGTCCTACTCTACTTGACTTAATCAAGATATAGGAATCATTAAAAGAGTATTTTATCCTTCAATCACTTTGCAGAATGCACTTTAATTATCATAGGAATGAGTAGGAATAATTTTCTAAGTGCTTCATGGAATCTTCATAACTTAGTTTTCCATTTGAACCAAGATCTTGGGATCTTCAGTCAACAAGATAGGTTTACCATTACAAAGACTCTTACGTCGTAGGCTTTAATCTCATTCCCTCGATATGCAGTATTCTTGATCTCTCGATAAATCTCTAAAGGTACCACGAGTTTACACCATTGAGATCGACTGCTTAATGGTATTATGTCTACGACTTATACGTCTAGACTTACCATTACATGTGACTTAGTATCTCATCAAATATAGCTAATCAACGATTGATTGATTTAATAGATACAACATGTCACCACCAAGAAATCCTCTCATGAAGCTACATGCTTCTAACTAACTTTATCTAAAACTTTATAAATTCCAAACAACAATGTTAGATGATTTCTATCACGCACTGCACTAGTCAATCACTTTTACTAGTGAATTTCAGAAACATGAGTATTTAATATCATTATTGAAATATTACAATGCATTTCAACCGTATGAATATTCTTCAAATATTCCAATTGATCTTGCATATCCAAACAAACGTCGCAATCAACTTTTATCCCATTTCATCTACTTTAGACTTAGTGTATAATTTCCTTATAATTAATATAAGGGTTTTCTACCTTTTTCATATTCATAGATATATTTCTACGATTATAAGGTATAGAAAATTGTAACTTTTAAACATAAGTTACCCCCACAATTTCTCAATTAGGAATGGATGTGCAACTAGTAATGTTGCATCCACAAATCTTGAACTTTTCATATAAGTTCGTAAGTATTGATGTTAACCCACACACTTTTGGGTTGTACTTGAACTTAGAGTTCATCAACTCTTTCATAGTTCAATTCATTATCGAATAGATAATGTCTATATCGAATGCTTCGTGAAAGTTTAAGTACTTTCAAAATAGTGGTCGTCAACCCACAAATTATTTCAATTGAAATAGTATACAATGTATTTCAATCCAACTATCTTTTAATTTGATTATCCAAATTAAATTAAGGCAATCACATAGACCAACAATGTTCTCAGAACATATACCAATTTAATTGGTTCCACGATTGAAATCGAATTCAACAATGAAGAAGACTAAGCATCTTGATTCACAAGAATTGCAACTTCTCCCAACATATATCACATTTGTTACATTTCACGAGATAATATTATTTCATGTTAAATAAAACTTATTTACCATGCTCAAATTTAATGAACGAATCATCCATCAGTTGTGTTTTCAAATAACAACCCAACGAGAGGACGCACCTCTTCGAATTAATCTCTATGAAGAGATACTTCCTTGGAAAAATAATTAGACTAAGAGTCTTGATTTTCCAGCACGTGATTAGGCGACTTAATATCCATTTTGACAAGATCATATTTCGTCACGCTAGAATGCAACCATAATTTGCATAAGTCATTTCAATTAATTTCATCAAATTATTTGAGACTATCATCAACCAAAGTTATTTTTCTCACATTCTTTTACGTACTACGCCTCTAGTTTATTTACCATAAACATAGAAATCCAATTAATAGCGAAACTGAAAATCACGTCCCGTGCTTCTCAAGCAGTAAGCAGTTTACTTAAATTATCATAATCTGTAATTAAATAAATTGATTTAAATAGAGACTAGACCATGCAAATTAGGACCAAAGTCATGCATGAATATCCACCCTTTCACATTGACATTATCATTGATATGATATATAATTAAATAGACAATGGTTGAAGAACCTATTCATGCATATTAACTGATAATGACAGTTAAGGCCGTTGAAATAATCTCAAGAATTTCTCTAAATCATTTGACATTTTTCTTTCCTTTCATCATGCACACAGGAGCATAGATATGTAAATTATGTAATTTATATATTTCCTTTACATAAATTTGAACAGCCACCATATTCAAATCATAAAACTGATGGACGCATTTAACCGAAAAGAAAATGGAATTCTGCCATTAAGTGACGTGAAGAAAATTAATTTAAAAAAGTAAATTAAATCTAGACATCACCCACTAACTGTCTTCAATGCAAAATTTAATTATCATGCGTCATAGTATTAATTGGAATAGAATCACATAATTATAACCAAGAACTCGACACGCATAACTGTCAAACTAAATTGACTATAAATAGAAAGGCACCAAACATAAAGCCTACATGTTTGAATTGTTTCTGCATTTTCCCATATCTCACACATGCAACCATTTAAGCATAAATGAATTCTCATGATTCTTATTTCAAAACTCAATCTCAAGCAGTGACATAATTTCTAAACTCAATTCCAAGCCGAAATTATGCATACACGTGCCAATTATAGGAATATAATATGCAATTTTATTTTCTTGACATATAATTCCTAATTCATATGCACAACAAATACCAAAATTCATCTTAAGAACAAAGTGTTCAACACTTGCTTCCGCCGAACTCAAAATTTGCATTTCATCTTCCTCATTTGTAATTATATTTATGCTTGATTTCAGAATATGGTTAATTGGTTTATGGGTTTTTATTGAAATGATAGTTTGAACTAAAGCGAGGTGCGTTCAAGATTGAGAAGCGATGAATACATATTCATACATTCGAAGTCGGTAATTTACTAATCTGTCTTCTCAAATCAAATTTCGATAAGTCGAATGAGATTTCAATTTCATGCATATTAACGACATGTTCTTGATTAATATAATATGCACATTATCGATGTAATATCTCCAACAGATATAACTCATTTGACACCACTACTTGACCGGTGTGTTTTAAGGACTTATCTCACCAGAAAAAGAAATGACTGGTAGAGCTTTTGAACCACTCTTTATAATATAGATGTAAGTTGTTCCCATTTCGATGCCTTTGATCAATCTGCATAAACAAACTTTTAATTAAGTGAAGATAATTAAACTCCAAAAGAAAATGTCATAAGCTGCTAGGAAGAAGATGAGAATGACGTCTAGTCATCATACATCTTATCATGTCTTGGACAACACACGTCACAATGCATGGACAAAAGATCACTACGAGGATTAGCTAACCTTAAAAACTCTAAGATGGAAAGAAGAAAGAGTAACTCACAGCTTCGATCCAATGTTTCAAAACCAATGTGTGCGCCTTGGTATCTTTAGACAAACCCTTGCCAATCTGTCCACATATTTAGTTAAAGACAAATCATCAAATGCAGTGATTATCGAAACAATCATCAATTGAAGCCACTGAATTGTTAAGTTTCCGTTACTTATATTTCTCCTTTCTTAAATTTCTTTGACTTTCCTTTACATAATTAAGCACTAATTCAAACGGACCGTTCCTCATACTCAGAAATTTGACAAATAATCGTGACCTCTAATTTAAGTCAATCAAACACTCAATATCTTGTTGATCTCAAGTGGTTATAGTGAAAAACATATTGAGCATTGAATTGGTTTAAATTAAATGTCACGATTATTTATCAAATAAGTGTATCAAAATTATAAGTAGGAGGAACAGTTCTGCTAATCCAAAATAGTTATAAAGAATCCTTTTGTACTTTGGAAGCATTCATAATTACGCTCTTCCACCTAGAGGCTGTTGTCTCAGGCTTCAAGAAGTCATCAAACGATACAATATCGTTATTCCTTTGTACAAACCCCATTGTATAGGCACCTTCAACTTCACCATGAAAAGTTAAACATTAAAAATAAAGCTAGAAAAATTTGAGAAAGTTACACGCATTTATATAGCATAATTTTTGTGCGTTCTATAAACAACATATGCAATTCTATGCTTTAGTGGGTGGTGGGATTGAACTATTAGCAATGAGGTTTGAGAAATTTAGAGTAAAGAAAAACTCTCAAATTTTTTGGTGTGTAGGATAACGAGGAGAACACCTCCTTATACAGTACTATAATGAGGGAGATTTCAAATTCTTATTTAATTTTTGTATTTAACACAAATAATGTTATCTCTTGTGAATGAATTTGTAACCCCAAATTGATTGTGGAATATATAATTGACTAAACTTGAAATCTATGAATTATTGTTATAATTTCATTCAACTTAAATATATTGCTTTAAGGATCCGTTGGATTGTAAAAATGAAATTGGGTGCTAAGAAAATGAATTTCAGGGAATTGAATTACCTAGAACCTGTGTTAGTGGGAATTGTCAATTAATTGTATTTGATTAGTATAACCTTTCATCGGGAAAATATTAAAATTTTGGATCTTTTGGTTCGTTTGACTTTATTTTCTATGGAAATTATCCATTAAAGGGATAAAATTTGTTATAATTGGGAATAAAATTTGTTTTCATTGTAAAAAAAGAAGAAGAAGAAGTCGTCTAGAAAAGTTTTTACTTTTCCTCAAAAATAAAAAAAAAATGTAAAATTGAAAAAATGTAAAAAATCAATTCCATGAAAAATTTAGTCAATCAAACATGGAAAAATGTGGAAATGAAACTTAGTTTCCTTCTTCCATGGAAAATATAGCCCAATCAAATAGGCCTAACATATTATTATTTTCCATGTGAGGGTTCTGCATCTACTTAAATCAAAATCATTGTTAAGATCAATAGTAATAATGGCATCAAATAGGAAACAATATAAAGATCTTCCCAGAATACATGAATGCAATTCAACTGTACAAAAAATAAGTAAGCATAGAAGATGAAGACGGAAATTAAAAATTCTTGAGTAAAAGCCTCCAAATAAAGATAGAAGATCTTGGAAGAGAAAGAGGGAGAATGATCAGAGTGTGAACTTTTTGATGGTTTTAACTGTACCGTTGTTTGTATCATGTGTTCAATGGAGTTTATCCTTACCAAACAATATGTTGTCTGCTGTAGCCAAAGAAGCAGACTCCATAGCTATGATTGCTTTGTTAAGGTGGGTCTCTTGGATCTAAAGTTAGTCTAATTATATGTGGGAGTGCTAAACTTTTACCTTTGGAACAAGTTCTTTCCTCTCCTCGGGCCTGCAGAATTGTTGCAGTTGCAGAGATCCCCAGCTCCCTAGAGAGTGTCTACGTAGAGTAATGTTTGGAAACCTCAGAGACAAAGCAAAGTGAGAGAAGAAAGAGGGTTTTCATAAGTTTTTACAAACCAAAAGGTGATTCTGTCTCGTCAATTGTACCCATTCTTTTTGTTTGTTTTTATTCTTGCACTTTGTTTGTTTTTATTTTTGCACATAATAAAAGGTTCTGAATCACCCTTTTTATGGCTATAATAAGGAGGTTTTTATTCTTGCACAATATGTTTTTATTTTGTGTCGTCAATTGTTTTTAAATACTGTCTCCTTCACATTTAGGTTTTACATTTGTGAGGATGATATTTGAATTCAGAACCTTTGTTCCATGTTAAATTACTTAATCTAGAAATTATATTCAGCTCTATAAATTGAATGGACTAACAGCATTTTCGTGCATGTTAACTTTAGAAGAAAAAGCAGAGAAAAAAATCTTCATTGTTCGAAGAAATATATAGTGCAGTCTTAAAAACTGTACAATGATTATAGTGCTAAGAAAAAAAGGTTGGAGACCTAAAAAAATGAAAAGATAATACAATACATTAATATCTTAAAAAATGTTCGTGCACGTGTTTCTCAAACTTCCAGAGTTTGTTAAGAAGAAATTGAAAAGGAGCCATAGTATGGAGAAGTCTGCCAATTGCATAGAAGAAGAAAGATCAACTCACATATGGCAAATGGAAAATAGGTTTAATGAATTATGTATCCATCATTAACACTTGTGAAATTTTTAAAAATAATGTGAACCGTAGATTTGACTACGACTAGTAGTAATTTCATGATGTTAAGGGATAAAATTTCACATTGAAGAAAAAAATGAAAACATAGAGTAACTTATAAGACATTATGTTACTTCTAATAAGGTTAACTTTTTAAAATGGATCCCTAAATTTTAATATAGGGTAGAGAGAATAAAAAAACTACCGAAATAGAAAATCTTAACCAGCAAGGTAGTATTTCCCTTCTTATCTCAAGGATAAAAACAAATTAATTTCTTCGAGTGTGGTTATACATGTGAAAAGAATAATGCACTGAAATTATGCTCGGAAATATATTGGGATGAATTTGGTAATTGTTCCAGGACTAGTCAGGCGCAAGCCTGGAACCTGGGTATCAAAAAAAAAAAAAAAAAAAAAAAAAGAATGAGAATTTCACCCCAAAAAAGGGGGTCTCAAACGGGGGCCTAATTATTACTGGCCCCATCCTCCAGCACGCACCTTAGAAAGGGATCTTTTAAAGGAGGTTCTTTGCATAGAGATGAGTGTCTAATAAGTCATCTTTGTTTCATGTGTTGCACTTAATTTCTTACTGTGTGATTATTAAAGTAAGATAACTTCGTTGATGCAACTTTGATTATAACACTAGATTGTGTTTTGTCCTTTTTGGTTACGTGAAGAAATCATGCGTGTTTGTGGGGAACATGAAAAAAATACCCGAAGCACAGTTTGTTGTCATATAAAGCTCAAGACATCCTGTATGCACCGTTTGTTGTCAAAACGGCCGGTTCGTATGGTTAAACCCTAGTTCGATTTGTCAAATTGTCCCAATATAGTGATATGATCAGAAAAGAGTCCTATTCATGGATTTTCTAGTCGGGGTTTGTGTGTTATATATTTATACAATAAATATAATATGTGAAAGAAATAATTAATTAAGATAAAGTGCCCAACTGGTAAAAATGTGGAATTTGTGTGGGAGGTTAGGGGTTCGAGCCACGCCTCACGCACTATGTTAAAAAGTCTTTGATTCTAATAAAATAATTATTATTTTTAATTATTTTCGGAATTGTTTAATGGGTCAACTAGCCAGTAAAATATGACTGTTTTAACTGTCCAGTATTTACAACCCATTACCATTGGCCATTAAAACTGTAATTTAATACTGGATCATGGGGTATGCAGTTACCTCTATTTTCTGGCTATATAAACTCACTTCTGGACTTGAGAATATTACCACAACAAAAACGAAATTGTCTATTCATATATACAGTAAAATATTATACTCAAATTAGTTTTTCATATTTCTGGAGTACACTTGAGAGTTCTGAAAACCTTTTGTGATTGCTGCTCAATTGGTTTATTTGATCGTTGTATCCTGGAGGTGATTGTCCACGGAGGTCGCAGCAGTTATCGACGGGCAATTTCGCTTTAGGACATCGTGCTGTCACGAGACTCGATCTATTGATATCTATTGATAAGTTTTTCTACACTTTACCATTATTCTATCCAACATTGTGAACTATATACAATCAATAATTTTACCAACATGATTTTTCATTTTTATTTTTAAAAATTATAGAGCTGATACGGTTGAATGGCAGCATAACTATTGTATCCGTTTGCTGAAGTAAATAGTGTTTCGAAGAGGAAAGTTAAAAAATATTAAAGAAAATGGGGAACATTAATCATTAACAATGTAGTGACTTCATATGATTGTCTTTGTTTGAAATACGATAATGCATTAATTTGATTCTTCCCTTCCAGGTCTAGTGGGCAATTTCCTTGAAATTTCTGCTAATTGACATTTTACCAGAGAATTCAAGTTTTGAGTTTGCTTTTCTTTATGGGATCTCTCAAAGGGGTTCAATAATATCTTTGCCGCACTGTTTTGCTGTACCGTTAAGGACCATAACCTCATTTATACAATTATGGTAATTATTAGCACAATTTGGTAGCATATCATATGTATACATCACACTATATTCTTCAACAAATTTGGAGAAAAATTGATATGTCACAAATCATTCTAAAATAAAAGACCTTGCTAATTTAAGACACTCATATATTTAGATAAACTAGCATGAATGCCAATAAAATATTGGCATTTGTTGCAAATCCTGGTAAAAAAATGAAACATGGCGAATTATGTGTAATCCTAGTATAACTAGGGGCGGACCCAGTACCTGGCCAGTCCTTGCGGCCGCCCGTGTTGGGTCCGCCAGAAACTTCAGAGAACCACTGGGCAGAGGCCAGAGTGGGAGCTGGGAAGGAACAAGGAAGAAGTTGAATAACAGAAGAAGGAGGGCTGGGTTGGAGCTGGAGTTTTCAAAAAATTTTGGGCCTCATTTTTTTTTTTTTTTAAGAAAAGGCCCAATTCAGTCCAATCCATTTAACAAAAACCAAATTAAAGTGAGTTCGGTCCAATCCTTCATTCATTCTCATTTCTTCTGGCAGTGGGCGAGGGCAACGACTACGGTCTTAGTCTACAAGGGTCGATGGCGATTGTTGGCGAAATTAATTTGGGGTCTGAGGAGGAAGGTGGAGGCTGTCGGCTGTGACCTGGAGTGGAGGCTGGGATGTGGTTGTGGACTGTGGTGAATCTGGTGATTGGTGGTGAGAGGATGCTGGACTGTAGCGGAGCTTTCTGGGCTGCGTTCTCTATTGGAGATTAGAGTGGAGGCTGGCTGGCTGGGCTGCGTTTTCTTTTGTGGTCCTGGAGTGGAGTGGACTGTGGAGGAGAGTTGGAGAGGAGAGGCTGGAGCTGGAGCTTGGGCTTGGGGCAGGCTTACTTGAGTTTTTGGGCTGGGCTGCTGGAGGTATTTATAATTTTTTGGATTATGAATTTATGATAAATGAATAATTGAGTTTTTCTGTGGACTATTTGCTATTATGAATTATGAATTATAATAAATGAGTAAATGATAATTTATGGATGGGTGCAGCCCCTGGACGGTATATTTATGTTTTTGTATTCCTTTTTTTTTCGATTTTTGTTAATTTGTGAATAATGAATTATGATAAATGTGAAAATGAGAATTTATGGATGGGTGTAACCCCTGGACTATATATTTATGTTTTTGTGTTCTTTTTTTTTTTTTGTTAATTTGTGAATAATGAATTATGATAAATGAGTAAATGAGAATTTATGAATGAGTGTTGCCTCTTGAAGGTTTGTAAGGGTGCCCAAATTGTTTTGGAAGGATGAAGAGTTTCTCAATTATACATCTTGCAGAGACATGCAGAATTTGAAAGAGTCAATCAGCAAATGTTCATTACCATGATGGATATTCAGTTTGGTACAATACCTTTAGAAGTTCATAAATGGTCAGATTTGAAGAATACAACTAAGTGGAATTTCGAAGATATGAGTAATGCCGCTTTGTCATCATCATATGCGGTGCCATTGTATTCAACTGTTAGGGACAGACTAAGTGGAACAATGTATGTGGATGTTGAATTTGTTGACCATGCTTTAAATGGAATAGAAGGTGTACAATCTAGCAATGAGTCTTCTATAAAGGCATTCGGTATTGATTCTAATTCAGGGTGTTAGGTGTGTTACAACCCACTTTGGTTAATTCAAAATCATTATGAATTTTTGGAATCTAATGTAATTTTGCAGAGTAGTGCTTGGATTCATTGGAAGATGTGGAGTATTTTGTATTTTGTTGGAGAAATTAGATTTTTTGTTATTGTTAAAGATGTCAGTTGATTCCTTGGTGAAATTTGTGTCAATGTGGAAATTGTTAGAATTTGGGTGTGACCCGAATTTCTTGTTGAAGTAAATTGAAGAATTCTAATTGAAGTGCACATCAAGAAAAGTTCAAGTTTAGAATGTTTTTGGAGTTCTATATCGAGTTGAAATTCTATTTTGGAATCTTATTGAGAGTTCGAAATTTGGTGTTTGGATGATTGGAAGAAGTTTAAAGTAGATCAAATTTCAATGCTAATTAGGAGTTTTGACTTGAAAGAAGACTTTTGGATGACAAAAGATACTTTTTGGAGCATTAACTAGAGGAACGGGTGCCAAGTCGCCACATCAAAATATGGGGCAGAACCCTCGGCGCCTAGGCACCGGGATTTGGCTCTCTGGCGCGGGGGGCCCGGGCCGGGTCTGGCCCGCTGCGAATTTTCGGGCCCGAATGTGTGTATTTTTGCGTTTTTCTTCTCCTACTTCGTTTTGGACTCAGTTTTTTACATCCTACTTCATCAACAACTCTATCAAGAGGGTTTGGACATACCCTACATGTTTCCTATAAATACTAGACTCTTCTATACAATTTTATAGTGTGTGAGATTTATGGTTATTAGGTTTTAGGATCATTGTAATATTTTTTTCTCTTCTCCATTATTCTTGTGGTGCAATAAAATCTCCCAATTCCTTTGTCATATTCTTATCGTCTTTTATTCTTGATCAAATACTTTATTATTTTGTCATATAACTTCAACATCTCAATCCGGTGATTGGTGTCACAATAAATAGTATCAATCCTTACTGTTAAGATCAAGGATAATAGCAATAATCACATCAGATAGAAAACAATATAAAGATCACCCCAGAATACATGAATGTAATTCAACAGTACAAAAAATAAGTAAGCATACAAGATGATGACGGAAATTATAAATTATTGAGTAAAAGCCTCAAAATAAAGATAGAAGATCTTGGAACAGAAAGAGGGAGAATGATCAGAGTGAGTTTTTTGATGGTTTTAACAGTACCGTGAGTTATGGCCCTGTACGTGTCTTTTTTGAGTCAGAATTGTTGCAGTTGCAGTTGCAGAGATCCCCGGCTCCCTAGTGAGGGTCTATGTAGAGTAATGTTTGGAAACCTCAGAAACAAAGCAGAGTGAGAGAGGATATTCATATACATAAGATAGATACTCATATTTTTATTCCTGGAAAAAGAAAGAGGTTTTATAATTTTTTTTACAAAAGGAGTGTTACCTTATTATTATAGCTATAAAAAGAATGGGTTCTATGTCGTCAATTGAACCCATTCTTTTTGTTTGTTTTTATTTCATTATTTTAACTAAATTTGATTCAAAAGCTTGGCAAGTGAGGTTACATCTACGTTATATAGATATTGTCTTCAATACGTCCTTCACGTTTAGGTTTTATATATTTTTTACCTATTAAAATCTTAAGTTTCACAAGTTAAATAAAAGGTGTATATTTAGATATTTGAATTTAGAACCTTAGTTCCATGTTAATTTAATCTAGAAATTATATTCAGCTCTATAAATTGAATGGATTAACAGCATGTTCGTGCATGTGTTTCTTGTAAACTGATAACTTTAGAAGAGCAGAGAAAAATCTTCATTGTTCGAAGAAATAGTGCAGACCAAAAAGCTGTACAATGATTATAGTGATAAGAAAAATGGTTGGAGACCTTAAAAATGAAAAGATAATACTAGTATTATACAATACATTAATATCTCAAACTTCAAGAGTTTGTTAAGAAGAAATTGAAAAGGAGCCATAGTATGAGAGTTCGCGAAGAAGTCTGCCAATTGTAGGGACGGAGCCAAAAAGATATATTAGGCTGAGATGTTAAGGGGATAAAATTTCACATTGAAGAATGGTGAAAACATAGACTAATTTATAAGGTATTATGCTACTTTTAATAAGGTTAACTTTTTAACTCAAAACCCTAAATTTATAGTCATGTTAACAAAAATTGTTATGTATAGTTACCCAAATCTCTCCAATACTCCTTAAAAATAAAGAGTATCATAAATGCTCTAAATAGATTATAATGAGAGAAATGTACGTGGAAAATGAATGAATAGTAATTATGAAATTTGTATTTAAAATTAAAGTCGACTTTGCCGAAAAATCTATATAGCATTTGTGTGTTTTAATTTGTGAGAATTAATTTTGTGAAAAGTAAGGGTCCATTTTGGTTTGTATTTTAGTTTTTAGTTTTGAATTCACTTTTCACTTTTTTTTTTGAAGGACCGTTTTGAGATTGTAAAAAACGTGTTTGGTTTGTCGTTTTGAAAAATTATTTATCAAAACAGAAAACTAGAAAATAAGCTTGTTTGAAATTTTGAAAAATTATTTTATGACACTTTATTCTATGAAATTTATATTCAATAAAAATAGAAAATTTTTATGTTAATATGCTCCAACTTGACTTCCAATATTTCACATTATATTGAAAGGAATAATAATTTTTTAGAAATATGTGTTTAAAAAAGAAGAAAAAGTTTTTGAATTTACGTATAATAACTTTTATGTTGTCAAACGTGGAAAGAAAAATGCTATGATGGTGTTGTGAACACAATTTTGCTTTGGAATCTAAATTTGTGTATATTCTAAGCTATGATGGTGTTGTGAACAAAAATAAAGTACACACGCAAACCCAAGAAATCCTAATTATTACCAGATCAGTAAAATGTGGAGATTATTTCCCAATTTTTTATCTTTTAATTCTTCACAACCGAACATGGAGGTACTGTTGGAAACCTACTTAATCATGCGCAGCGAAAGTAAAACAAATTTCGATTTTCAAACAGTATCTGCTTTATATTTAGATAGAAACTGTGATAGAAATAATACCTTTGATGAATTCTGCAAACTGTTTTGCTGATTCACAAACTCTAATAATCACGATCTACAATCCAAGCTGTCCAGTTGTTCAGCCTCCAATGGTGATCCACACAAAGAATAAGAATGACGGCTAGGGTTTTCTTTTGTCGTGATAGCAAGAATAATGAAAATTCCATTAGGTTTTTCAAACCCTAGCAGCCTATTAATATAAGTCCAAACGGGCTGGCCAATCTCTTAACTTAACCCAGTCCAACATTTAATTAATCAAATTAATTAAATTCGGTTCATGAATTAATTAATCCAATTAATTAATTCGGGCCTATTAATAAGCAACCCAATTAATTAATTATCCAACACTTGTCAATTAATTAATTGGTAAATCTCATTCTTCTGATTCTCTTTTGTGTGTAACCCATTAGGTTTCCGATCACGATGCCTAACTACGTGAATTATTATTTTGATGTAATCAAAATTGATAAATTAAAATACCCATTTTAATTTATCATCAATTCACATTCATAGTTCCAGATTGACATCTAGCAATGTGTCGGGCAATACATGTGACGGGAAATGTCACGTGGCATGACAAAACCAAACTTGTTCGTTTACCGTGAAATTATAATCCCTTCGTCAATATGATCCGATCAATTACGAGATATGGACGTGTGTCAATATCAATTATCGATCATATATTTTATCATACTGTTAAGTCAATGTAAGTCGAAAACTCTATTTCGACTTATGAGTTCACCTTGGCCAATGATTTTATTATCAACTTAATTGGATGAAATGTAGATCATAATCTCTTACTATCTAAGAGTGACGAATTCTTTATTGATCATTCACAACCTTCATATGATTCTTGACATACCCGAACGATGCCGTATTAGCGACTCTTGACAGAGCAACATCCGACATCACCAAAGCATGACTGTCCTCACATAAGGCACTATGATGACCTCAAGCCAAAGGACCAATTCCACTACCGAATGTTAGAGATTAACCACTGACACTCAGATAGTTTTCCATGTGGAATCTCTCAGCGGGTCTCCAATGTTTTGTTCTATAACAAAACATTCAGGTGTTCATTCAAGTGTCTCCACACTTTAGCTTGTGAGATCAACTACTTACTTCATAAGTAAGAAATGCCACACGTGATGATCTATCCGTAATAACGATATCCGTATCTCATTATTACATACGACCACAGACGATTTAAGATTAAGTCATTTGTAATTTGTATCTCACAATCACAACTCTTTGTGATTAACAAATCACCAAAACTTGAATCTACGGATTCTATTATTTAATTAATTAAAATATTAATTCAATAATAAATCTTGCCATAAATATGCATCGGTTATATATACATTAAAAGTGCTTATGTCCTAATTGAAAAAAGTTGATTGGACCTAGGCTACTAAGGTTTGAAAAACCTAATGGAATTTTCATTATTCTTGCTAGCACGATTTAGTTGTCAAAACTGGCTGGTTTGTATGGTTAAATCCTAGTTCGATTTGTCAAACCGTGATATGATCAGAAAAGGGTCCAATTCACAGATTTTCTAGTCGGGGTTTGTCAAACTTTTTATATGTATAAATTATAATGGCCGAAAGACTAAGTTTCTTTCACAAAATCTTGCAAAACTTTGTGATTAACAAGTATCTTCCTACTTTTCCAAATGTCCAATAATAAAAGGAGAAATTAGGGATTGACTTCCCAACCTTTCATGTAGTACATTATGGAGTCCTCAATGTATATAGATACATAAATCTGAGTTCACATGTGATCAAAATAATTAATATGGACATTAAAATCACACATTACTTTAATTTGAAAGGAGAAAAAAAACATGCAAAGTGATTTGACGATTTTATCCTCCACTTCAAGCTAAGTAAAAATCGCATATAATTTTAATATCTATAATGACGATTTTGATCATCTAGAGACTCGAAATTTATAAATTTAAATAAGTTTGAGGATTCAAAACCCTACTTTTAAAGATTGGAAATTATAATCATACCAGATGAAATGTTAGCTCAAAGTCCTACCTTTCTCTAAATATAATTGTCATATTTTAATTTTGAAGTAAATATACACAATTAGAGGTGTTATCTTGTTACACGATTCATCAACTCGTCAATGAATTTGAAGGGTTTGGGGTAACCATAGGAATATATATATATAAAGAAAATAAGACGAGAAATGATATAATGTATTCGAATCCTTAAAATGGAATGTTGTCACTTAGAGGCATTTAAAAGAGCATATAGATAAAGATGAAGATTAAGTAAAATATTTTATTGTGAGGTTGGGTTGTATTAAAGATAAAAAGGGTCTCCCACTTCCACTCCCAACCAGCAGAATTCCAGGAAGTTAAAAGCACTGCGGACCAGAAGGGCCCAACTTTTTTAAAAAAAAAAATTATTAAGTCATGTTTATCGGTTCAAATTTAAATTTTATTCTTAATCAAATTTAACAATTATTTTTAATTACATATTTTATGGAATTTATAAATGTTGAACTTTTATCAAAATTTACTAAAAATTTGATTTTAATCACCACCAAACAAGAGCAAAATCACAATAAATTTGAATTTCGATAACATGCTAATTTTAAAAATTCTCCGACGATTGTATGCTCATTCAATCTACAAATTGCTTATGTCATTTCAAAATTTATTTCGAGAATTACATCATGGGCATGTCAAATAATTCGAACAAATTTCTCAATGTAATTTTCATAATTTTATGGAATATGATATCAAAAAATTTCGAAATTTTACATCTAAAAATTCATATTCTCATGTAACTTTTCGGATGCAAAATTACATGGGGTATGATTTTTTTGGACGAAATTTTCCACTATAAAATTTTTCTCAACTTCTTTACATGTTTGATTGTGCCCTCTTTAACTTTAAAGTTCTGCGTTCATCCGTCCTGGTTAAAAGAAATGCCAGTGTGTCGATAAATTGAAGGTGCCCATGAACAGTATATTGACTGGTTAGATTCTGTCCCATACTTTTCTTCATGCCATCTGGCTGCGCCTATGGGGTCTTTGCATTCAATATTATATTCGATGATGAGGATACTACTTTTGAACAATGATTTAGTAGGTAGATGCGAATCACTCTTGCGGTCACTACTCACGTTTGTGTCTTAACGTTCCAATTTTTTATAGAATAATTTTTTTTTGTTCTATATACTATATATTTTTATAATTTTGGTAAGTTGAGGGATTGAAGTAAAATAGTATTAAATTCATTTTTAATTGAGCTAAATAATTAGATTTTGTTATAGGAATGATAAGTATATCAAGGATTTTGATATTTGTACATAAATATACATATTTAATTACATAATATGATGTGGAGGGAAAAGATTGAATGGAAATGTTGATTATATTTTAAACTGACAAATGATATATTATGTAATTCATTATATAAGTCTTGATGTACATGTAGTAAGATCTGTATATCAATATTGAGATTATTTTGTAGTTCATATTAAATGACACATTATGAAATCGAAAAATAGTTATTTCGAATAAGTTAAGCACAAGTTATTGAAGTTGAAAGAAATTATCTTTCATTAATAATTAAATGAGTTTGTCAAGGATTTAAGAATTTTGGCAGCCGTGTAAGATAAATATCTATCATATTTTAATAAATTTAATTTTAATCTTAATTGGATTATGATAAAGAAATAGTAATCCTAATTAAACTAAGATACATTTATTTTTCACATCCCCCGTCATTCTTTATTTTTACATTTCATTTTTCTAAAATTCTATTGGAGGATTATTTTGAAGCTAATCCAAATTATATTGATAAGTGATGACAAATTGATTATCGATACAATTCTTGTAGTTAATTCCAACCCCAATTTGAGTAGGATAATAAACTATAAAACTAAGTCTAAATTAATTGGGATTCAACAATTAAACCATACTATAAATATGCCATTATATTAATCAAAGTTTTACATCAAAATTTCCTCCATCATATATTTTATTTCAATTAAACGAAATCATACTATTTGTTTATTGTGAAATCAGAAAGCATGAAGATAATTTGCATCCATTAGAAATTATTTTCGGAGCTTAGACGTACCCATATTCATCAAGGTAAATGCTTTGAGAAAAGATTAATTTGGAATGTGCAATCATATTTTTCTTTCAAAAATTAGTTTAATCTATCGAGATAGGATAACAAGGGGCAAGTGGTTTTGTCCCGTTTAATTTTATTATTTCATATTGATAAATGGTATGTTAATAAAAGATATAATATGATATGATATGATACAATATGATATGTTTATCCGGTATCAAAGATATGATTTATTATAAGATCTAATCGATATCTAAAGATATGACATGAAAGTATGACTATTTTGATATATGAAATATTTTATTTGGAATTGCATAACACTCGTGTCATATTAAGTATTCTCATATGCTCACATTTTTCCCTACCTCTCATAGGTTACAACTGGTTGTTGGTTGGTTGGTGATGATGTGTTGTCGTTTTGAATGTGTGGACCAGGATCACACAATATTACTTCCAAGATATGGAATAAACGAATTTGCAAAATATTAAAAGTGCAAAAAATTGATGAATCAACACAAGAATTATTTCGGCCTAAGTCCCGTAGATTCGACGATTATTTCTAACGCATACATCCCTCGTTGAGCATCCAACAAGTTGAATTATGTTCGATTGCACTATACAGCCCAAATTGGGAACAAATGTTACAAATTGTTTAATCAATATACAGAGATAAAATCAGAACACTTATCTCTCAAGAACACCAAATGATCTATGAAGAATCACCAAGAACCTTCACTAGACTTCTCTAACTAACAACTCACAGTAGAACCTTAGTTCCCACTAGTATACACACAGGATACCACAAACAGAGAGTAAACGCTCAAAATTACAGGCCTCAAATCAAAGATTTGAGTAGAAGAATCACGAAGAAGAAGAAAACCCTAAGAGTTTCTCTCAACCCAAAAACAGAGAAGTGAAGTTAATTTGTCGAAAAGTGAAGAGTCCAGTCAATTAAAGGGTATTCCAGAACCTTCAGGCAACATCCAGGATTAAACCATGTGTCATCATCACAATGAATGTCAATAAGAAACACGTTTATACAAGTAACATGCTTTTCCTTCAAAAAATTCTGATAGCACCAAAGAACCAAGGGTTCGAATCCCACAAATTGGATTCATGGAAGTTAATAAAGTGAATTCGATGTAACGTGACTAAGATTTTATTTCCAACATTAAATTTAGTATTATTATCATATGGATATTTTTAGGATTTGAAACTTGGTTTATTTGGTTATAAATTTTAGTTTGTATTTAATTATGTTCGTAGAATCAATATTTTTATTGTAACTTTTTCTTTCTCTAACCAATTGAGCCGATTCAAATTGTGTTGAAAATCTAACTCAAAGAGTGACAATTCTTATTGAGATTTTTTTTTTTCCCCCAATTAGAGTGTTTTCTATGCCAAATGTGAGCTTCAATCTAAGGGAGAAAATCCGGAGCATAACCTTTTCGGCCGGAAATTGATGTTTGATAATACTTTGATTATATTTTATCAATTTGGCTTCTTTTATCATCCAATTGACACTTAGTACTCTCAAATCTTCATCATGAGGTATGTCATGAGTTTTTAGTATTTTCACTTTATTCCCCGAACTTTGAATTTCCTTCATTTTAGCCCTTTTTTCCGTTCTTTCATCCAATTTTTCACCCTAACATGAGTTTTTCCTAATAAAATCAATGAATAACAAATTAGACACTAATCCATCCAAAGAATAATAAAATATCATCATTTAGGATCATAAACTACTGTGGAGCTTGTTCGAGCAATTAACAATGTACATCATCATTCAATAATTTCATGCATTTACAACAATGCTTTTTATTGCGAAAAGAGAAGTTAGAAGTCAAAATGAATGAACATATCAAAGTGACTCATCTATATCCGAACCTAATTACATCGACTATGACGCTAAGACGATTTAATAGGAATGACAACGGAGCGGGGCGGGGCAGGGCCGCTTCCCTTGCCCCCGACCCCGTCAAGAGATTTCTCGCCCCGTTACCCATTTAAGGCAGGGCGAGGTCCTTGCCTCATTTACTACCCGGTTTAATTTTTATTTTTTTAAGTTTTTGATGATTTTTTTTTTCCGCAATTCATTAGATTGAGACAAATAATTTTAGTTCTCATTTTCTATTAAAACTAATGAAATTTTCCATTTAAAGTATTAAATTTTAAAAAAGAAAAAAGATTAAACGGGGCGTGGCTGGGCACCCGTTACCCGTCCCTGCCTCAAACCTGTCCTACCTAGTTTGGGGCGAGGCTCCGCGGGTATCGGGTTTGTTGGATTTTTTTTGTCATCCCTATGATTTAATAAACATCATTTATCATCTAAAATAAATTGCACTGATGGCACGCCTAGAAGGACAATTCGTTAATATTGTATTTGATAAAATTATGGCACGCCTGAAGCGTGATGACATTCGATTCTATTACAAAGTCCTCCAACCGTAAATGGAGCAATTGATAAAGATTGTCTTATTAAGGAGGTATATACTTTTAGTGAGTATTTAGACATAACATATTATAAAACCCTATAAGAGGTTCAGGTACCTGAAATAATGAAAATTAAGATATATCAGTAAGTTATGTCATCATAGAAAAAGAAATAGAATAAAAAAAAAAAAAAAATTGTCGACAACACTTTTGCATATGATGTACTGCATCATATTATGAATAGCGATGAATCAAAATAAATTCGTTAAAATAAATCGATTGAAAAAATAATTGGTCAAATAAAACGACATAATCATACTAAAATTTACTAGAGAAACCTGAAGTTTCTAGACTCGATCCTGGTAAAATTGAACTTACTAGAGAAACCTGAAATTTATGGATCTACAGTCTGAACACTTAAAGGTGTATACTTACAAGAAATGAATATAGAAAAAGTAAAGTCGTAATACGAAATGTACGACTTTTCATAATGAATTCTGCAAAAACTTGTGTAAATAAATAAATTATCACGTGGTGGATGTAATCACAAATGTTCGAAAATAATGAGATCTCAATAAATTATATATTATCTCATAAATTATGGGAGCGAATTAATGTTGTTATAGACAACATTTTCGCATTTAATGTGACTCTTGATATTATGCAAGATGAGGATCCTGAACAACTGTCTGTTAAAAACTGTCAAAATAGAAGTGATTGGCCAAAGTTGAAAGAAGTCATACATGCAGAATTGAATTCCTTAGAGAAACGGAAAGTGTTTGGACCTGTAGTTTGAATACCTGAAAATGTAATCCTTGTTACAAATGGATTTTTGTACGAAAGAGAAATGAAAACAATGAAATTACAAGATACAAAGTCTGACTCGTAACTCAAGGTTTCTCACAAAGACCTGGAATTGATTATGAGGAAACATATTCTCCCGTAATGGACACCATAACTTTTAGATTCTTAATTAGTTTGATTGTGTCACAAAAGCTTGATATGTGCCTTATGGATGTAGTGACAACATATTTGTATGGTTCACTTGATAGTGAAACAAATAATAAATGCCCGAGAACCATGTTATCAATTAAACTGTAAAGATCATTGTATGGATCAAAATAATTCGGACGCATGTGGTATAATCATCTTAACAAATATTTGTTGAAAGAAGGCTATAAAAATGATGATGTCTGTCCATGTGTTTTTATAAAGAAAACGAATATTGGATTTGCAATTATCGCGGTTTATGTTGATGACTTAAATTTAATTGGAATTTCTGAAAAACTCAACAAAACTGCAGATTATTTAAAAATTGAATTTGAGATGAAAGATTTGGGAAAAACAAAATTTTGTCTCGGGCTACAAATTGAACATTTCTCAGAAGCATTATTTGTTCATCAATCTACATATACAGAAAAAGTCTTAAAACGATTTTATATGAATAATGCACATCCATTGGCATCACCTATGGTTATTCGATCACTTGATGTAAAAAATAATCATTTTCGTCCACCTGAAGATGGAGAAAATATTCTTGGTCCCGAATTACCATATCTTTGTGCAATTGAAGCATTAACTTATCTTGCAAATTGTACTCGACCCGACATAACTTTTTCTGTAAATCTCCTCGCAAGATATAGTTCTACACCAACACAAAGACAGTGGCATGGTGTTAAACATATTTTTCGTTACCTAAAGGTTACTATTGATTTGTGATTATTTTATTCTCAAAAGTCGGGATCTACTTTAGTGGGATATGCAGATGCATGTTATCTCTCTGACCTACATAAAGCTAAATCACAAACATGATATGTGTTTACACGTGGATGAACAACTATATCATGGAGATCTGTGAAGCAATCATTGACAGCAACATCCTCAAATCATTCTGAAATCCATGAAGCGGTCGAGAATATGTATAGTTGAGGAACATGACCCATCATATCAAAGAGTCATGCGGATTAGTTTCAACAAAAGATAGTCCAATAATTTTGTATGAACATAATGTTGCTTGTATTACACAACTCAAAGGAGACTATATCAAAGGTGACCGGACGAATCATATTTCTCCAAAATTATTTCACACACGAGCTTCAGAAAAATGGAGACATCAATATTCAACAAATTTATTCAAGTGACAATGTGGCCGATTTATTTACAAAAGTACTGCCAACATCTACATTCAAGAAATTGCTTCACGAGATTGGAATGGGTCGACTCAGATTTTCAGTGATCAACAGCAGGGGGAGTAGATGTACTATTTTTCCTTCGCTCAGGTTTTATCCCACTAAGTTTTCCTAGCAAGGTTTTAATGAGGTAGCATTTATATTTAATACTCCGAAATAACTGTATTCTTTTTCCTTCGTTTGTTCTTTTTGCCTCATTGGATTTTTATGAAACAACGTTTTAACGAGACAGATATTTTGTAATGTATCATTCAAGAGGGAGTGTTGTAAAAGGAAAGTAAATTAGAGTTTAATGTGAATGACACTTGTACCTCTGCAGCCCTAAATATTATTACCATATGTATCCCTATTGCTGCCCTATAAATATATGACTTTGGTTCTCATTATAATACACACAGAAAAGTCTATTGGCTTTTATTCTTTATTCTATTTTCTCTGTTATAAAAAAGTTATTCAATAATTCAGTTATTGATTACTTCCCAAATTCGATCAAAAATCGAAATCAATCTACTCTATGCTCATTAATTAACCATTAAGCTCAATTAAATATATCTAATGTCGATACTTCTACGCTTAATTAGTGAATTGCCTAAACTTTCTTCGGACTAAAGAAAACAAATAATTAAAGTTATCAATTTCTGTAAATTGCATATGACAGTCCATATTGCAAAGAAAATGAAGAATGAAAAGAAATCAATCAATTAAATTAAAAGAGAAGAAATTTGAATTAAGTCTTCTCCAGTCTTATTTATTCAATCACTGTCTCCCTGCCTCTTTTTCTCTTTTCCTCGACCTGCATGTCTTTTCTTTTTGTTTTCTATATTTTGGGCCCTCCAATTACAAAATTTTCCCGACAGCTGTTTTCTTTTGTTTCATTGGCACGTAGCTGTTGTTTTCTTCGATTAATTGGTTGCATGGTCCTTCATTTTATATTGCTCTCCGAGTCCTCAAACTAATGCCTTTCTTTCTCTTTTATTCTTCTTTTCTACTTTAATCTGTACCAAACCAACATATATTAATTAGCTAGTATTATTCCATAAAATTGATTAACGAAATTTAGATTTAAGAAAAATATATAATAAATTATGCTTATCGAGAGCCGGCAATCGAATTTGGTTGGTGCACAACTTAATTATGGTGTTTTTTTTAACAAAGCAATAATACGATAATATTCATGATCACGCCAAGAAACAACTTCAAAATCATAATCAAAATAAACACTTTATTATTAGAATTACATCATATAAACACTTTATTATCAGAATTACATCATGCTAGAGGTACGTAAGCATATCTTTAAGTCTCTTAAAGCATATATTTAGAGATGGCGAAAAAATTCGTCCCGCCCCGACGAGTTGACAGGGAGGAGAGGGGCAAGGATCGCCGCCCTGTCTCGGGTCACGATGCCCGCCCTGTAAAGAATGGAAAAAAAATTAATAAATAAAAAATTAGTTAATTGAAAAAATAATAATAAAAAAATAAACGGGACAAGAAATGGGACAGGCACCCGCCTCGCCCCGTTTAAGGCGGGACGGGGTGGGGGAGTGGCTGTAGCGACCGCGAACTTTTATTTATATAAATTAGTTTTCTCGAAAAACATGTCGCTAAAACGTTAACCCTAATTTTCTAGAGAAGCGCGTTCGTCTAGCCGTTGTAAAATTGAATTCAAATGTATTCGATCGAATCCGATCCCGAATAATAATTTTATTATCAATTTCGAATTATTTTATTTAAATCCAATTTTTATTGATTTCAAGTCCAATTACAAAAACCCAATTATTTAAAATCCAACATTTATGGTCCAATTTCATAAGTCCGATTTAATTTTAATTCTTTTAGCCCAATTCTATTAAGTCCATTCAATTGAGTCCAAAATCGGATATTATTTATTCTAGCCCAATTAGAAAACCCTAAAGCCCAATAATTTGGCCCAATAACCCGTCTAGGGTTTTGTGCCATAATCCTACCACTATTCATACTCCACTCCACTCCACTCACACTCATACTCACACAATATCCACTTGGTAAGCTCTCTCCCTTTTTCCTCAATTCTTGGAGATTAATGTGGATGCTAGAACATCAATTTCTAGCATCAACACCATTTTCCCCTCACACTTTCAACTCCATTGTGGGTCACCATTGATACTAGAACAACCATTTCTAGCATCAACAGTGAGCTCCCCCTAGCTGCAAGGTCACTGCAGCCAACACTCTCCTCACCAACACACACCAAAATGAGACCAACAACTCAGTGTTCCAACACGATGACCTCCAAAACCGAGACCACCAACCACCATTCACCATCAACACTCACTGCAACACCACCAACACCATCAGCCTCAGGACAAACCCACTGCCCTCACCTCCAAACCAAGAACAACCAATACGAAACCACCAAACTCGCCATTTCACCAAACACTCCACAACCCAACAGAGGCCAACCACCAAAACTCACGGCTGAAGCTAATTGTCGAACCCAACTACACACAAACTGCAAGCATCAACTCCAAAACCAAAACTATTCCACCCAAAGTCCAAAACCCCCCAAGCAACCGACGGTCCCTATCTCTTCGTTGCCAACCCGTCGTCTCAAACAGCCAATATAGCCCAAATCAATCCCCAAACAACCCAAAAATCAAAGAAAACCACAACACCCATAACTTACCTTGTAGTCCCAGTCGAATGTCACCAAAAAAACCCCAAGGAAACCGAACCTCCATAGCCTCGGTTTGAACCTCCATTTTCGTGCCCGAACCCAAAATAAAATCACCCAACCCTACCTTGTGCCGGCGCTGCCACCACCGCCAATCGATGGTGGCAGCAAGAGAAAAAGAGGAGGGGCGAAGCCCCTGCCCGTCGACTTCTCTCTCTCGAGAGAGAGGTTTTTTTTTTTTTTTTTTATTTTAATTAGGTTTTTGTTTTGTTTTGTTTTACTTAGTTTAGTTAGTATATATATATTTTGTTATTTTAGAAATTATTAATTTAAGCCTCAAGTTTTAAGTTTTATTCATTTCAGTCCCTTAATTGTTTATGTTTTAATTTCAGCCCTTACATTTCCTATTTTCAGTTTAAAAGTTTATTTATTTTAGTCCCTAGTTTATATAAGTTATTATTTCAGTTTTTAACATTTATTTTCAGCTTTAATATATTTACAGCTTAGTCCTTACACTATTAAAAGTTATTATTTCAGTTTTTAACTTTTATTTCCAGCTGTATTATAATTACAGCCCTAAACTTATGAGAGTTATTATTTTAGCCCTTAAAGTTTTATTTTCAGATTTAATAAATTTTCAATTTAGCCCCTAAACTTTATTTTATCATTCTAAGTCATTTATTTCAATTCCAATAATTTTCAATTAAGTCCTTAAACTTAATTTCAACACTTTAAAACTTTAGGTTCGAAATACTAATTCAAACTTATTTTCTATTGGCTAGACGAAACGTACGGACAATTAAGAGATTGAAGTTACTTCTCGAACCACTTTCACGAAACTCGAGATTTTGAGGTAGACTCGCCACCATTAATTAGTTTAAATTATAATTGCATGCTTTATGTGAATTACGTGATTTATATGCTTTAATGCACGAGATGAGAATTTATCATATGAGATATATGATATTGTTATGCTTGCCATAACTTATATGCTTAATTGCATGAGAAAGAAGAAAATCTCTTATGAGATAAGAAAAGAATGTTATGCATAACTTATGTGCCTCATCCGCACAAGAAAGAAAGAGTACCCACATCCCATGTTTTTAAAGAGCCTATGATTTTCAAGAAAATGAACCAATGATGATATCACATTGTATATTTGCATAAGTGTGTATTCAATTATTCTGTAAATTAATTATCGGCGATGAGTCTACTGAGTATTTCTTCGAAATACTCACTCTGCTATTTTAACAATGTCATTTGCATAAAGTACTTTTACACCACCCTTTATAATACAGATATTGTAGTTTGCTTTAATTGTGATTTGCTTTAATCTAGAAAACGTAAACAACAATTTAATGTTAATTAACTCCACAAGTGGCGTCATCATCAGATGGCGGCAAATATATTAAAGATCCCATGAAGAAAAGTATAGCTCAAAGCTTGAATTCAGTGCTAAAAAGTCAATATTAGCGCATTGGGAAAAAATCAAAAGCATCCGTTTCAGAAAAATAAAATAAAAAAGAGAATCACATCAAGTCCCTTAATTGTGAATGATTAAAATTCCTCATTTCTTTAATTTTTATGGCTTTCTCTTTTCTGATCAGTCCCTCTCCTGATCTAATTAATCGCTGTATTGCTACCGTTTGACTATCGAACTAGGTGTTACGACTTGTTACCAATATTGCCGTGTGGCCGAGCCTATTCAGTCATGGACCCACTCATGCCGAACTCGTCAGCAACAGAGACGAGGCCCTGTGCCAATTTCCGAGGCTCAAGTAATCCGAAGTGGATACACCGACGCAGTACAGGTCCGAGGCTCTACCGACTAGTGACGGCCCATGTGCAGATATATTGAATTTATTACAGAAATCTTATTTAAATGTTTCATGTGACCCTTATAAAAAGTGTATTTATGTTTTGTCTTATCAATATAATGCAAGAGCATTAAATGCTTTGTAAATTTAGGAAAGTCAACATGATGGCTAAAATTTGATGCTTCGATCGTGGAGATGAGGTCACGTGTAATTTCATCTAAGGGCCACACAATTCCGTTTGTAACACTATAAGTACTCCCACCATGTACCAATTGAAAGCTAGTGCAACTTTATATACTTGAAGCAATTCATTTTACTCTCTCATATTGATTCATAATAACATTTAATACAACTTCATATCAAGTTCTCGGCGATTGGTTATTATTATACAATCGTGTCCTAGATATCTTGCTGGAACCCAAACGAAAACGTCTCGTGTCGTTGAACTCCTCCCACGTTCAATCTTGGAGTGATCTCGAACGTTGGATCTGTGTTTACGTGTTGGACCTAGCTCAAGCATGCACGAGTGGGTCCGACATCCGTTGAGTTCATTTTTTAGGTCAACACTAGGGTTTAACCATACAAACTAGCCACTTTTGACAACAAGCCGCTGTATCGAGTCTTTTGAAATTTACCAAAAGCAATCATTGTGAATGCTTGATCCAAGGATGTCTTAAACATGGATCAATCTATGTGTACATAAGGATTGACATAATGTAAGTGGGGTAGGGCCACGATGTGTACACATTACATGAGAAGAGTACAGTAGGCTTGTCCTTCATGTTGCATACTTTATAGGGTGAATTCAAGTTTAGATTTAAATGCCAAAAGCCAAATTAGAATTAATACGCTTGGAATTCTGAGAAGTATTAATACACTTGGAATTAATACGCATAAAAATAATTATTTGTCATTTTATTAATAAATAATTAAATATAAGTATCTTTAACAACTAGTTTAACAATATGCTCGATGAAAATTTTTCACTTAAAGAAAAACGACATAGCTTAGCCAATTGAAATAAATATATTGTTATTTAGGAAACTATCATAGGTGGCTGCCAAATATGAGGAAATATCATCAAAAATAAATAATACAAGAAAAATCCAAAGTCAAAGAACGAATAACTTCCCTTCCAAGATATTTAGTCAAATTTTTGCCCAAACCCGCACATTCAGCCAAGACAAGAAACTTTCATTAAAAATATAATTTGAACTACACGCTCCAGTACTATTGAGACAAAAAACTATGAATACTGCATCTTCGCCTCTCCATATGTAACTTCCAGTTTTGATTCAAATTCCAGATTTAAGTCTCAAAATCCTTTTCCAAAATTGTTCGTTGGAACAATGTTTTCAGGGCCATTGAAGATGTCCGCTACCCCACAACGAGGAGCCATCATTGTTGACACCGTACCAGAATCTAAAACTCCAGTAACCTCAAGATTGAATTTGAGTTGATAGGTCATGATTGCAGACTCTAATTCTTCGTCGAATTTATCATTCTTGTTATGATTAAGAGGGAGATAACCGAACTGGTTGAGATATTTCTTGACTTGGTAGAGTCCTTTGATATTATCCCCCTTTTTAGAACCTTGAAAGTTTCTGAGACTCGAGAAACCAGATGGGGCTGCGGTCAACTCATACACGTAAGTGAGAGTGCGGGATAGAGTAAGGGGTGCAAGGAAAAGAAGGAAGAAGGATAAGAAAAAACCAAGATGAACAATGGCTGCCATGATCAGAATTGTTGCTAGTTGTACAAAGAGGGATACTTTATTTATACTGTAAATTGTTTTCCAATTTAGGGAAGGAAATTATGGAAATATTGGTGTAAAATCCATTGGATATTATGCTTTGAAGGGAGTATTTTGCAATCTTTTTTAACAAAGCAGATATCTCGCAATGAGTGGATTGAGAATATGACCAAAAATGAATTCAATTTTAAAAACTCCTTTCTTGAGAAAATAAATTGAAATTTCAAAGTATTTGTCATTAGTTATATTATCTCCATTTTTAATGTACAGATATCACTAATTTATATATTATTAAGATTGTGTAATAATTTTGTGACAAATGTTATATTTTTGTTTTATAATTTTGTATAATATAGAATTTTACATAAAACTTATATTATCTCTAGGCTTGGACATGATTTCGACTGGATTGGTTTTGAGCTTAACTAGAAATCGAAACCGACTTGTTCATCTCAAATCAATCCAATCCAATTGTTGAAATCGAACCAAACAAGGCCAAACCAAATCGATTTGGGTCAGTTTGGTTTGGTTAGTCGGTTTGAACATTTGTTCAAGTTAAAAAAATTTGCCTATCCAACTTAAAAAAATTGTCTGTCTATACATATAATATTTTTTTTTTTTGCTAGTGTAGTACGTATTAATAATATATATAATGTAAAATGGCAAATTGTTGGTTTTTTCAAAAATCTTCCTAACAATTACATCAAAATCTAAATTTAGAGTTTACAATAAACAATTCTTCTCCTTGAATTTCTTTTCTTTTGGAACTTGGAGTTTTGGTAGAAAAAGTATAGACGGTAAACAAATTATTTGAGAATTAATTATATTTATGTTTTTATTATTTTATTTTTTAAAATTTAAGAATATGAGTTTTAAAATGAAAATAAAAAAATAAAAAAAGTATTAACTGAAATGTAAAGTTAGGATTATGTAGAATGAAATGGTAGAAATTTAAGGTGATAGAATTTTACAGTTTCTTTTTAACATTAGACTGTTGCAGATGAATTGTTAGCCGAGTGGATGATGTGTTTAAGTGTTAATGTATGATTTATGTAAATGATGGCTTGTTTTGTATCTCATATGATTTTTTACAATCTATTGACTATTGTCATCTCTGTGCTACATGAACCGGTAAATCTCTACATTAGATTGAAGTCATTGAACACTTAGTATATTTCCACTTTGTGCTTGTTATTCTTGTTTTTAAGTATGTAGCACTTGACACTACAAACTGCAGTTTAGAAACAATTTATGTACAATTCAAAGGGAAAC
>CM032630.1:34553247-34883216 GCA_019097785.1 Fraxinus excelsior
TATCCCCCGGCACGTACAGGGACGTTGTTTGTATCATGTGTTCAATGGAGTTTATCCTTACCAAACAATATGTTGTCTGCTGTAGCCAAAGAAGCAGACTCCATAGCTATGATTGCTTTGTTAAGGTGGGTCTCTTGGATCTAAAGTTAGTCTAATTATATGTGGGAGTGCTAAACTTTTACCTTTGGAACAAGTTCTTTCCTCTCCTCGGGCCTGCAGAATTGTTGCAGTTGCAGAGATCCCCAGCTCCCTAGAGAGTGTCTACGTAGAGTAATGTTTGGAAACCTCAGAGACAAAGCAAAGTGAGAGAAGAAAGAGGGTTTTCATAAGTTTTTACAAACCAAAAGGTGATTCTGTCTCGTCAATTGTACCCATTCTTTTTGTTTGTTTTTATTCTTGCACTTTGTTTGTTTTTATTTTTGCACATAATAAAAGGTTCTGAATCACCCTTTTTATGGCTATAATAAGGAGGTTTTTATTCTTGCACAATATGTTTTTATTTTGTGTCGTCAATTGTTTTTAAATACTGTCTCCTTCACATTTAGGTTTTACATTAGTGAGGATGATATTTGAATTCAGAACCTTTGTTCCATGTTAAATTACTTAATCTAGAAATTATATTCAGCTCTATAAATTGATTGGACTAACAGCATTTTCGTGCATGTTAACTTTAGAAGAAAAAGCAGAGAAAAAAATCTTCATTGTTCAAAGAAATATGTAGTGCAGTCTTAAAAACTGTACAATGATTATAGTGCTAAGAAAAAAAGGTTGGAGACGTAAAAAAATGAAAAGATAATACAATACATTAATATCTTAAAAAATGTTCGTGCATGTGTTTCTCAAACTTCCAGAGTTTGTTAAGAAGAAATTGAAAAAGAGCCATAGTATGAGAGAAGTCTGCCAATTGCGTAGAAGAAGAAATATCAACTCACATATGGCAAATGGAAAATAGGTTTAATGAATTATGTATCCATCATTAACACTTGCGAAAATTTTAAAAATAATGTGAACCGTAGATTTGACTACGACTAGTAGTAATTTCATGATGTTAAGGGATAAAATTTCACATTGAAGAAAAATGAAAACAAGACATTATGTTACTTTTAATAAGGTTAACTTTTTAAAATGGATCCCTAAATTTTAATATAGGGTAGAGAGAATAAAAAAACTACCGAAATAGAAAATCTTAACCAGCAAGGTAGTATTTCCCTTCTTATCTCAAGGATAAAAACAAATTAATTTCTCCGAGTGTGGTTATACATGAGAAAAGAATAATGCACCGAAATTATTACTGGCCCCATCCTCCAGCACGCACCTTAGAAAGGGATCTTTTAAAGGAGGTTCTTTGCATAGAGATGAGTGTCTAATAAGTCATCTTTGTTTCATGTGTTGCACTTAATTTCTTATTGTGTGATTATTAAAATAAGATAACTTCGTTGATGCAACTTTGATTATAACACTAGATTGTGTTTTGTCCTTTTTGGTTACGTGAAGAAATCATGCGTGTTTGTGGGGAACATGAAAAAAATACCCGAAGCACAGTTTGTTGTCATATAAAGCTCAAGACATCCTGTATGCACCGTTTGTTGTCAAAACGGCCGGTTCGTATGGTTAAACCCTAGTTCGATTTGTCAAATTGTCCCAATATAGTGATATGATCAGAAAAGAGTCCTATTCATGGATTTTCTAGTCGGGGTTTGTGAACTATATACAATCAATAATTTTACCAACATGATTTTTCATTTTTATTTTTAAAAATTATAGAGCTGATACGGTTGAATGGCAGCATAACTATTGTATCCGTTTGCTGAAGTAAATAGTGTTTCGAAGAGGAAAGTTAAAAAATTTTAAAGAAAATGGGGAACATTAATCATTAACAATGTAGTGACTTCATATGATTGTCTTTGTTTGAAATACGATAATGCATTAATTTGATTCTTTCCTTCCAGGTCTAGTGGGCAATTTCCTTGAAATTTCTGCTAATTGACATTTTACCAGAGAATTCAAGTTTTGAGTTTGCTTTTCTTTATGGGATCTCTCAAAGGGGTTCAATAATATCTTTGCCGCACTATTTTGTTAATTTGTAAATAATGAATTATGATAAATGTGAAAATGAGAATTTATGGATGGGTGCAGCTCCTGGATTATATATTTATGTTTTTGTGTTCTTTTTTTTTTTCGATTTTTGTTAATTTGTGAATAATGAATTATGATAAATGAGTAAATGAGAATTTATGAATGAGTGCTACCCCTTGAAGGTTTGTAAGGGTGCCCAAATTGTATTGGAGGGAGTGCAGAATTTGAAAGAGTCAATCAGCACATGTTCAGTACCATGATGGATATTCAGTTTGGTACAATACCTTTAGAAGTTCATAAATGGTCAGATTTGAAGAATACAACTAAGTGAAATTTCGAAAATATGAGTAATGCCGCTTTGTCATCATCATATGCGGTGCCATTGTATTCAACTGTTAGGGACAGACTAAGTGGAACAATGTATGTGGATGTTGAATTTGTTGAGCATGCTTTAAATGGAATAGAAGGTGTACAATCTAGCAATGAGTCTTCTATAAAGGCATTCGGTATTGATTCTAATTTGGGGTGTTAGGTGTATTACAGCCCATTTTGGTTAATTCAAAATCATTATGAATTTTTGAAATCTAATGTAATTTTGCAGAGTAGTGCTTGGATTCATTGGAAGATGTGGAGTATTTTGTATTTTGTTGGAGAAATTAGATTTTTTGTTATTGTTAAAGATGTTGATTCTTTGGTGAAATTCGTGTCAATGTGGAGATTGTTAGAATTTGGGTGTGACCCGAATTCCTTGTTGAAGTAAATTGAAGAATTCTAATTGAAGTGCACATTAAGAAAAGTTCAAGTTTAGAATGCTTTTGGAGTTCTATGTCGAGTTGAAATTCTATTTTGGAATCTTATTGAGAGTTGGAAATTTGGTGTTTGGATGATTGGAAAAAATTTAAAGTAGATCAAATTTCAATGCTAATTAGGAGTTTTGACTTGAAAAAAGACTTTTGGATGACAAAGATACTTTTTGGAGCATTAACTCGAGGGACGGGTGCCAAGACGCCACATCAAAATATGGGGTAGAACCCCCAGCGCCTCGGCACCGGGATTTGGCTCTCTGGCGTGGGGGGCCCGAGCCGGGTCGGGCTCGCAGCGAATTTTCGGGCCCGAATGTGTGTATTTTTACGTTTTTCTTCTTCTACTTCGTTTTGGACTCAATTTTTTGCATCCTACTTCATCAACAACTCTACCAAGAGGGTTTGGACATACCCTACATGTTTCCTATAAATATTAGGCTCTTCTATACAATTTTACAGTGTGTGAGATTTATGGTTCCTAGGTTTTAGGATCATTGTAATATTTTTCTCTCTTCTCCATTATTCTTGTGGTGCAATAAAATCTCCCATTTCCTTTGTCATATTCTTATCGTCTTTTATTCTTGATCAAATACTTTATTATTTTGTCATATAATTTCAACATCTCAATCCGGTGATTGGTGTCACAATAAATGGTATCAATCCTTACTGTTAAGATCAAGGATAATAGCAATAATCACATCAGATAGAAAACAATATAAAGATCACCCCAGAATACATGAATGTAATTCAACAGTACAAAAAATAAGTAAACATACAAGATGATGACGGAAATTATAAATTCTTGAGTAAAAGCCTCAAAATAAAGATAGAAGATCTTGGAACAGGAAGAGGGTGAATGATCAGAGTGTGAGTTTTTTGATGGTTTTAACAGTACCATGAGTTATGGCCATCTTTTTTGAGTCAGAATTGTTGCAGTTGCAGAGATCCCCAGCTCCCTAGTGAGGGTCTATGTAGTGTAATGTTTGGAAACCTCAGAAACAAAGCAGAGTGAGAGAGGATATTCATATACATAAGATAGATACTCATATTTTCTATTCCTGGAAAAAGAAAGAGGTTTTTATAATTTTTTTACAAAAGGAGTGTTACCTTATTATTATAGCTATAAAAAGGGTGCTTTTATGTCGTCAATTGAACCCATTCTTTTTGTTTGTTTTTATTTCATTATTGTTAACTAAATTTGATTCAAAAGCTTGGCAAGTGAGGTTACATCTACGTTATTTAGATATTGTCTTCAATACGTCCTTCACGTTTAGGTTTTATATATTTTTTACCTGTTAAAATCTGAAGTTTCACAAGTTAAATAAAAGGTGTATATTTAGATATTTAAATTTAGAACCTTTGTTCCTTGTTAATTTAATCTAGAAATTATATTCAGCTCTATAAATTGAATGGATTAACAGCATGTTCGTGCATGTGTTTCTTGTAAACTGATAACTTTAGAAGAGCAGAGAAAAATCTTCATTGTTCGAAGAAATAGTGCAGTCCAAAAAGCTGTACAATGATTATAGTGATAACAAAAATGGTTGGAGACCTTAAAAATGAAAAGATAATACTAGTATTATACAATACATTAATATCTCAAACTTCAAGAGTTCGTTAAGAAGAAATTGAAAAGGAGACATAGTATGAGAGTTCGCGAAGAAGTCTGCCAATTGTAGGGACGGAGCTAAAAAGATACATTAGGCTGAGATGTTAAGGGGATAAAATTTCACATTGAAGAATGATGAAAATATAGACTAATTTATAAGGCATTATGCTACTTTTAATAAGGTTAACTTTTCAACTCAAAACCCTAAATTTTAATAGTCATGTTAACAAAAATTGTTATGTATAGTTACCCAAAATCTCTCCAATACTCCTTAAAAATAAAGAGTATCAGAAATGCTCTAAATAGATTATAATGAGAGAAATATACTTGGATAATAAATGAATAGTAATTATGAATTTGTATTTAAAATTAAAGTCGACTTTGCCGAAAAATCTATATAGCATTTGTGTGTTTTGATTTGTGAGAATTAATTTTGTGAAAAGTAAGGATCCATTTTGGTTTGTATTTTAGTTTTTAGTTTTGAATTCACTTTTCACTTTTTTTTTGAAGGACCGTTTTGAGATTGTAAAAAACGCGTTTGGTTTGTCGTTTAGAAAAATTATTTATCAAACCAGAAAATTAGAAAATAAACTTGTTTGAAATTTTGAAAAATTATTTTATGACACTTTATTTTATGAAATTTATATTCAATAAAAATAGAACAATTTTATGTTAATATGCTCCAACTTGACTTCCATTATTTCAAACGTGGAAAGAAAAATGCTACGATGGTGTTGTGAACACAATTTTGCTTTGGAATCTAAATTTGTGTATATTCTAAGCTATGTGGTGTTGTGAACAAAAATAAAGTACACACACGCAAACCCAAGAAATCCTAATTATTACCAGATCACTGATCAGTAAAATGAAAATGCTGGGAAAAAACGCCAACGGGCCCCATTTATATATGCAGCATGCACCTTCCTAATTCTTACTTACTTTTTGAGAGAGGATGAATGTGAAGATTATTTCCCAATTTTTTATCTTTTAATTCTTCACAACCGTACATGGAGGTACTTATTTCTTATCTTACTTTGTATAGAGATAAGTGTCTAATAAGCCAACTTTGTTTATGTTGTACAGCACAACGTTAGATGTATTCAACCATATAGTTTATGTCTGATGTTGTTTATTTGTTTTTCTCAAGTTTGAAATGCCTCATTTACTAACACTTGCTCCACCTTTGAAAGCTTCTCTACAGTGCCCAAATCGTTCATGGCCATCTTCATTGAGATTCCATTTTGGACATGTTCAAAAGACGAAATTGCCCCCCTAAGAGTTAGATCACGGCCATTTTCGGTATTGCATGAAATTTGATGGCAAACACATGATAGTGGGTGTCCAAAAATTGCCACAATGACATAATAATTTAACCAAAGTAATATATTAATGGGACCCACACATGCAAAAAATTATCAATATTTTCAAATAGCTAAATCAGACGGGGGCATAACTTTTAGTAATATAACAGTTAGATTGTGTTTTGGCCTTTTAGTAATATTAATCATTAACAATTCAGTGACTTCATACTCGACATCTCTACTAATTGACTTTTTAGTGGAGAATTTAAGTGTTGTGTCAGCTTTTTTTTTTTTTTTAAAGGTTAGTGGCCAAGGTTTGTGACTTTTGAAGTTAATTAACATTAAATTGTAACGTAAGCAAATTATTGTTATGGTAACTACTTTTAAACAATTCAAAAAAAATAAAGGAAAAAAATGGAGGATATGGTTTCATTAATTCTGTATAATGAAATTGAATATAAAAAGATGATTTAACCTAAATATATATAGGCTAAAATAAAAGAAACTAAAAAAACTATTCTACCCTTAATAAATAATAAAATAAAATAATACTATGTTTCTTAACAACTACTTCCATCTGTTTTTCTCGTGATAAAAGTCTGAAATACCCGATCAAGCAGCAATGTAAGAATGGGTGTGATTCGGCACAGGAAGTGTTGGGTCTTGATTTAAGAAAAAGAGATTTGAACCAGTATAAACTTTTTATATGTATAATGGCCGAAAGTCTTTAAGTTTCTTTCACAAAATCTTGCAAAACTTTGTTGCCCCTTCAGAAGATTAACAAGTATCTTCCTACTTTGCCAAATGTCCCATAATAAAAGGAGAAATTAGGGATTGACTTCCCAACCTTTCGTGTAGTACATTATGGAGTCCTCAATGTATATAAATACGTAAATCTGAGTTCACATGTGATCGAAATAATTAATATGGACGTTAAAATCGCACATTACTTTAATTTGAAAGGAGAAAAAATAAATGCAAAGTGATTTGACAATTTTATCCTCCACTTCAAGCTAAGTAATGGAGTGGAGGTTGGGATGTGGACTGTGGTGAATCTGGTGATTGGTGGTGAGAGGAGGCTGGACAGCAGCAGAGCTTTCTGGGCTGCGTTCTCTGCTAGAGACTAGAGTGGAGGCTGGCTGGCTGGGCTGCGTTTTCTGCTGTGGTCCTGGAGTGGAGTGGATTGTGGAGGAGAGTTGGAGAGGAGAGGCTGGAGCCTGGGGCAGGCTTGCTTGAGTTTTTGGGTTGGGCTGATGGAGGTATTTATAATTTTTTGGATTATGAATTTATGATAAATGAGTAATTGAGTTTTTCTGTGGACTATTTGCTATTAATGAATTATGAATTAAGAAAAATGAGTAAATGAGAATTTATGGATGAGTGCAACCCCTGGGCGGTATATTTATGTTTTTGTATGCCTTTTTTTTTTTTTTTTTTTTTCCAATTTTTGTTAATTTGTGAATAATGAATTATGATAAATTTGTAAATGAGAATTTATGGATGGGTGCAGCCCTGGACTGTATATTTATGTTTTTGTGTTTTTTTTTTCGATTTTTGTTAATTTGTGAATAATAAATTATGATAAATGAGTAAATGAGAATTTATGAATAGGTGCAGCCCCTAAATTGTATATTTATGTTTTTATATTCCTTTTTTTTCCGATTTTTGTTAATTTGTGAATAATGAATTATGATAAATGAGTAAATGAGAATGTATGGATGAGTGCAACCCCTGGACTATATATTTATGTTTTTGTATTCCTTTTATTTCCGATTTTTGTTAATTTGTGAATTATGTTTACGTTTTAGTGCATTTATATATGTATCGAATTATATTTTCGACTATTACGATCATCGATTGTCTACGGTCATCGCTCAACGGCCACGGGTCAACGGTCTCCATCCGTGCTGGGTCCAATTCCTGGATTCGCCCCTGAGTATAACTGCAATTGAGTTTTTAAATAGAATTGAAACAAATAATTCACGGGACCAGGAATTATCACAACTTTATTTAATACTAATCACATAAACACCTAAAAAATATAAATTTAGATTAACTCCAGCCTTGTATGTTGTAATTATAATCTAGATATACAAGAGTAAGTTCTTAGTAAAAATATCCAAAGTATTGCTATTTTGTGGAGAAAAGGTTGGGTGTCAATTGAATACTTGTGATGTATGTCGAGCATTGAAAATTTGAACTCCGTTTCTATGATTTGCTAGAAACTTGTATAATTTTGAAAGGAATAGATTTTGCTATGTTGTGGTGAATATTTGCTTCTGCTTTCTTGTGATTACAGAGGCAACAAAAGGGAGAATACATAGCATATTTTGAGTTTTTACTAAGATCTCTGAACTTGAGTACTTGTCAATATTATTAAACAATGGTCAACATCGGAGAAACATTTTTGGTTGAAAATGATCGCTTTTTTTTTCCGTAGATGATGGCTTCTTGAACACGAATTGGCAAATAAAAAAATAAAAATAAAAAATAGAGTTTTTACTACATCCTACGAGCCACCTTCAGAAGTTTCCTCGTCAAAGACATCATGCAAGGGTCCATTATCCCAGACTATTCCTCAAGCTAATAACTCTTCCTTATTGTCTCAAACTAGTAATGTTCAACTTCAATTCATTACCTCAACCTTTTCAGGTTCCTGCCCCATTATCTCAGCTTCAACCTCAACTTAATTCATCATATGCAACCACATTGACACATGAGACCACTCTCAATTCTAACGGTAATAATTAATCTTTATATTTATGATATAAATTCATCCTATTTACATTTAATTGACAGAATCTAATTTTTTGTTTATATTTTCTCATTCTTTGAGTAATTTATTTTTATAGATTCCCATTCTTTGAAGAGGAAAGGACGTGGTCCTACAAGAGACAATGGCACTTAAGCGCATCTGGAAAAATATTACTGTAGATTTCTAAAAAATTGGGATATTGGAAATCAGCAAGCACGTTTGGCTAGTGTGTGCGGCTACATCGTTCAATCATTTGCTCCACTCCGTTACAAAATGTTGATTGACATACCCAAAGAAGAAAAAAAAATAAATTATATGATTTGACAGCCGAGCATGTCCATAAATGTGTGAACGATACTTTAGCGAGAAGATATAGTGATTATAGATGTAGACTCAAAGAGAAATATTTCAATGGAAAAACATTGAATGATGCAATAAAGAACTGCCCAATTGACGTAAAGCAAGTTGACTAGGACTAACTGTGTCAATATTGGTATACCCCTGAATTTCAGATAACTTTTATTAAAAATATTGATACTTGTAAAGATTAATAATAACATAATTTAGATATTATGTTAAAATAATTAATATAATTAAAAATAATAAATTATTCTAAGGACTTAATTATATTTATATATAAATTAATTGCACACACTATCTACACATAATTTAGCAAGCCACAACTGCATTAAATACAATCACCATGGCGGATCAAAATCATTTGTTGCACGTCTTGAAGAAAATGTAATATTTTCTTTTGCATTTATAAAGAAAAATATATTTATGTTACATGATATATATTATTCCAAACAAAGATTAATTACTAAAGACACTCAAGGAGAAATAGACCTTTATTATGAGACTCATTACAGTGAAAAGAAAAGGTGGGTAAGCGATGAAGCACGAACAAGATATGTAAGTTTATTATGAATTTATTCATTTTTATTGACATTTTTTCATATATTCTGTTATTAATATATATTCCCTCCTCTCTTTACTTATATATAAGAGATGATGCTTTAGATTAAAAAGCAACACGATCCACAGGGACTTGAGGCCCTCATTGAACTTAAAATTATGCAATAGGTTTTAAAAAAATCTAGAGGTTACATTAGAGGCCTTGGACAAGGTCCAAAACCCGCCTTAAGTCACTCTGTTCATTTGACATTGGTTGATATTGAGTTAATAGCTCATTGAGAGAAAATACGGAAGCATGAACAAAAATGATTAGATATGCTTGCTATGCTTTCTTAATTCGAGACACTAATGCATAAGATCGTATTGAGTCAAGTTGGTATCTCTCCACAACAATTTGAACCAACAACAATATTCGACATGCCACCGTCTGCTGATAATATATGAATTATAATTTGTTTATTTATTTGCTTTTAAGTGTTGATATATCTATTTTTCTTTATGGATTGGTTCGACCTAATAATTTTTTTTTTTTTGTAAGTTATTATGTGATTGAAAGTTTAATTGTCTAATGATATTTTTTTTTAAATTTTTTGGAAATACTTTTTTATCTAAAAATCTATTAAAGCTCGCTAAAAATAATTAAAAAGTTTTAAAAATTATATTACATATTAAAATATAGCCAGACCGAAAAAAAAAAACACTTATTACAAAAAGATAATGTTGCAAAAAAATAAAAATAAGACACCAAGCAAATAGTGTTATAAAATATAATAAAAGCTATGGAAGAGGTAAGTTGTAAAAACTCTACAACAATGTACATTTGAGGGTTTTTGCAGCATGCATTGCACATTGCCGTATTTTTCTAATCTACGACAACATTAGAGCCTACAATATACTGGCGAGCATTGTAAAAAACCTATAGCAATATTTTTTGTCCGTTGCAAAAAATATTTTTTCCTCCAATTATAGAATTTTTAGCAACAAATATTTTTTATTGCCAAAAGTAGACCATATTCCATCATAAGCACTTTTTTGCAACAAATAAAAGTTTGTCGCCATAAGTTTCCCACTAAAAATATTTTGACGCCTTGCTTCCCTCATATTTTTTGTGAAATATTTTATTATTTGTCGCAACATCTCATATTTCACAACTTTTTACGTTGCCTTATTTTTTTGGTATTTATTTTTTTATCGCAATCTTTACGAAAAACTTTAAAAATATGTCGCATTAAGTCACTTATTGCGAAAACACTTTTTATGCCGCGAAAAATCTTGTCAAATCACTGTTTTGTTGTAGTGTGAAACGAGAATCTGAATTAGATTAGACTATGAAATATTTTTTGGGGCTCTAATTTCTCTCCTGCTGTAAATGGAGATGAATTTATATGAGAAAAAAAATCTCATTTGGATGCAGCTAAAAATAATTAAATTTTCTATTGGAAGACTTTTCTGAAATTGATTTTCTAGTTGTTCTTTTATTCGGAAGACTAACAACTTTTTTAATTTAGTTTTATTTGGATAGCCTTATTTAAATTTAAATGTCAAAAGCCAAATTAGAATTATCTTGGAATACTGAGAAATATTCACAACTCTTAAATAGAATATCTATGCCGGCACAAATCTAGATTAAGAGCATGGTTGGGTTGGCCTTTATAATTATTGTTCTAGATTAAATTCGGATCTAATGAAATGGATGAAATATGATATATTTGACCCAAATGAGATGAATTGGTTTTGGAATCAAAATTGGGCAATTTGAGTTTTATCCATGCGTACACAGGCTATTAAACCATGTGTACACATGGCTTGAACCTGCAGAAACAAAAGCACAAATGCTTCTACTATGCATACGCATGGAATTAAAAAGTATCTAATGAGGGTTGGTTTCTGCTTTAATTCTTGGCAACTTTTTATGAAAATACTCAACTTTTCATATAAGGATGACACTATTTCGTGGATAGAGAATTGAAATCTATAAATAAGTGATAAATTTCAATTACAATCATAATAAAATCAACAATTAAAACCATATAATAGTGCTTTTAAATCCTATTCTTTTACATATACAAACATTCAAAGTGTTTTTCAAGTTTTGGAAGATAAATACGAGTGCTTCAAATTTTTTCTCATTCAAGGTTTGATCAATCATACAAACCTATTATGAAGTAGATGCAATGCAATCAAAGGAAAAGTTCTTAATTGTTGGTATGATATATGTGCAATTGTATATGTATCATATGATAAGTCTTTATTCAAAACATATTATGAAGTGCATGGAGATTAAGAGATTCAAATGGATAACGAAGGTCGCCCCAAAGTGGTTGGGAAAGGAAATGTAGAGATTATCTTCATTTCGGGAAGACCGTTACTTTAACAAATGTACTACATGTTCCCGATATGAATATGAATTTAGTGGTAATTTCTTAAGAAATCTGGGCATAAAAAGTGTGTTTATGAGTCCGATAAACTTATATTATCCTTAAATGAGAAATTTGTTGTAAAACACTAGTCTAGTGAAGGAATGGTCAAGCTTTGTACCGCTGACAAGTTGATTAATAATAAAGTCGAATTTGCTCATTTGATTGATTCATTTACTTTATGGGATGCTAGATTAGTTCACATATATAGGTTAGAATACTATGAAACAAATGTTAAAATGTGATTTACTATCTTATAAATAGAATAATGAATATAAAAGTAAAACTCGTGTAGAATCTAAAATGATAAAAAAGTCATATCATAGGACTTCTAAAATTTTAGAATTAATTTGTACAGACATGTGTAAATTAAATGGTATCTTAACTAGATGTGAAAATATGTATTTTATTACCTTTATAGATGATCACTCTAGATATACTTATATTTTTTTTAATGAAACATAAATATGAAACTTTTGATATATTTAAAATATGCAAAAATGAAGTGAAAATCATTGAAGTAAGAAAATAAAAACTCTAATAAGTGATAGACAACGTAAATACGTTTCTAGTGATTTTAATTTATTTTGTAAACAACAATGTATAATAAATCAATGTTCCGCACCTACAACACCCGAACAAAATGATTTGACTGAAAGAAAAAATAGAACATTAGTTGAAATGATAAATGTCATATTAACATATGTTAAGTAGTCATTTAATTTATGGAGTGAAGTATTGTTGAGTGCACGTAGAATATTAAATATGATTCCTTCTAATTTTAAAAATGTTTATCCTTATGAATTGTGGAAAGGAAGAAAATCAATCATTGAATACTTTAAAGTGTGGGGGTGTCTTGTATATTGTAAGAACACGAACCCTAAAAGTACCAAGTTCAAGAGACATTAAATATGCCTATGTTAGTGATAAAAAATCATATAGATTATCGAATTTGGACAAATGTGATATTTGAATCAAATGACGTGAAGTTCTTTGAGGATTCACTATTTTCGAATAATGAATTAAGGGAAACTCATAGAGAGATTCGTAATTCTAGTACAACACAAGATGAAACATCTTCTAAAGATGTTAATGGATCAGTGAACCTCGAAGAAGTAAAAGAACTTTGATAGAAAAAACGTTAAGATCAGATGAAATTGATTCTCAACTTATTTCACTTTACCTAGTGGAGGAAAATGAGAAGAATGTTATAAGAACAATTCTTTTTGCTCTACAATTGAAACCGATCCTAAAACTTATAGAGAAGTTATGACTTCTTGTGATAGCATCGTTTGGAAAGATGCAATTAATGATGAAATGGATTCAATTCAATACATGGGAACTTGTCGATTTATCACTTTGATTCAAACCTATTGGATCTAAATGAGTGTTTAGGAAAAGATATAACATTGATGGTTCTCTCCTTTAAAGATGGATTTGTGGGGGGTTACAATTTGTGTCAATCACATTGTATCAAGAACGCGACAAATAAGTTCAAATATTTAATGAAAACAAAGAACTTTTGTCTACAATATATTAAATTCCCGACTATATTATAAGGACTTATAGATACTAGTTGGATATATAGTACATGTGAGAGTAAATCTGCTACAGATTGGGTGTTTACTCTTGAAAAATGTGCTGTTTCTTGGAAATCAAAGAAACAAATGTGTTCAACATACTCAAATATGGAGTTTGAATTTGAAGAAATAAGGAAAGAAACTGAGTGGCTTAAAGATCTATTTTATGAGATACTTTGGGATTGAAGAATACATCCTCGATATCAATCATGTGTGATAGTCAAGCCACATTAGTAAATTCATACAATGAAAAGTTTAGACATATAATTTTCAGACATGCTTATATAAGAAAATTAATCGAGAATGGAATAATTTTCTTAAATTATGTTAAGTCAATAGAGAACTTACTGGATCCTTTAACTAAACTTCTAAATAGAGATTTTATAATATTTACTTTGAGTAGAATGGAGTTGAAATTCTTAAACTAAAAGATCCACCAATGATGACAGCCCTACCTGTCATTACTTAACAAATAACCCACGGGTTCAAATGGTAACAACAAATCATTTGATATGTGGATAGTTTCAACATTATAAAATCCGTGATAACTTTATTCTAATTATATAATGCTAGTTATTATTCAAGTGAGAGTTGAACTTTAAGGGGTTAATTATCCCAATAGTCACTGAAATTTGGCCAAAGTTTCCACCAGGTCACTGAACTTTAAAAATTACGTGGTTAGTCATTGAACTTTCAAAAAATCACCCCATTGGTCACCGAACTTTAAAAATCACATCATTGGTCACTAAACTTTGCAAAACGTTTCCTAGATGGTCACTGAACCCAGTGATTATCTGAGAAACTTTTTGCAAAGTTCAGTGACCCCGTAGAAATCTTTTGCAAAGTTTAGTAACCAATGTGATGATTTTTAAAGTTCAGTGACCTATGGAGTGAATTTTCGAAAGTTCAGTGACTAACCACGTAGTTTTTAAAGTTCAGTGACTTGGTGGAAACTTTCGGTAAAGTTCAGTGACTATTGAGGTAATTAACCAGACTTTAAGCTCTTAACGAAGTTCAATTCTAAGCACAAGAATCTCTAAATGTAACAAAGATACTGAAAGAACTTCACCTTAATGAATCTCAAGGTAGTGCCACTTGAATAGAGAGTAAGAATTTCTCTACTAAAAGTTTGTTGAAAAGGATGAGTGCAAAGACATATTAGGGCTAAATGAGTTTGAATAACTTGTGAACACATGACACTTGTGTGCGTGTTTTCTCCGGTATTATCACTAAGAATACTGATTTAAAGTTATCATGCTACTTGAAATCTCGATGATACTTTGTAAGAATTACACTTTGGTTAGATTCAAATTGAACGATATATAATACTTATACATAAGTGTTGTTATTTTGAATATGTGATCTATATAATCTTGAAAAAGTGGGGGATTGTTATAATTATTGTTCAAGATTAAACTTGGTCTAATGAAATGGATGAAATTAGAGATGGCAAAAAAACCCGCCCCGCTCCGCCCCGACGTCGCCCCGCCCCGAATGGGGCGAAAAAAACCCGCCCCGATGGGTTGACGGGGCGGGGCGGGGCGGGGATTGCCGCCCCGCCTCGGGTCGCGGGGCGGGGCGGGGGTACCCCGCCCCACCCCGTTAAAAAAAAAATTTTTTTTTTTTTTTTTTTTTAACGTTGTTTGTTTAATTTTGGACATTGTTTATTTTCATTGTTTGATTTGGATATTGATGTAATTATTTTAAGTATTATTTGTTTTGGATTATAAAATTTTGAATTGTATTTAATTGAAAATTTTTGGTTTTTTAAAAAAAAAAAAAAAAAAAAAACTAAATGGGGCATTAAACGGGGCAAAAATTCGCCCCGCCCCGCCCCGCCCCGCCCCCGTCCCCGCCCCGCCCCGCCCCGTCAAAGGCGGGGCGGGGCGTGGGGCGGGGCGGGCGCGGGGATTGGCGGGGCGGGGCAGGGTGGGGGTGCCCCGCCCCGAACCCGCCCCGTTGCCATCACTAGATGAAATGTGATAAACTAGACCGAAATGAGATGAATTGGTTTTGGAATTAAAAATTGGGCAATTTGTGTTTTGCCCATTCGTATACAGATTATTCAACCATGTGTACACATGTCTTGAGCCTACAGAAACAAAAGAAAAAATGCTTCTACTATGTGTATGGATGAGGTTACAAAGTAGCCATTGAGTGCCATTTTCTTGTTTAATTCTAGGCGGCTTCATGAAAATACTCAACTTTTCATTTAAGGATAACACTATTTCGTGGATGGTGAATTGAAATCTATAAATAGGTGATATATTTCAATTACAAATATAATAAACTTAACAATCAAAATCATACTGTAGTGCTTCTAAATTTAATTAATTTAAATATTCAAACATTCATAGCGTTCTTCAAGTTTTGGAAGATAAATCCAAAACCATTTGTTAGAGTCCCTTTAAGCACCAATTATATCCTAGAAGGGGCTACTATCATTTAAGGAAAACGATCTCGTATTTGAGCCTTTCTACCATATTTAGCTTTCTTGATTCTTTCCTTTTTGCTGTCCTCTACATTCCCTTGAAAGATAATATTCCAACACCGGCTTTAAAACTACTTTAGTTTAGTAGTGTGACGAACTAACCTCTCAATTGAGCCACTATACTTATCATGGACGTTGAACCTAACAAAAGAAATCTTCAAGTTACAATATAAAAAAGGTTAATTATATTGATACCATAATTTTATTAGTTAGTTCCTTTCTAAATACACTAAAGGCCCCCCAACCTTTTTAATTAGTACACTCATGTTTCTAACTTTTCTGTCACATTCTTATTCTCAAACTTCAACTAAATATTGTATCTTGTTCGATAAGATGAATTCTGTCCAAAGAATCTGCCGGAATGGCATAAAAAGAATTATTTGTCATCTTATTTATAAATAATTAAAAAATAAAAATACATAAGTTTGATGGAATATCCTCATTTTAAAGCAAGTAGAATATTTGGACAAAATTAACATTGTGTACCAGATGCGTTAATTAATAAGAAAGTTTTAGATAAGAATGCGACAAAAAAGTTGGGGATATAAGTTTGACAATAAAAAAAGATTGAGAGCCTTCATTGAAAATAAAAAGTGCACCCAAATTAAAAATATGGTATCAATATAACCCCCTGATGCAGGAGGATTCGAGTAAGGCGAAGCCGAGATGTCGATAACTCGTTGATGGCGTTAAAGTACCATGAGTTGGCGGATCAACGTAAAAATGGCAAGTAATCGACGATCATTCCTAATTGGAGCCGTTGTTGGACACGTTTTGGTATTTTGGCCAAAACTTTGACTACGGTTATTAGAATTGCGCTCATGATCCCGATTTGGAAAGCTTTTTTCGGCGCAGACGTCGTGGTCCTATTGGTTTCGAGGGCAAAATCCACTGTTTTCCCTTTCGAGTTCCTAATTTTAGTTATTTTTCCATTTTTTGGTAATATTTCGTTTGCCTTTTGAACATAGATTACGAACTCGATTTTAGCCAAATTTTTGAGATATTATTTCTTTTATCACGTATTTTCTTTTGGTATGAATATTGAGATTTTGCTATTTTTGGTAAAATTTCGATATTTATGATTTTATTAGCTATATAACCCGGCTTGTGAGTTATTTTCGGATATGAGATCAATAATAAAGAATTTTCTTGTTTTCTCTCGATTTTGTCTTGTATTCTTCTTTGTTAATTATGTCCTGAAACCAGCCGGTAGAATAATCGTTATTCTGTCCAGCGTCACCACCCTTGATAAAATATGAGAATGTTGAGGAACAATTTAATTGACAATTTTGTCAATAATAAATTGGGTTTTTCCTATTCTTCTATTTTTTGTGACAATTCCTTTGATAAGAGCAGTGATAGTGATGTCATTGATAGCATTTAATATTAACCCGTTTGTGAACAGTACCTAGCCATTATGTGGAAAACGCGAGCGCAAAAATGAATATCGAATCACTCATTCTCTCTTTTATAAGAGTAGTGGCAATTGTAAAGTCTCGAATTTTATATTTTAAGTTGGTTGGTGTTGCCCATTTAAAAAAGAGCTATGGAGGATCAGCTCATTTAAGGTAATCAGAGCCCAAGCAATAAGTTAATAAAAAACCCAAAGATTTAAGATACTAGGTTTAAATAAATTTGATTACAAAAATTTAATGAATAATTGGATTGTCACAATGATCATCTGCATGGTATTTTCACATAGGTAATCTAGGTTTGAATCACTATACAAATATTTTATGAAAACGGTTTTGAGTTAAAAACACATCATTTATATATCATGTTAATTGAATGTAATAATTGTTTTATTAGTGACATTCCTAGAGATAAGTTACCATATGAGTAATTTATTTTCCTCTAATTTTCACCATATAAACGTTTTATAAATTTATTTTATAAGAATTATTTTTATGGACTTAAAATTCTTTGAATTCCTACTTAAAGACTAAATATAATAAGGTTAATGATGGTATAAATCTGCCATTTAGTATTTTTTTTTTCAACTGAAAATGGAGTTTACAAGAATATGAATGTCACTTTTTTTTTCCCACGCATCTCCTCGAATCCGAATTTTCTTTCATCCTTCCCTCAAAAATCTCTTTTTAGTTAAGTTAAGCTCGAATGAATAATAATGGTGTGAAGGAGAAATGCTTCTACACATATTGTTCATTTATATTTCAAGAAAATCAAGATAGGTAATGCTAAGTATTTGCCCTTTTCGTTCATTATATGTATACTAGGTTTAAGCAACGTACAATGCACGTTTGCTTAGTTTATATATAATTTTTTTGATTCATTAAATAATTAATGATATAATGTTTATGTAATTGATAAATAATTACACATTGTGATACATTAATTTTAATTTTAATAGTGTTAAATTCTAAATTAAAATATATAAGTTTGTGTTTCGTACTATTATATTATATTAAATTTTGTATTTAATCATGAACTTTTTGTACATAATAAAATAATAGATAACATTATAATACAAAACTAAATAAATAAATATTTTTTCTTCATTGAGTTCAATGTACCTTACCAAATAAACTATTAGCATTTTTAAATTGATAATATCCACATCCATTTTTTTTTAGTTTCATTTTTTCCTAGTGACTAAAATGTAGTAGTACAAAGTTTTTTGCATTTTCCATTCATTTATTAATAATGTTCTAAAAGGCGTAGTGCGTTGCGAGATGTCGATGTTGAGAATCAAGAATCACAAGTTTAGGCGTGTCAATACGAAGGATAAACGTCATAATACGTTTCGTATTTTTAATATTATTTTAATTATTTTTAAGACATTAAATATATTTTTATTTTAAAAAATATTTTTTTTCTATATTATTAAAAAAAAACATTTTTACTATATTATAAAATCATCTAATATTTAAAAATAATACTTACTAAATATTTAATATAATACTATAATATTGCCAAATAGTGTTAGGAGAATTTTAATTTTTTTTTATTAATTAAGGAACTAAACATGAGCGTTAATCATAGGATTTATACGAAAAGTTTGCTGATTTGATAATTCCGATATCTGAAAATGGAGATGAAGGATTTTGATTCACAATCGAGAATGATTCCGACATGAAGTTTGTGGAAATTCAACTGCGGTCGAACCGAATGCAATAAATACATAAAAATAATTTAAAGTAAATCTATCTTTACTAATTAGATTTATTATATATCATACAATTAGTCCCAACACTAAAAATTAATAATAAATATGTTAAAATAGTTTACTTTGTTAAATTAAAATATTTTAAACTTATAGAAAATAATATCTAACATTAATATATTAATAATCAAGTGCAATTTAAATTAAATTTGAAAATTAAATAAATGAAAGAATGAAAGTGAATATTACAATTTAATTAGTTGTAATTCAAAATCAAATTAGTCAATTAGACATACATTTGAAAATGATTTTGATGAGTATTTTAACATTTTTTTGGTCACTATCTCACATTGGAAATTTATAAAACTATAGGAGTTAAGAGTATATATAAAATGCACAATCCCACATTGGAAGTTTATGAAACCTTTGGAGAGAAGTGTATCTATAAAATGAGCATGGCATTCAATACTTCTACATGGGATTTAGAATTGTAAATTTTGAAACCAAATTATGGAGTTAAAATATTTTTAAATTAAAAAAATTCCGTTAGTTTTTCCGTTAAACTAACATATTCCGTTAATAGGCACTTTATATATATATATATCCCTTAACATCTAAAAGAGGCAGTTTCCTGACGTCATCGTCAACCAAAACAACGTCGTTTTCATCGTCGACCAAAACGACACAGTTTAAACATTTCAATTTACACCGCCTCACCAACTGCTGGATATTTTCAAGATATTTGATCTATTCACATGGCATCCAAAAGAACCAGAACAAACCTCCAGTTCATGCACCGTTTAGCCCGTCAAATGTGAGTATCTATTTCGCAATCTTCCTTACAATTTTGAATTTTATTTGTGGCGGGTGTTCTGGATTAATTTGAATCTTTTCTTTGAAATTTTGCTTATTGATTACTGATAATTCAATCTGAAGTGTAAATTTTTGGAGATTATTGTCATTTTGTAGATGAAATATATGAGTTAACTTTGAGCATGTGGATTTGCTTACTGATTATGCGATTAAACACGAATATGTATTTTTGCTTTTGATTTAGATAAATTCCGTATAAAAATCATGATTTTTGATAAATTATTTTTTAAAAAAATTGTGGATAATTGTTGTGCACATGGAGCAATGACTCCGAATTGTGCGGAGCATTGCTCCGCACACGGATCATCAACTCCGCATTGTGCGGAGTTGATGCTCCGCATTATGCGGAGCAGTAAGGAAACTGCTCCGCATAATGCGGTTCAGCCTTTACCGCCTTTCTGGCTTTGTTACCGTGCATATGTTACTTCTTTGTCTCTTCCTACGAAACAATCCCTAACTCTTACTCTTCCCCTGACCTATTCATCTTCCTTTCCAAAGAACTTACCCACAAAACTGAGACCCTAATTGCAATCTCTCTTTCGTGCGCGCGCGATCGATGCCATAGTAGCAAGGAATTACAGGAAATTTGAGCCAACTGAGACATATTTGCGAGGCTTCGACTATTGGGTACTCAATTTTTCTGCCCCTTAATCCTAATTGCTTTCTTTCTCTCGCGATTGTAGAAAGAAATTCCAAAAAATCTGAGGCCACTGAGACATATACATGTAAGAAAAATCGTCACTGCTTCAATTTCTTCCTCTTCAATATATCATTTCTGGTTTTTTGAGTTCTATACTTGAATCCGCAATTTATTTTCATTTTTTTGTTCGATCTTTTAAGAAGTTGATCCCAAAATTAGCGAAGCAGTCATTACCTGTGGAGGTCGACGTCGTCACCTATAGAGGTGCTGCCATAGGCGGCTTCATGGGAACTCTAATGGGTGACTCAACTTCCTTGTTTAGGCCTCCGACTGTGGCTGTTAACTGAAACCCGGAAGCTATGGCGTCGCTTAAACGAGCCCATTTCCACTTTTCGAATTTTATGCTCATATATATTTATTGTGTGTTATGATTGGTTTGGAATGATTTTGGACGGTTTGGGTTAGTTCATATTTATGGGTTTTGTGAATTTGGTATTGTTAAGCCCTAAAAAGTAATTTTTTTTGGGTGAACAATTAAAGGTTATATTTATTTGTGTGTAATATATGTATGAGTAATTGTATACATACAAATTGGTACCTAATTATTTTTTATGATTTGGGTTGGTTTATGTTTGTAGTTATTGTTTATGTCTTTAGTAGATTTTTCATAATTTGAGTGTTTAATTTTATGTATGTTTTACATTTGCTATAAAAGTTTTTTACAAATTCCATGAGCGAGCTTCAGAAGTTCGTTCTAATTATTTCATTGAGTTTCAGCTTTTCGAGTAACCCATAGGCTTGGTTCTGGAACAATCAGTTCACCTATATGATGATTGAATAGCCTTACATGGCTTCAATATCATATAGCTTAAGCTTGTTTAATTTATTTGGACATAGCATTATTGAAATGGACACTTCTATGGGAATACACTTTTGTGGTCAGAAGGATGTAGGGATTGGCAGCCAATATCCTCGGTTCCTGACTCGTGCACCTCAACAAGATGCTGATTGCCCAAGTTCAGGTGATGACACATTTTTTCCCCAAATTATGATCCTTAACACATGTTTCTAAAGTTTCAATTTTTTATTATAAACTTTTCTCTACCCCTGTCGCTTCTAATGAAGAAGATGAATTTGAAAAATGGCAGAAGGAGGTGACAGACGCAGAAGCAGAATCATTGGCAAACATGAATGATGATAATGAGAGACTTACAACACCACCTGAGGGAGAGGAAGAATTCACTGATGATGACGATGGAACTAAGTACAAATGGGATCGTGTCTTTAAAGCTTGGGTTCCTCATGTTGGTGCATGAAATTTTACATTACATTGTTGATATACTTTTGAAATATCTTGCATTTTATTCCTTTCTTACAAAAGCATTGGAAGAATGGTTACTTATTTAGGCCCATTTTACCCTTCCGACAGAGGCACACTACTCATAGAAGTTTGTCTGGCTATATTCTTCCTGTGAAAGCTCATTCATTTTCCTGCCTTAGTCATTGCAATGTTATCTTTTTTTGTGGTCTTCCCGGTAAGTTGCATAACAGAGCTCCACATCTTCCTTTTACTCCAACTTTTTCATCAATGCGAGTTCCAGTTGATTATTCATGATAGGAAAGCACAACTCAGACAACTGAGGAATATGCTTCAGAAGATATGACTTTTCAGCAAGAAGAGGAGGTCTTTCCAACAATTACTGATGATCTATCAGCAAAGGAAGTGATTAATGTTGCCAGTGAAGCAGAAGCAAAGCAGAATGGCAAGAGAAAGTTGCCCGAGAAAGCTGCTGATATGAAACTGAGGAAAAAGTGCTTCTTTCATATTTTGTCTTACGCATATTATTGCTTATCGCCTTTGATATAATAAAGGATTGGTCTAATAGATAGATTATATGATTACACCCTTTGCTACTATCTCCACTCGGCCCCATCAGATATTATTATTACCGTGTTCAACTGTTCATATTCATGGTTATAATCATGTTGCAGATATATAGTCCTCTTTGTAGCATTTGATTTAATTTTTTGTATTTTTGCAAGCAAGACCAATTGATGAATTTATGTTTTTTTTTTTTCTTCGTTTTCTTGCCTGGTTCATCTTTTATTTTTGTAAAAGGTCTCAAGTGGTGCCAAAAATAGCAAACATTTAAGGCCTTCAGATTTTTGAGCTAAGATTAATCAGTTGAGTGCAATACATGAGAGATAAATGCAATTTACATGCCATCTACCATGTGAGCTTCGTCTTTCTTAGACAATTTTAGTAAGCTAACTTGAACCCTTTGTTGCCACCATGCTATACTCCATCACATGGTTTAATTTGCCAAACGAAGGAAACAAAAATGATAAGAAGTCTAATTCATCCTAAATTACTTAGTTAATCCTAATTGCTCTCTTTCTCTCGCGATCGTAGGAAGAAATTCCAAAAAAGTCTGAGGCAACTGAGACATATACCTGTAAGAAAAATCTTCACTGCTTCAATTTCTTCCTCTTCAATATATCATTTCTCGCTTTTTGAGTTCTATATTTGAATCCACGATTTATTTTCATTTTTTGTTCGATCTTTTAAGAAGTTGAACCCAAAATTAGCGAAGCAGTCATTACCTGTGGAGGCCGCCGTCGTCACCACTACTATCGCCCTAGGGTGCTGCCATAGGTGGCTTCATGGGAACTCTAATGGACGACTCAACTTCCTTGTTTAGGCCTCCAACTGAGGCTGTTAACTGAAACCCGAAAGCTATGGCGTTTCTTAAACGAGCCCATTTCCATTTTTCGACTTTTATGCTCAAGTATATTTATTTGTGTGTTATGATTGGTTTGGAATGATTTTGGACGGTCTGTGTTAGTTCATATTTGTGGGTTTTGTGAATTTGGAATTGTTAAGCCCTAAAAAGTAATATTTTCTTGAGTGAACAATTAAAGGTTATATTTAGTTGTGTGTAATAGATGTATGACTAATTGTATACATACAAATTGGTACGTAATTATTTTTGATGATTTGGGTTGGTTTATGTTTATAGTTGTTCATGTCTTTAGTAGATTTTTCATAATTTGAGTGTTTAATTTTATGTATGTTTTACATTTGCTATAACGTTTTTCACAAATTCCATGAGCGAGCTTCAGAAGTTCGTTCCAATTCTTTGCTACATCTGTGCAATGGAATCACTAATGACAGCTTCAAAGAGAACTCAGATTTTCAGAAGGTATGACTCTAATTTGTTAGTGTTGATGTTTTTGTGACCTTTATTGAATGAAAAAAAATTATATATTCTTTTTCTGTGTTGAATTTGAAGTATTATACAGGTGGGTCTTGTGAAATTAGGGCTCCAACCAATGGCATATCAAATCTCCAATTTCCATATCAAAGGTTAATTTGGTTCCATTTCCTGCTTATTCAATTTCTATTATGTAGAAGTGGAGTAATCTCCGAGATAGCATTTTGCAGGCTCCAACCTTCTCATAGACAATGACAGAAATATGAAGCTTGGAGATTTTGGGGTAGCACGATCATTTTCAAGTGACCATAATGCTAATCTTATGAATCATGTCATTACTTTTTGGTACAGGTAAATTTTATATATATCCTTCTCTTTCTTCACAGGATTATTGCACAAGAAACTCTTAATATATTTGATACGCATGAGTTTATATTTCCTTCCTGTGGTGATCTTTGAGACTTTTCTTGGAGAATTTTCCTACGCAATTGGGTTATTTTGGGCATCAAAAAGCCCCCATTGATCTGGTAAAAGGATAGCTAATTTACAGATTTCGGGGTTAAGAGAGAGATTCTAAGAAAAACATATAAGCTGGTTGAATCAAAGTACTTGCGTTGGTGTATTTTACAAGCTCGGTCTAATATTCTTGGAGAATTTTCTGCATAATTGGGTTCTTTTGGGCACAAAAATCGTCCATTGGACCGGTAAAAAAGATGGAAAATTTGCATTATCATTATCGTCTAATAACTGGAGTCCCTTGCACAATGTATATACCTTAAGGTTGGTCTTGAGTTTTTCTTTTCAGCTTCTCTATTTAAAAATCATTGTCATGTTTTTTTTTATTATTACACTACAATTACAGTTGTGTTTGTTTTCATATGAAGTAAATCAATTCTTTTAATTCCAGCATTTTGTTTGGTCTGTCAAAAGAAACTTAAATTCACTTAAAATTAAGTTAACCATGTTGATGACTTGTTTATGAAATTGAGTCCTCTAGCCATTGAAGCAGAGGAATGATATAGCAGCTTGTGCAGCCGAATCTACTGAGAAGAACCCTCCAGTGGAAGTATGAAAGCACTTTTATAATTTATAACATGGAAGTTCTTTATTTAAAATGTTTTTCCTTTTCTTGGGGATATCAACCTGGAAATGAGAAGTTGCTGATGGATATAATTATCAAATAGGAGGGGTTTGGATGTCTCAAGACCAGTGAAAGCGGATAAAGTCTCCCTAGCTTACAGGTATGACCTCAAATATAAATGAATTCTTTTTTGACATTCAAGACTCGGATATAGTTCCAATCCAGTTGAAATACATGTCCATCTGCATGTGCGTAATCTGAATATCTTTGTAGTTCTTTTTTTTATCTGCCAATTTTGAATTTTAGCTTATTTTTGTACTCCATTCTTACCATGTCTTTCTGGTATTGTTTTTACTACTCATTTTTCTTCAGTTTCTACAGTTAAAAAGGGTAAATTTATGACGTCAAAATGGAAAAAGGATACAGTCTATTTTCTTATTAACATAAGTGGTTGAATATATTAGGATACATTACTAGAGGGTGCTTTCCACCTTAGAGTGACCTAACTTTTATGCATTAGCTCATTAGCTAAAAGTCGATAGGAAATGCATGTTGTCTGGATTTACGTTTTTTCCTTGATTTATTGAAACATTTATGGATCTATATTTTAAGAGTACTTGAGATCGCCTATAAGGATATTGTTCAGATCTTCATGATGTCTCCTATAATAAGTTGCTATTATAGATGTTATTATATTATTTTACTCATACACATGTTTTTCACATTCCAATAATGTTCCATTATAGGTATGATTCCCAAAATTAAATTTTGGAGGGGTCTATAGAACTCATTGATAACTCAAATCGCAGGTACGCTTACGATGATGTTATGCTATTTTACCAGTCATACCTCAGTTAATTGTTTCTGATTTGATATTGGAAAAAATTGTAGTGGACCAATGGAATTTGTTGTTCCTCCCGTGGACACATCAACCTTTTCCCAATTTCTGTGCGTTTTACTGCTACAAGCACTTTTAGTGATCTAAAGGTTATATCCTAACCCTTTTTTATCACATCATCGTTGCCATGCCCTAATTTATTATATTTACACAATTAACCTCTTCTATGCCTCTAGGATAATGCATTGACATTTGTATATAAGCCCCTGTTTAAGCCTCATTCTTTAAAAATTCATTTTTCTCTAAACACATATTGGTGACTTATGTTTATATCTTTTGGAACAAATGAATCTCAGTGTATATTGAATTTTTAATCAAAAACGGATAATTTGTTTTATCTATTCTAAAATTAATGCATGCCACCTGGAAGTGAACCATTAACCAAAGGTATAGTTACATCAACTTCTAACTTAGAAACACGACCATTATGAGGTTTTCCAAAAGTATTATCTAAGGGAAATGTCAATACTTAAAACGTTGTTCAAAGGATGTAACTCCTGAATTATACTTATTTTCAAACCTTTTCCATTGAAGAATAATGATATGTAATTTTCGAAGCAGAACAAAAATACTTCTAAAAGTTTATTTGCTGTTGCTATTGGGAAAATCTGTAGCAAAATTGGAATTATGTGCTTTTCTATCTTGAGAAATAGGAAAATCATATTCTATTTTGAACTTATGGTATATAGAGATTGACTATAGAGGAAGTTCCAATAATGAGAATATTTCAGGTCTTCTTGCTAATATGCATGCTTTTGTTTTATTTTCAAATTTTTTTGCAGTGAAGTTTTCATGGTCAGCGAAATGTGAACAGGAGAAATTGTTGTTTTAAAAAATATAATATGCATGCCTATGCTTATGCTTTATTTTCTTCCTGCTAATATGCATGCTTATGCTTTATTTTCTGCTTTCTATAGATTTTCTTCTGAGGTGCTTCTTCTATATGTTCCATCTGATTACACTTGCAACATTTAAATTATAAACTAGTCAAAAATTCAATTCATACAATTACACAAACAATACCTTACTTATACTAAAAAAATACATTGAAATCACTCCACACTATTAAATACCCAATTAAAATACAGCACGTGCATCGCACGTGCCTACACTAGTATATATATATATATATATATATATATATATATATATATATATATATATATATATATATATATTGCAACATTCACTATGGAAGCGAAAACCATTGTTGCAGAATCAGTCATTGCACCAACAAAATACATGTTAATTCTATCTTACCTACCCTCATAAGTATATAAAATCAAACAAAATACTCTCGATCCTATCTTATCTACCCTCAAAACTAAGTTTGCAGACTGCAATTCACAAAACTTCAGGCACAACATGAACATCCAATTAAGTTCACTTGCCTAATTGAGTGCACAACATCTAATTTACTTTAAATCAACATCTTGTGTCCAACCTTAAAACAATATTCAATTACTGAATTAAGTTCGCATATGACCTCTCCTCAACCTCAGGTAGGGCAGGCACTTCCAATTAACTCCATGTTCCGACGGTTTCTGAGTTCTTCTTCAGTTGACTATCGCCTCAACTTCTTCTTCTACTTCACCAATCACCAGTTCAGTGAGTTCACGGTTCACTCCTTCTACCAAAAATCAATCGTTTGCGCTATCGCTTCTACTGCCCTCTAATGGTGTCGACGGAAGGAAGGCGGCGCCATGTCAATGGCTCAAAGAGACAATAGTGAGAGGCTGATGAATGGTCGTGCACTGCCTACATCCATTCGCAACACCAATTAAAACCTTGCACTGCCTTCGTCCATTTGTGATCTGTAGTCAATTGGGAGATTTTGGATTTTTGTTTTAGTTTATGAAGTAATTAATACGCGGTTTATGTGGTGTTTAATTAACTTATGATAATTAATCAAATTGGGTTACTTTTTAGAGCATTAGACCTAATTTCCCCCAAAACATATTTTCTTTGTTTTCGTGGAAAATTTAGTCACGTGATAAAAAGTAAGAATTTTTTTACATAGAAAATAATATCAATCGAACATCACAAAAGTAAAAATTTGGATGAAAAAAAAGAGACATTTTTCATAAAAAAATACTAACAATCAAACAAACCCTTATTCTTCATATTGGAGCATCATGATAGTAATTTATTGTTTGAAAGTTATATCTATGGCTGTCAAACTCGTAGCTATAAAAATTTGGTAGATTAATTTATTAAGATTTGGGAAAAAGGTTTCAAAATCAATGCTGCTATTTGGACCACTAATTTACACATTCTAATTAATGTCCATCGATAGGGGACCAACAGCGTGTATTGGCCCCTACAATGAGCAAGAAACCACAAGACTTTAAACCTACCAAACACGTTTTAATCTGTTATGTACATGGAGTAATTCTTACCCCTCAACAATTTATCTCAAGTCTCTCAATTAATTATAGTAGAAACATCACAAGACTTTTAGTTTAGCCTAAACGACGAGGCCGGAAAAGCCTATGGTAATGGCCCTTCAATTAGTTTAAGTCGAGGGGTTAAAATGTATGTTTGAAAAATTTATAAATGATGTGAATCTCATGAAATATTTGGTTAAAATTGAAGTTCGACCAGTTAAAAAGTTGATGGCACTAAATTAATCTTTATTTTTTCTTCATGTTTGGTCTTTTTTGAAAGATGAAAGTTTGATATTTTCTTATTTAGCCTAACATCATTAAAATGATTTTTTTTTTTTTTTTGGGAGGATGTATGGTTAGAAAAATGTTTTAAGTATACGTGTAAAATATTTTATTGTGAGAATGTGTGGTTAGAAATGATTTTAACAATTTTTTTTTTTTTTTTTTTTTTTTTTGTTTTAATAGTTATCACGGGCTTAGTTTAAGTACTTGTCTTGAGGATTAAAATCAAATTTTTAATAGATTTTTATAAAATTTGATAAAATGTGTATTTGAAATTAAGGGTGTGTTTGACCCATATTATTTTAGAAGAATGTATTCTAAAATAGTAGATTGATAGAGAATGTGTGGTTGAAAAAGAAGGAAAAGTTATTGATGTGATGGAAAATATTATTTTATTGAAAAATGTGTGGTTGATTAGTAGAAGAATGAGAATAAAAATTTTAATGTGTAACAGATATGGACTAATTATTGAGTTTGATTTAAATTAAAACCTTTACCAAACATGGCCTAAGGCTCAAAAGACAGGATCCAACTGGCCACGTGTTGAGCAAACGACAGCTTGCCGATTTTGACTTCGTGGGTATTCCTTAACAAAAGCAAAACCTAGTTGACACGTCATGCTACATTTCTAGTTGATCCGCAAAGATAATGACGTGGTATTCAGGGCAAATTCAACATCGAATTAAAAAATAAAAATTACCTACAAAAAATTGAAATGGACTGGCCGGTCCAGTCCCCCCAAAATTACTCATGTTCATATCCCTAATACTTAAATGCTAATGCGGGGATATTAGTAAATCGTGTATATGTATATGAAGGTCCTGTATGGGAACACTAATCTTGCTAAACAAATTGTTTTTTAAACGTTGGTAGGAGCCGTTCTTGACTTCTTGTTTCACGTGTGGGACCCAGTGATGGAAGGAAACGATCAGTTTTTGGATTAAAATCTGCTTAATAGTGCTCATAGACAAGCACTAAGTTTTTCCTCATATCGTCCAGCTACTCAGATGAAAAATAAGTTTGAAAATATAAATTAAGTTGTTCTCCTTTTGATAGGATGATATGCATTCATTAGTTAACCAGAACTCTTACGAAATTGTAATTTAAAGTACATAAGTTGAGCTACGCAACATCGTGGTATTCCCACATTTCCATATATACTAACACAAGAAATCACATTTACCCAACCAACACAACACACTTGCAATCAACAATCACATTCAATGTCAACAATTTAAAATTAGTAGAATATTAGTTATACGTCATTGTTAGGGTAAACACTTAATTTAAGTTCAACGAGATTCGTGTGAAAGTATCACAAAGCATGTTTGGAGGTGAAAGCTTATAGCTTAAAAATGTCTCACTTGTAGTCTAAAAATATGATAATTTAGCATGAGTGAAATCTCGAACTTAAAAAAAATACGTTAGTATAACTTAATTTCCTTCAAAAATTGTGGGACTTAAGGTTCAAAGGTGTAGCCTCATTTGCCAAACGTGCATATAGATCATTTTTGACAATGTGATATATATCTCAACTCATTTTTTAAAAAATTCTTTTTTAAACAAACATTCTCTCAAAAAAATAAATTTTCATATAAATTCAATTTTTCTTTTTACCTTTTAATCACATATTTTCTAGAAATCACTATTACAAAATCTATTTTTGCTTAAAGATGGAACTCAAACGCGCCCTTAATTTTACTGATATTTTTCTAGTTTCACGAAAAAAGGGATCTCGAATAGGTTGGCCTAAAAGTTTCGTCTTTCAAAAGAGAGAGGAAGCCTGTCTGAATAAAGTCAAGGAAATGAAATCAAGGTAAAAAATTAGTTGACAACGTAGAAGAAACAATTTCTCTCCAACTTCCATACATTCAGCAAAGAAGCCAAATCAAAATCCAAAGACTGTGTTGCATGTTAACCTGCTACCTGTATAGCTATATACTTATTATATATAGAGAGACGCAAACAGTTGTATAGATTTATACAAAATTGATCGAGAACAAAGAAATCCCACAAAGAAAAAATACTTTTCTCTTTCACAAATGGATGCTTTGGGTTTGAAGGCAGGTATTCATGGAATTGCGCCGCCACTCGCCGTCGTGGGAAATGGGGTGCTGGATGTGCGTATGAGCCAGCCTTCTCAGATAAGCGCATTGGGGCCGGCGGAGAAGCCGTCAACGTCGGCGGCGCCACCAAGGAATTCGCAGTGGGGTTTCACTTCTAGGTACCCGTTCAGATCTTTGTGGTCCGGAGGCAAGAATCGGCGCGAGCCGACAATTGCGGTGGACGACGGCGTTTTGATGGAGGAAAGAGAAGAGAATAGAAATGAAGAAAGAGAATTGGAAGGACAAAATGGGAATTGGGTATTAAAGATTTTGCAAGTGAGGTCCCTGCGAAAAGAAGGCGAAAAAGATGGTAAATTGGTTGAAGAAATCGGGATGAAATTGGAAGATGAGGATAAAAATGGGGGGCTGAATGCAAATGATGAAGTTAAAGGGGAGTTTTGCAACGAAAATGAAGATTGTGATGTGTGTGCAATTGAAGAAGATGATGATGAAAAGATAGAATTCAGTAGAGAATCATTTTCAAAGCTTCTTAAGAAGGTGCCCTTAGCAGAAGCCAGATTATATGCTCAAATGTCTTATTTGGGAGCCTTAGCTTATTCCATACCTCAGATCAAGGTATTCTTTCATTAATTCAACTTATTGATTATTGTCCATTTTTGTTTTGCTTAGTAGAATTTCTCGAACCTCTTTCTGAATCTTGAGATCAAGGTATGCTTTCATTAATCTGAATTATTGATTTTTGAAAGAAAAAGGAAAAGGTCAAATGGGATGAAGATTATCTGCTTTATGTGTGATTTTTCTTTTGATCATCGTTGATTCTTTGTTGTGAATTGGCTATTTTGTTTGCTTAGTAGAATTTCTTGAACCTTTCTGTAAATCTTGATACACCTCTGACGATCTATTGCTAATGTTAGCTAGCACGATCCATATGTAATTACATTGTTATCGTGAAGTATGCAACTTTATCTGGTCGCAATTGGGGTGGCGCTGCTGCCTAATTTGCTATGTTCCTTTGGGATTTTGTGAAAGTTACTTTGTTAGTTCAACTGGTGGATTCCTGAATAATAGGAATTATTGTGTTAAGATTAGAGGATTAGAATATATCTAATTGGTTTGGTTTTTTCATTTCGTCATACAGACTAAGAACCTCCTGAGATTTCATGGACTATGCTTTGTAACATCATCATTAGAAAAGAAAGAACAAGAATCGAAAGCTGAGAAAGAGAAGGCATCAATTGATGACCAACAAAAAGAAGAAAAGACCGGAGCTCGGGATTCAGAAGGAAATGTAATAGCAGAAGGAGACTCGGAGATGTCTGACAGGAAGCAGATAAATGCTTCTGATGCTTATGAGATTGCTGCTTCTGCTGCTTCATATTTGCATGCTCATACAAAGAGCATTCTTTGCTTTAGAACATCCAAATCCCCGCCGAGGGAAAATTTTCTACAAGAAACCAAATGCGGCATAGACAACCTTAACATGATGAGTAGGGATGTAGCTTCATTAATTGCTACCACTGATTCGGTGACAGCAGTGGTTGCTGCGAAGGAGGAAGTAAAGCAGGCTGTTGCAGATGATTTAAACTCCACCAAATCATCGCCTTGTGAATGGTTTGCATGTGATGATGATCAGAGTGCGACAAGATTCTTCGTCATTCAGGTAGATGACTAGATTTGCTCATGCTTCTCTGTAATGTTCTTTTATCACACATGGACGGGGTAGTAGGTTTGATTAGTTTTATTTTTAACAGCTGATTCAGTTTAATGGAGATAAAGTTATACTGTTGCTAATTTTTTTTTACTGTTTTATTGCCTATAGGGATCTGAGTCGCTGGCATCATGGCAGGCCAATCTACTCTTTGAGCCTGTAAAGTTTGAGGTAATTCTCAGAATAATAGTTCAATCTTGTGAACCATTTCATTGAGTTGGGCTCTTGGATGTGAATAAATCAAAGAATCGTGCATTAATGAAATCCTTTTATGAAAGACTTTCTAACAAAGGGACTGATAAGTTTTATTTCTTTAGGGACTGGATGTGCTTGTGCACAGAGGTATATACGAGGCTGCAAAAGGGACCTACGAGCAAATGTTGCCTGAAATTTGCGCACACCTACAATCTCATGGAGACCGTGCCAGATTTCGGTTTACGGGACACTCACTTGGTGGTAGTTTATCGGTGCTTGTAAATCTCATGTTGCTGATAAGAGGTGGAGCACCCGTTTCTTCGTTGCTTCCTGTTATAACTTTTGGTGCACCATCAATTATGTGTGGAGGAGATCGTCTCCTACGGAACCTTGGATTGCCACGAAATCATGTCCGAGCAATCACAATGCACAGAGACATTGTTCCCCGAGCTTTCTCTTGCAATTATCCTAATCATGTAGCAGAGTTTCTTAAGGCTGTAAACGGGAACTTCCGCAATCTTCCATGTCTTAATAAGCAGGTAATGTTCGAATACCTCGTCATAAATTGTCAAAATTCTACGAATTTTTAAATATTAATTTATGCTATCTCGTCAACAGAAGATGTTATATGCTCCAATGGGGGAGTTTTTAATTCTTCAACCGGATGATAAATTTTCTCCCAGCCATGATCTTCTTCCTTCAGGGAGCGGTTTGTATCTATTAAGCTACTCAGTATCAGATGGTGAGCCAGAAACGCTAATCCGGGCTGCACAGGCGGTGTTTTTGAGCTCGCCACATCCACTTGAGATATTGAGCGATCGATCTGCATATGGTTCTGAAGGAACTATTCAGAGAGATCATGACGTGAATTCATACTTAAAATCCGTACGTAATGTTATTCGCCAAGAGTTCAGCCGGATAATAAAAAGCAGGAGAGAACACCGTAAGAAAATCTGGTGGCCACTTGTTGCACCACGTGGAGTCAATGCTGGTATTATCATGAGCCGGGCATTCGCAGCTGGTAACATGGGTGGTCGAGGCGAGTTCAATTTCTCTGGCGTAGTAAAAAGCGGGAGAGACTCTTGGAAACGCTTTAGTAGGTTAGTTGCATCACAGCACATGCATTTTCTTGTCGTGCTTTTGTTTCCTACGAGGCTGTTAATATTGGGAACGTACAATTTAGTCAATTTTGATTGACGAAGCAAGTAGATCAGTTGTTGTTTAGCAAAGCATTGAGACAGAACGTCGAACAATGATGGGACGATTCTTTATTCGTTAGGATTAGAATGAAGCAACTCGTCTTCCCCTCCCTCCCTCCTACTGTAGATGGGGAATGTATACACATATTTATTGAGAAAGAAAAAATTCACTTCAATGTTTGTAGGTTGAAACTACTTGTGTTTCACCATCAAAATGGCCAAAATGAGTGATTTATTTGGCATTGATTTTTCTACGATCGAAAGCACGGAAATCGTTCATGCATACAAGGGATGCATTACGTTACGTAGCTCAATTGGTGACAAAATAAGGGTCCAAATTGGTACACATCCATCCAACAATCTAATTACACAAATATAGTGGTTTTCGAGTCGAGTTGAATATTTACGCAACAACCAAACTTCAACTCGACTACTATTTTGCATTCACCCAGAACCTTCATTTTAGACGCCAAGAGTGTCGAAATTGCATCCATCATGTCTTCTTCTTGGCTTCAAATTTCTACACCTCTTTCTTTCTTATTTCAATTTTCCCTTTCGGTTTAACGACAAGTCCAGGAAGAAATGGGCCGTCACACGGAAATGTCAAATCAAAACTGTGCCCGGGCCCATTCAAATATAATGAAAAGTAGAAATGTTATCTGAACATAAGCAGACGTTGAAAATTTGTACGCTGGCAATTTGTACATTTCTTCCGATTGGATATAACAGAGAAAAAGGGAAGTTATTATAGTTGAATGAATGGATAAGAACACTCCCAACAGAATTATCCAACGGTTAGAATGTCTTTTAATTTATTTTTTTTTCCCTAAAAGGCTAAACTGTTTCTCTGCCACCTCCATCCCTACTCCACGGGGACACTTCATTATTTTCCGATAAAGATACAATTTTCATAACGAGGGATAATACCATGTTAACAACCATTCATCTGCTATTTTTGCATTTGAAACGTGACACCTACACCATCTCCATAGCAAGTCTTCTTTTGCAAAACTCTAATACCAAGTTTATACTATTAGTTGAAAAATAACATGTATTAATTTAGGGAAAATTGCGGCCGCGGTACAAAACATTTCACTTTTTTGCAGACATTGCCCAAACCTTTGATTTGTGTCACCCACGGTACCAAACCTTTCAAAATGTAGCATCTGGAGTCCAATGTTAGTTGACCAAGAATAGTAGATTTGACCACATTTTAAAAGGGTAAAATGGTAAGTTTATAATTTTAATATAAATAATTACAATAATTAGAAAAAACAAAAAAACAAAAAAACAAAGAACAAAATAATCTTCTTCTTCTTCCTCAGACCATCCATTTTTTGTATTAATCACGAAACCGCTTCAACCACCATCAGCTGGCGTCGGCGTCGCCTCTTTCTCGTAAGCTTGTCCTCGCTGCCGCTCCGACCTTCAGGCACATAGTACTACAGCACAGAAAAATCACAACTTCAATTCATCCTCCACAAAGGAAAGATTCAAATTCTTATAACTTGCTTAAGGGTTCAAATTTTGAATTTTTTTTGGGAAATAGAAGATAAGAAAACAAACACAAGAAGATTGGGACGATGTGTAAGTTAACCTCCTCAAGTTCGTGAAGGAGATCTATGAATTGAAAACTTCTGGTGGGCTTAGGCTTCAATCCCCTCTTATCGATCGCTCATCGGACATTCTAAAAAATCGGCTTGAATCTCTATGATCTACTTTTGATTTTGCTGTTCAATTTCAAGCATATGAGGCTTATTACCATGGGGTCATGTGAAATGCAATTAAGACAGATTCGAGGTTAAGGATATTGTGAAATATGGATTGGGCTTCCGATTTGGTCTAGGAATCGAATCAATGAAGTGATGTTGTTGGGTGGAGTTCTCCTGTGCCGGTTGGGAGTAGAAGTATTGTTGTTGGGTGGAGTTGAGGGGGAGAATGTGTGGGGTGTGGGTTTTGGATTTGGAGGAGGAGAGACTGAGGGGGCGAAGGGGAAAGGTGGAGAGGCGGCGGCAGGTAGGGATGTCAAAAAAGCTTGGGAGGCCTGCGCTCGGCTCAGCTCGGAAAAAGCCCGGCCAAAAAAAGCTCGAGCCGCGCTAGGGCTTTTTTTTGGGCTCAAACTCGACTCGTTAACATAGTTAGTGGCGGAGGAAGAAGGAAGAGCGGAGAGGGTGGAGGAGAGAGGGAAAGGGTAGGACAAGTAATGTCACGAACTTGTAAGCGCCGCCCATTACGAATGGAGGAGGGCGACGGCGTGACTGATACTGGGATTGGGTGCGTAGCAATTGAAGGACTTCAGCCCGTCCTCGCAACGGGAGGATGATGCCTGAGCGGCGAGGAGGACAGACTGAGGAGGAAGAGGCGGCGTCGGCCCATCTGGTGGTGATTGAAGCGGTTTGAGGAAGAAGAAGACTTCGGCTGTTTTGTTTTTCTAATTATTATAATTATTTTATATTAAAATTGTAAACTTACCATTTTGCCCTTTAAAAATTTGGTCAAATCTACTATTCTTGGTCAACTAACGGTCAAATGGATGATTCCAACCATTTGGACTCTAGCTGCTACATTTTGAAAGGTTTGGTATCGTGGGTGGTACAAATCAAATGTTTTAACAAAGTCTGCAAAAACGTGAAATGTTTGGTACTGTTGCTGTAATTTTCCCATTAATTTATGTATCGTCTTTTATCATAACTTGTATTCGAATATCAACAGGAAAGAAACTATTGATTTTCATTTTCTTTCAAGGGATTTTTGTAGTTACGTATACGCATTAATACTAAATTAAATTTCCTCGTACCCCTCATGTTTCAATCAACGAGACGCGGGAACAAAATTAAGGCCACGTTTGAGCCACCTTATTTTAGAATGAGAATGAAAAATATAGCTGTTATTGGGTCCCATACAAGAGATAGAAATTCAAAATTGATGGTTTGATGTGATGGATAACGGTCATATTTTTCATTTTTAAGGATGAAAAATGTGGCTCAAACGGGGGCTAAATAAAGGGTTTATGAGCCTAACGATATTTTTTAGATTGCAGGTATTTCTCAAGTTTATGAATGATTTATATGTAGAAATCTTCTATATATAAAAAGTGTGTATTTAACGAAATTTGTTGGTTTAACGGAAAAATTAACGGAATTTCTTGATTTAACGGAAAAACTAACGGAATTTTTTTAATTTAAAAATCATTTAACTCCATAATTGGGCTTCAAAATTTACAATTCTAAAGCCCATGTAGAAGTATTGGATGTCATGCTCATTTTATAGATACACTTCTTTCCAAAAGTTTCATAAACTTCCAATGTGGGATTGTGCATTTATATATGCTCTTAACTCCAATAGTGTTATAAATTTCCAATGTGGGATAGTGAACAAAAAAAATGTTAAAATGCTCATCAAAATCATTTTAAAATGTATGTCTAATTGACTAATTTGATTTTGAATTACAACTAATTAAATTGTAATATTCACTTTCATTCTTTCATTTATTTAATTTTCAAATTTAATTTAAATTACACTTGATTATTAATATATTAATGTTAGATATTATTTTCTATAAGTTTAAAATATTTTAATTTAACAAAGTAAACTATTTTAACATATTTATTATTAATTTTTAGTGTTGGGACTAATTGTATGATATATAATAAATCTAATTAGTAAAGATAGATTTACTTTAAATTATTTTTATGTATTTATTGCATTCGGTTCGACCGCAGTTGAATTTCCACAAACTTCATGTCGGAATCATTCTCGATTGTGAATCAAAATCCTTCATCTCCATTTTCAGATATCGGAATTATCAAATCAGCAAACTTTTCGTATAAATCCTATGATTAACGCTCATGTTTAGTTCCTTAATTAATAAAAAAAAATTAAAATTCTCCTAACACTATTTGGCAATATTATAGTATTATATTAAATATTTAGTAAGTATTATTTTTAAATATTAGATGATTTTATAATATAGTAAAAATGTTTTTTTTTAATAATATAGAAAAAAAATATTTTTTAAAATAAAAATATATTTAATGTCTTAAAAATAATTAAAATAATATTAAAAATACGAAACGTATTATGACGCTTATCCTTCGTATTGACACGCCTAAACTTGTGATTCTTGATTCTCAACATCGACATCTCGCAACGCATTACGCCTTTTAGAACATTATTAATAAATGAATGGAAAATGCAAAAAACTTTGTACTACTACATTTTAGTCACTAGGAAAAAATGAAACTAAAAAAAAATGGATGTGGATATTATCAATTTAAAAATGCTAATAGTTTATTTGGTAAGGTACATTGAACTCAATGAAGAAAAAATATTTATTTATTTAGTTTTGTATTATAATGTTATCTATTATTTTATTATGTATAAAAGTTCATGATTAAATATAAAATTTAATATAATATAATAGTACGAAACACAAACTTATACATTTTAATTTAGAATTTAATACTATTCAAGTTAAAATTAATATATCACAATGTGTAATTATTTATCAATTACATAAACATTACATCATTAATTATTTAATGAACCAAAAAAATTATATATAACTAAGCAAACGTGCATTGCACGTTGCTTAAACCTAGTAATAAGAAAAATTGTGAATAATAACGGGTAGTAATTATAAATGTTTGACTTTAAATGAATTGTATCCATATACATAGTAAAAATTAAGTTGCTATAATAAATTACTTAACTCATAAATAATATGAAATTAATAATGAATTATGTAGTGGTTCGTTACGATAGATTTATATGATTAATCCGATTACATATTTCCCTCATCAGATTGCTATTAAGGTGTCACTAAGGAGTATTTAAAACATATCATTAAACCCTAAAGAATTCTTAGTATTCCCATGAACTCTTCAACTGACTAATCTTTTCCCATCTCCCATGAAAATGGTTCTGTTAGAATCCAATTGAAAAGCTTCAACAGCACTTAATCACCCATCCTCCTCCTCACCTATATATATACACTTCACCATTTGATCATTTCATCAAGCAACAAAACAAAGGAAGAAGAAAATACACACACAATGTTGACAAAAAGCGTGTTTATTAGTTTCGTTTTAGCAGCACTTTTGGTTGCCATTCAAGAATGCTATAGCGATGCAGGAACCTATCCTCCAGGGCATGGTTTTGTTCAAACAAAGGGAACTCATTTTGTGTTGAATGGGAGGCCATCGTATTTCAATGGATTCAATGCTTACTGGTTGATGTACCAGGCTGCCGATCCCTCTACAAAGAACATGGTGCCCACTACCTTCGAACAAGCTTCCAAGCATGGGATGAACGTCGCAAGAACTTGGGCTTTTAGTGACGGTGGTTATAGACCCTTGCAGGTGTCTCCTGGGGTCTACAACGAGGAAATGTTTAAGGTAAGACTTTGTTTAGGTTTTCACCTGGCTTGCAAAGATGTATCTAACGTGTTTATAAACTCACTTTCAGGGGCTGGATTTTGTGTTGTCGGAGGCCAAGAAACAGGGAGTTTATTTGATACTAACCTTTGTTAACAATTGGGAAGGTTTTGGAGGGAAAAGACAGTACGTTCAATGGGCAAGAGACGGAGGCCAATACGTGAACAACGAAGACGACTTTTTCAGTAACTCTGTTATTAAAGGCTACTATAAAAACCATATCAAGGTTTCTACAAATATATAGCTTCTTTTACTGAATTTATATATATTGAACGTATAATTTTCTTAAAAATTATATATTCCAATCTGCAGTCCGTGGTCACGAGAGTCAATTCCATAACTGGCGTAGCATATAAAGATGATCCTACCATATTTGCATGGGAGCTAATGAATGAACCCCGTTGTCAATCCGACCTCTCTGGAAAACCTCTTCAGGTAAATTTAGTTTGTCTAACGTGAGTTAATATCAAATAATAATCTTGAATCTGTTACAGGATTGGGTCGAGGAAATGTCGGCTTATGTCAAATCCATTGACAAGAATCATCTTTTAGAAGTTGGGCTTGAAGGATTTTATGGAGAATCAATCCCTGATAGGAAACAATTCAATCCTGGTTACCAAGTTGGCACTGACTTCATTTCTAACAATCGTATTGCCAACATCGATTTTGCTACTATCCATCTATACCCTGATCAATGGTAATAATCTCTCTGAGAGTTGTACCATCCAGAATTATTCAATAGTATTGCTAACAAGTAACAATGATATATACATTTGTATACATGGCTAAATGACAGGGTATCTGGCTCAAACGAACAGGCTCAAGCTGAGTTCGTAGAGAAATGGATCCAATCACATACAGAAGACTCAAAATCAGTACTCGGGAAACCCATCATGTTGACTGAGTTCGGGAAGTCTTCAAGATCGGGGGGCTACAGTGTTGCTGCTCGGGACTCCTACTTTGGGAATATATTCGACGAAATCTATAGTTGTGCAAGAAGCGGAGGTCCTTGTGGTGGTGCCCTGTTTTGGCAAATAATGGCTCAGGGAATGGAAAACTGGAGCGATGGTTATGAAATAGTCCTGGAACAAAGCCCTTCGACTGCTGGAGTCATTGATCAACAATCTCGACGCATCTCTTCTCTTAATAATTAGTTCATATGAACTTGAGAAAATTGATCATCTATTGTTTGCCAAATAAATGATAGGGCATTATTGCGTAATATGAACTTGTTATGAAAAAAACATTTACCCTCTAGTTTATAATAAGAAATATACCTAAGCAATTCAATATAAGTTCTGTCTAATTTGAGCTCTATACATTAAAAAGGGAAATCAGTACTTCTCAAGTAACCCATCACCGACATCTCTTTGCATTATCCGCTGAGCATGTTCATCACGCAGATGTAGTATAATAAACAAGGTTTACCTTCTTTTTCGTCTTAAATACTAGTACCATACAATCCTCCCTACCACGCATGCCATGCAACGATAACTCGGAACACGACAAATTCAACTGTTCTAAAACAAAATCTACAATGCATTCGGTCACTTCAATAAGAGAAGAATAAAGGGGAGAAAAGAAACGGGGTGGGGTGCAGAAAGAACAACAAAGTTAAATAATGGGAAATGATACAAGCAACTCATTTTTATGGTTTACATACCAGAAGAAATTTGAACTCCATGATTGAAAGAACAACAATTTGGCTATTTAACTTTTTATTCTCAGTATTGTGCTAATTCATATATAAGTCAGCTGTGAAAGACAACAAAGACAGATTTGATATATCCTCTCCATTCGCAGGAGTGTATGATTGGATCTACAAATTGATCTTACTTGCTAAGTACCAGGAATGCATAGCAAGGCTACCAAATGACATGATATTAGCAAGAGAAGAGAGTCCATGAATCATTCCGAATTTCTTGTTCATGGAGGCAAGTTTTGGATTTTTCTTTGCAACTTCCTGGTTCTTAGTCCACCCAATTTCATCCCCAATTTCTGCTTCTCTCTCTACCTTATGTCTTTCCTTCATCATCTGCTAGGTATCAAACACATCATATCATTTGTTAATAAAATGGTGATGTATCAGTAGAGAATTTTGAGCAGTATTAAGCCAGCATTCAAACAATTTGTTGGTGTGAAGAAAGAATTGCTTGAGTCAGGACGACTACCTCACCATTTCTTTCAGTACAAGAATAATTCCTGGGCACGATAATTTAGTAGATGGATGATTATCTCACACCACCAATGGCTCATCTCTTTACTCATTTCCAAGGCCTTGTTAGATAGGCTCAGTAGATTTAAATAATAACACAACTACATGTATATCAGTTATCCCTTTTTTCTCAAAATTAAAAAAAAAAAGAAAGAGGAAGAAGCACTCGTAATACTCAAACGCCAATAGTTTTTCAAAAGGACCAGTAATAGGCAAAACCAATAGTTTTTGGTAAAAGTTGATCTTAAGCTGAAAGTTTGGGCAGTGATTGCAGGTGAAAACATGTGTAGATAATAAAAACAGCATTAACAAGAGGTAAACAGATTGTGAATGAAATAAGGGTAAGCCAATTAATTTCATGATACACAACTTGGAGTGAAATTAGGAAAGAAATGACAATCTTTTTTTTACCTCGATGGTCATGGGCGTAAAGATGATGAGATTGCTGAGATTAAAAGCAAATGCAGCGAGAAGGAATCCCAGTTGGTACTTCTCGGCAGCTGATGAGGTTTTCCAAGGATGCAAGTATCCAAAAGCCCCCACTGCAACTGCACAGCACACACCCACCATCGAGAAGTAAGCCGGAAACATCTTACTCTGCAAGTTCCCAAATTGATGCCTCGGCAAATTCCTACAAAATAAAAAGACATCCCAATAATTTCATATCCTTTCTACAACAGTAATTATCTTCTTCTTCCCTAATCGAACAGCATGTCAACTTTAAAATTTGGGAAAATGAAGAAAAAGAGAAATTGGGGTTTCGGTTGAAAGGGGTTTTACTTGAACATGATGATGCCACCGATGAAAGTGACCCAGAGGGCGGCGCCCCAGGCAGTGGAGAAACAGAGGAGGTGGGCCAGCTTCAAGAGAGTGGTGAGCCTCGGAGGATGCTGACCCTCCGATTTTGACCCGAACGTTTCCGGCGAAAAAATTACCCCGAGTGCCAAGAACGTCAGCGCTGTTACAAATCTTGTTAACCAAGCCATTTTTGTACAAGATTTTCTAATTCAATTATCTGAATCGAAGATGATGGTGAGAGGAATGAATGTAATTCACAGTGTAGTTGCCTTCTTAATAAGTTAATTTACCCATCAACCACTGCTTCGAGAAGTTCCGTCCGAATCGGGTCGGGTTCGAATTAGAAAGGAAAATTAGGACGGTGTTTGGTTGGGGTTAAAATTAGCCCCTATTTTGTACACTTTAAAATTTTCATTTTAATTCTTCTACTCATTTTTTACCATACATTCTTCAATAAAATAATATTTTTCATCATGTCAATAACTATTCTTTCTTTTTCAACAACTCATTTTCCATCAATCTACTATTCCAAAATACATTATTCCAAAATAACGGTCTCAAACACATCTTTAGATTTTTAAGGTCCGTTTGACTGCGAATGTGCAAAATGAGTGGAAAGAAAATGAATTTCAAATAATTGAATTGCATATAATTTGTTTTACTGAGAATTGTAATTAATTGTGTTTTATTGGTATAATTTTCCACTTGAAAAATGTTGGAAGTTTGGAGTCCGTTTGACTTTGTTTTTCATGAAAATTGTTCGTCAAAGTGATAATTTTTTTAGCATTGGGTCTAGAATTTGTTCCAATTGTAAAAAAAAAAAAAAAAAAAAATATCATACTGAATACCATTCATTTGATTTTGTTTTGCATGAAATTATTAATAAAAGTGAATTTTTTTTAACCATCGTGTTTAGAACTTTTTCCAATTGCCAAAAAAAAAAAAAAAAAAAAAAAAAAATAACTGCAAATTGAAAACCCACGAAACCAAATGGAAAAGGAATTCCCTCAATACAAGGAAAAGTGGCGAGCGAGGTGTCTTAAAGGAAAACATTTTTCGGGAAAATTCTTGCTATCAAATAGGTGAAAAATGGAAAAAAACTCATGGAAAATTATGTTTATCAAATGGGACCTTAGCAAATTGTGATAGAAGTTTTTGAAACAAAAATGTTATTCATTCCCATTGGGATTACAACTTCAGCCTAGATAGCGTTAATCTTTACCGAACGAGCCCAACATGAGAATGAGAATAAAAAAAAATGTGAAACGGGCTAATTTCTTCGACTGGGAAAATGACGAAGATGAACGTACACGTGACACGTGCTAGGAGTTGCGGCATAAGTTTCATTTTCTCCCGCCAATCACCAAATAAATCCCTTCTTTTGCTCCAAATTCCCAATTTTACCCTTATCATTTCCTTTAATATTCTCTCTCCCCGCCCATTCCCATTCTTCCTCGAGAAGCTATACATTCCGCGTCTGCAGTTATACAGAAAGCAAAACCTTTTCGCTGCAATGAAATTCAGTTACACATTTCTATTTTTATACCTGTAAAATCCAATTTGAAGTTCAATGTTGGACGGCAAACAAGATTTAGTTTACGATAACCCCTCAAAACCCTTTGTCGGTGTGCGCTTTGTTCTCCTCGGATTCGACTCCATTAAGAAAGACAAGGTTTCCAAATTTCGGGCCTTTCCATTCAAATAACTAATTCTTGTTTTTCGGTGACTTTACTTACGGTTCTTGAGGTTCCAGTGGAATGGTTTTTCCTTCTAAATTGTTTTATTTTTACCTCTGGTTTCAATTATATTCTTCTTTCTATTTGGGTTTTGTCAGTTTCGGCGGAAGCTTTTAGAAGGTGGAGGGGTTGATGCTGGTAATTATGATCCGGACTGCACTCATGTGATTGTTGACAAGCTTATTTATGTGAGTACAGAGTTTTACTTCAACTGCATAGTGTATATACAAGCCATTTCGCTTTTGTACTCCTCTAAAGGAATAATTAGGTGGGTTATATTAGTTATTTTTCCTGTAATTGACGATATTGGTCAAGTGAAGAACTGATTTGATGTGTTGTGGTACAGGATGATCCCATATGCATTGCTGCACGTAGAGATGGGAAGACGTTGGTGACTAGCCTATGGATTGATCATAGTTTTGATGTGGGAATGCCTGTTGATTCCACCTCTGTGAGTTTCTCTATGCATGCACTTATTTATTTTAAATGTTGTAGTTAGTTTACAAAGTGTTTCGTTTTCTTTGCTAGAGCGTAAAGATGCCTTCTTGTCTTCTTGAAGAGCATGAATCAGCATTTTTTCATTTTTTTTTTTTTTTGCTCAACTTTTTTCTTGTTAGTTGCTTCTGTTTCTTTGTTTAGTAAAATTTTCTTTTGCTATGTCAAAAATATCAAATGCTTCGAACTTTTCAGTGTTAACGACCTTCAAGATCCCAACTTTCTTCTCTTGCCTTGAAGTTTACACAGTTAATATTCATGTTTCCTTGCAGGTCATGTATAGGCCTCCAAGAGATTTGAACGGGATTCGAGGTGCCAATTCTCTGATTGTTTGCTTGACTGGATATCAACGGCAGGACCGAGACGACATCATGGTTCTAGCAGCTACCTTCTATATCACACTGCTCATTAGACGCAATATACTATTATAATTTTGCATGTTCCAGTGAATAGCTAGAATCTTAAATAGATCCCTATATGCTCTGTGTAATGCGATCTTACTACTATCTTGTTTTTCCACACAGACCATGGTCAGCTTGATGGGTGCAAATTTTTCAAAGCCATTGATTGCTAACAAGATTACTCATCTGATATGCTACAAATTTGAGGGTGCGTTGTTTCAACCATGCAGTTCCATGGTGTAGGATGTATTGGCTTCAACTTTTATAACATTGTTATATCCACTCTTTTCCTTATGGTGTCATGTTCAAATTTTGTTACTTCGAAATATTTATTAGTTTTCATTTATCAGGATAAAATTTCTTATGCAGCTAGTTGTTAGTTAATAAACTCTTTTATCACTCAATCAGTGTTTCACCTCTTCGAGTCTGCTTTCTTGCTGGAACCGCCGTGTTTCTAAAGAAAATCAACGTTTGTCAATCTGCTTTGATGAGAGCTATGAATTGCACTTGTTTGTCGCTATACTTCTATTTCTCTCTGCTAGATGTACTGTATTTATGTTGCTCACTCTATAATTTCCGTATGCCTTTGCACCGATCATCAGTGGACAAATTGAAAAACACACAAATATTTTTTGTGCTTGGAGCCATTAATTGTATTTGAATGCTATACTCATAATTGTAAACATCTGTAGTTTTATTTTGATTGATGAAGTATTCTGGTAGCATTGGATTTAAATAGAAAATTGTTTATTGAATAGGGGAGAAATATCAGCTTGCCAAGAAAATGAAGAAGATAAAGCTTGTTAACCATCGTTGGTTGGAAGATTGGTATGCCCGATCTAATCTTCAAGCTGTTGATGTTATTAGGATATTTTCTAGTTTGCATATCAACTATAAATGTTGTTATTTCATTCTGCCACTCTGCTACATGCAAATGCTTTAAGCTCTTTTTCCTTTCTTCTGTTATTTGTTATTGTATTTTTTCTAAGATCAATTATCTCTTTTATGTATTTTTCAGTTTAAGGACTTGGGAACTTCTTCCAGAAGATGAATATGATAAGAGGTAAGTTACAACTTTGTTTTTTCTTGATACGTGGTAGAGTTCTTTTTTTTCAATATGCTGCACGTAGCTGTTCTTTCTAGCAATTGGATTCCATTTCTTCTTTTGGCAGTGATGGTCTTAAGATTTAAGTCCATTTTTCCTTAATAATAAAAATTTTGAACCATGCCTTGATTTTTTTCCCCTCATGTAGTGGGTATGAATTGGAGGTGATGGAAGCTGAAGCCAAGGATTCTGATGAAGAGACAGAAGACATGGCTACTATGAAAGATGCAGAAAGATTGATGCGGAGACCAGGTACACGTTGGCAGAGCAGCTGGCTCTTGCATTGGTAGTGGGCGGAAGTTGCGACAATATTTCCAATCTCTCACGCCAATCTCACCCCATTGTGGTGCTCACTAATCAACCACTGAGGCATATACTCCAGAAGCCTGACATGTCGGGAAGGTTAGTAAAATGGGCAGTCGAGCTTGGAGAATTTGATATTGAATTCAAACCCAGGCCCTCGATCAAGGCACAGGCCTTAGCCGATTTCATAGCTGAACTCACGCCAAGGCCTCGGGGGACAGGGGACGACCCGAACAGCATTGCACTGAAGGTATGGGAAATATTCGTTGACGGGGCATCGAACTCCTCGGGCTCGGGGGCAGGGGTCATCATCACCAGCCCAGACAGACAAACAGAAATACAATGCGCGCTCCGATTTGAATTTGACGCTACAAACAACGAAGCAGAGTATGAGGCCGTTATAATTGCGCAAGAGCTTGCCAGTAAGCTTGAGCTTGAGCACATAAAGATATACAGTGATTCGTTGTTGGTGGTGGTTGGGCAGATTGAGGGATCATTCGAAAGAAAAGAAAAAGATGAAAAGATGAGTATGTATTGTTTAAAGGTTCACGATCTTCAGAGGCGGTTTAGAAGCTGTGAGATCATAAAAATTCCACGAGCTGATAATTGTAAAGCTGACGCCTTATCCCGGCTTGTTTTCATGGGGGTTGACGGTCTCGACAGGACAGTCCATGTGAAATTTGTAACAGAACCGAGCATCAGCCAAGCACCCAAAGTTATGGACATCGAGCATGAACCTTGCTGGATGGACCCGATAGTTGATTTCATAGCCACCGGAAATTTGCCCGGCGACCAGAGGATGGCGAGGAGCATTAGGTCTCGAGCACCAAGGTATTGCATGATTAGGGGAGTTCTATTTCGTCGGAGTCTCACTCTACCGTACCTTCGATGCCTCAACCCCACTGAGGCAACACAAGCCTTGGCGGAGGTCCACGAAGGAGTATGCGGCAACCACCAGGGAGCTCGGTCCCTTGCCTTCAAACTTATAAGATATGGATATATTACTGGCCAACAATGAAGAAGGACGCCATTGACTATGTTAAGAAGTGTGATAAGTGTCAAAGGTTCGGCAACGTCATCCATTCGCCGGCCGAGGAGCTCACACCCATACATTGCGGGACGCCCTTCGAGCAGTGGGGCATAGACATTCTTGGCCCTTTCCCACTAGCCCGTGGACAATTGAAGTTTGTCGCCGTAGCGGTCGAGTACTTCACCAAGTGGGTAGAGGCCGAACCCTTGGCCATTATTTCGGAACCCAAGCTAAGATCGTTTGTTTGGAAGTCTATCATTTGCAGGTTCGGGCTGCCCAGAGTCCTCATAACCGATAATGGGAGACAGTTTGATAACCGACATTTCGGAAGTTTTTGCACCAATCTGGGGATCGACCATCGTCTGACATCTGTTGCACACCCCCAAAGCAATGGCCTAGCCGAGGTCACCAACCGAATCATCTTGCAAGATCTCAGGACCAGACTCGGGGAATCTAGGGGAGGTTCATTTGAGTGCCTAAATGCTGTTAGAAAATTCTAAAATTTTACTATGTTGTACTTGAATTAGTTTCGAAAATACTACAAAAGTTTCATAGAATTATGAATATGAAAAATGGTCTAATTAAGCTTGATTGTTTTGTAACGCGTTGCTGAATTTAATTCCGTTAATGTACGATAATATTCATTTTAATCTTTCGTTTTAGTTTCATTATTTAACAAATCAAAGTTATCTACTTTAAATCATATGTTTCCAATAATTTTTGGAACTTGTAATAGAATGTAAGGGTAAACTACAAATAAAAAGGAAATTAGATTTTTTTTTTTTTAATTTAACCCGAATTTTTGAAAAAAAAAAAAAAAGAAAAAAAAAGAGTACGTTTCTGTTTTTGTAACAATTTCAAATTTCATGATTTGGGTTGTTACAATAGTGATAGTGATATATTCCTAACATATATAAATATTTCTATTATTAATAAAGATTTTGATGATATATTCCTAAGATATATAAATATTTCAATAATTTTGTGAGAAGGATCATTTATACTACTCAATTGAATATTATAGGAATGATTACAGTAACGGTCTGAGACCTTTCACTTTTTTTTTATAGAGTTTACTTCAAAATGACAACTGTAAGTAAAAACTATAGAACCAATTTTGAAGGTACGCTCCTACTACATACTACATTGGACTTGTGGAAGGCAGAGTACTGTCTGATTTTAGTTATGCTACATACAATGGCAAGGATGTTGATATTCCTCTAGAAGTTAATGTACTATAGGTAGTTACCTTACCGCTGTTCGGCCCCCATTTTTAAATTTTTTTTTCTCAAGTTTATTTTCATTAATCACATATTTCACGGTATTCACATAATTTTTGTCAATTTTTTAATAACACTTTTTATCAACTTTTATCAAAATAGATTAAAATTTTAATTTTTTTTTTTATCTAAACCAAATAGGGGCTTTATTTTATTTTAAAGTATTGAAGGTTTTTTTTTTTTTTTTTTGGTGTGGATTGATTAAGTTTATTTTTACTTTATATATATATATATATATATATATATATATATATATATATATATATATATATATATCAATTTCAATTACCCTATTTATATATATAATTTATTATTTTTATTTTTGGAATTACTAAAACGATCAGAAGGTTTAAAAACTCGTATAATGGGTTTCCTTTTCCAGTTATTTGCTCTCCATATAGTTTATGTTATGAACCTTATTTTTTTTTTTTTAGCATTAACTGTTCATAATAAATAGTGTCTTGTATTTAAAGGGTTTTTGGATACGCTCTTATACGTTAAAGCCTAAAAGTTGAGGTCAAATTCAATAATTAGTTTTAACAATATATTTCATAGAACACACAATTAATACTTAATTTTTCGCCTATCATTCCATGAAATCCATCGGTCTATTTTTTTTTTTTTTTTAATCAAAATCAACTTTTTAACCTTCTCTAAACTATGTAATGCTATGCGCTTCTCTGCGCAATAAGTTTACACATTTTATTCCTGCTCAAAGTTTCCTGCAGCGAGTCTAGTGGGAAATCTGTAAATAATTTTAAGCCTTGTTTAAAGTATTTAAAAATCAGATTTTTAGTAAATTTTGATAAAAGAAAAAATAATAATATTTGTGGTTGAAAAATTGATAAAAAATATAAGCCTCGTTAAATATATAATTGATTGTTGATTTTAAATTTATTTTCTTTAGTTACATCAAACAGGAGCTGTTAATAATATTTTTCTATCAAAGTATACGTTCTTTTAAAATGTCAAATCCAACTAGAAGTATTAACCTAGTATATTGAAATTAATTGATTTTATTGGATTTCATTAAATGTTGTACTTAATAAGTGGGCCATTACAATTAATTTGGGTGAATTGGAAAAGTCTCCAATATAGGCCCATAAGTTGATAAGCCCATTTTAAATCTCTTATATGTGGTAAAGAATTCCACATTGAAAGTTTACAAGAAATAAGTATTGTTTATATAGTGGGATATGTGTATAAGTCATAATTTAATAAGTGACCTACAACTTGATAGCCTTTGTCTAGCAAACTAGCGACCACAAGAGTGGTGCTACGCACACCACTCACGCCGCGCCGCGCGTCGATCTCGGTCCCGGCCCGCGCATGTCGCAAAGTACACATTGAGCGCTTTAAAGGCGTACTTTGCACTTAGGTGGCTCGACGAGTTGGCATCCTAGGTGGCACACACGTAGCAAGTTGCGTCACTTTGTCCTACATGTCAGACCGAGTGATGTACCAATTCATAAAATGTCACACACCCATTCAAGGAGATACTTCAATCTCAATAAATAGAGACCTCCAAATTCGTTTTTTGGACACACCAAATCAATTAAATTGTATTGATTTCTAAATTCTCTCTCTCTCTCTCTCTCTCTCTCTCTCTCTCTCTCTCTCTCCCCATATTCGTTTCTTCATATATATTCTGTTCGAGTACAATCATTTTTTGGTTCTACCGACAAGGTTGGTATTGTGCAGTATTGACTTTGGAAGAAGCGTTTGTACATTATTGAAAGACAGCCGTCCATAATCCCGTTTGTACATTATTGGGGGGCAAAATCTGTCTTAAAGAGATTTGTTTTGGCATACCTCGCTTCATCTTCAGCTTTCCTTCTTCTGCTATTTTTTATTTGTTCTTTCGATTGCAATAGTCAAATTTCCGACAACAAAATTGATGCGTGAATAATTTTTTGCATGGTTACGTGCACGTGTACATGCACATGCTTGTAGAAATTTAGCTATTGTAATTTTATTTGCAAAAATTAATCCGCCTAATTATGTTAACCCATTTGGGCCCAAATTCTCCACGTACTCCAGGAATGCAGCCTTGTGCGAAAAAAAATCTGCTCCAAATAGGGGTGGACAATAGGTTGGGTCGGGTTTGGCCCAAAATCGACCCGACCCGGCTCATATCCTAAATCGACCCGACCCGAATAACACTCAACGGAGAATTAGTGGAGGAGAGAAGAGAGGAGGACAAGAACTGAAATAAAGAAGGTCCAGTACACCTACAACAAATACACAGACAATAAAAACATTGCTACATGATGCTATACAATAAAAACACCAACAAATGCTTACTCAACTATTTATAATTAATTGATTGATTGAACATCTGATTGGAGAATTCTTAAACTATAAACCCTTAGCTTTCTTTGATATTAATTTGAGTCGAAATATTGAAGCCAATGGATTCAGCATATAGGGTGGGAGTGGAGGGTCCTTCTTCAACAGCAACAAACAGTCGTATCTTCTCTTACAACAAAAAGAAATGGATGGTTAGCCACAAAATCCCACTTCATTGGTAAACACTTTTCCGATACAAGATCAGCAGTAGCAGCTGCAGCTTCTATGCCTTCCTCATTTCCTAAAACTTTGAACCCTCTAAAAGCACGTATGTATTGCTTCTTGTTGCTGGTCATGAAAAAGGGGAGCTCGGCCGTTTATGAGGAAAAAGTTGTCGTCTTTTGTGTTTGAAGCATCAAACTTCTGTTTCCAGACTCCTTTGAAATGCACTGCATTTGCAAAGATGAGCCTCGTTGAACAATCAACTGAGCCAGGTGGAATAATCTCCTTTATATGGCCATTTGTTCCCTTTTCAACCCACAGATTCACCTCTTTGGTTACCTCAAAAGCCTTTAAACCCCTCAAAAACCTTGCCCTCATCGGACGACTTAGAGCAGCCTCCAACAAGAGTGCATTTCACTGGTTTCCTGAATAACATGGTTTGATTGGGTTGGGTCGGTTTTGGGCCAAACCGGACCCGACCCACAATTATGGTATAGGAAATGCCTCATTTTTTTTCTGTAGGTATAATTCAGCAATTTTGGAGGCAAATCTAGACTTAATCAACTCCAAAAGTCCTCATTTACCTTCCGGATCTGTTAGGATGTGAGACAACAACACTATTAGTTGAAATACTGAATCACAGGAAAAAAGAAAAAAATAAATAAACAGAAAAGGCAGATGATGCACCTGGACTTCGTCAACGTTGACTCCATTTTCCATGAGAATTGATAAAAATCGTTCAAGGCTATCCTCAGTTGGCATATAATGTCCACTGGAAGGTGAGATTTGCTGAACAAAGTAAAGAGGTTGCATTAGATAAAAATGTATTTAGCAAAATCCTATTCGTGTGGCTTCACATTAATTCAATGTGCCTCTACTACTTTCTTCCTTTCAAGTTTCAGAAGTAGGGCTCCGTGTATATCAAGCGCGAGCAATCGTTTAGAAATTGTGGTTCGATCTTCCAAATGCATATAAGTTTCAAGATTCCTTCAATGTGAATGGCAAAAACAATCAAGAGATTACAAGTATTAGCATCTAAAATCAAAATTTTGCCGCCTCATGCTATTAGTAGATTCCTAACACATTCAAGACTTCACTTGAGGATCATTTTTTCTACTACCTACAAGAAATTGGTAACCTGTGACAATCACTAAATTTGTCCAACATTTGTTGGATTGGCTTTTGTAGATAATTTCTCAATAAAATTACATCCCGACTAAATATGAAACCTATATATTTGATCCTATCATGAAAGACATGATCTTACAAAGATGAATACCACTCTGACTATCTTAGAATAGGTACGTGCGCGCGCACACAAAGCAATTATCATCCACCGTCAACATTAAGTATCTAAAACCAAGATTAGTAGGCATACATGCCAACACCCATAAATCTGCATGTAGATATTCAAGAATTTTAACGGATATATGAAAACGCAATCTAATCCAAAAAGCAATTTCAAAGAAAGTGATTTTTAGTAATAAAATCATTTCCAAACACCCCGTATAGTTTTAGAAGTTGAAGGCTATTTCTCACCAATTTGGCCAATCCTTTGGTGCCATAATTGTGAATTAACTTCAGGATTTGAGATAGCTGGTGAAGTGGAACAATGGTGGGTTCAGTATTTAGTTCCTGTTTGGTTTGGCTAAAAATAAGAATTTTAATAAAAATTGATTAAATATGTTGTTGAAAAATTGATAAAAGTTATGGATATCATGAAATATATAATTAACATTAATTATTGATTTTGATTTAAATTTTATCAATTCTTTTTAATTAAACCAAATTGGAGCATAGTATGTAGAGCCTATTTCTCGTAAGAGTGTCCACTATAATGAGCGACTTTACTAAGATTTCGGTATGCCCATTTCTTATGAACAATGCTACAATAACAGGGCCAACTTTCTCCCCCCCACCAATCAGTCGGCAACTTGTTACGGATAAGGCCTATGTGGTCCAGTTCATTTCACATAATTCCTTCCTTATCTTAATGTCATAGTCTAAAACATGTACATCACATAAGAAAATCATATTTCTTTGCAATTCAGTTATACCATATTATATACAGAAGTAAATCAACATTACTAGAAATTATCTTCTACCCACCGTGGTAGGAGCGATCAAGCTTACAGTTGACAATTTAATATTAAATTGTCTAAAATTGTAGGCTCACATAAGTATTGAGCAAGCTAGCGTTTACCCATCATGTGTAGGATATCATTTCTATCAACATTATAAGATCATTTTAAGATTATAGTACATATTTCTTATAGTTGACAAGACATATGATTTTTTGATTAGGTCTTGACAACCATTAATTCTTTCAAATCACTAACCATTCTTATACGACAAATATCAAACTTGTTATAGGTACATTAAGGGTTATACCTTGATTTACACTATTTCATGTGTCATGATCTACACGAATGTATGACTTGCATTATTCGACAAATTGTGAAAAGCACAATCTCAGTGAAGAATCCATCCTAGACCAACATGACTACATCTATGTTTTTTTTATCCTCGTTATAAACAAAAGCAGCTCTAACATCCTCATTATAAACAAAAGCAACTCCAACTTCATTATTTTCATTTTTACCTTTTATTCCTCAAGCCAGCTAATATCTTGAGTGAAGCTTTAATAAAGGGACCTAGACAATAAAAAAACCTCTTTCTTTTTTGCGGTACTTTTCTCTTATTCCAATCCTTTTTAATAGAATAACCACTATTCTGGCCTTTTGCTGGTAAGTTGTCTCTAGTTATCATTATAAACAAGAATATACGAGATTTTATCCTTGATATTTGACTCAAGCAAAATGTTCATCAACAATTACAACCTACTTAACTTACATATCTTAAAATTTGTTGGAAACTTGACTCAGTATGCTTTCCTGTCACATCAAATTTACCTTATAAATACATCTATCGTCCATATATTTAATTTGAAAACCAGTAAGAGCTTGTTTTAGCCTCATTTTCTTTTGAGAATGCATTTTGAAATAGTAAATTGATAAAAAAATACGTGGTTAAAAAATATGGAAAAATTTTGAGACCTCTTGTGTAATATTATTTTATTGAAAATTGTGTTGTAAAAAAGAAAAGAGAACAAAATGTATTTTGAAAATAATGGGAATCAAGTAAGGGCTAAATTATGATTGTAGTAAGGTCTTGGAAAACTAAGATAATGACACTGGAAACCTGACTTCTCCTTCAAGTTGGTGAATAGTGACACTTCTTTGTCACATTGCTCTATTTCGACAATGCTTAGAGCCAATGTAATGCAATTGCAATCAACTGCTTGAAATGATAACTTAAGTTCATTGCCGTGTTTCGGAACACTCTAGAACTTGATAAAGATGTCATATTTTTAATTAAGACATTAAAGTACAAGATTGCCCGAAATTTACCTTAATTACTCCATCTTCTACCAAGAGTCTCCTAGCAGTTAAAATAGCTTCTCCCGCAAGAAAGCTGGAATGATGGAAGACTCCTTTCTCTTTCTGAATGTCATTAAATTATAGATGTAACAATGAATAAAAAAGTTCCAAGAGAGAGAGAGAGTTTAAAAAACATCGTGTGAATAATTATAGTTTTTTTAGACCTTACCACTCCAATGTATAGTTTCTTAGATGTGCTCACCACAAAGATGTATTTCAACTGTGGCAATACATGGTGAAGAGGTGTTCTGGTTATATTGTGCAATATTTTTCCGTCAACAACGACATACTCATAATTTTGTCTCTCTCACTGAATCGATCATATCAAAGAATAATAAAAAATAAGAACCCTGCTTGAAATGTTGCATGAGTTATAATAGAACAATATATCCATAATATAATCAAGAGGTATCTATAATAGTTGCATCACATACTCTATGCATTAAGTACATATTTAGCACACTACTAGATTATTATCAATTAAATGAATAATCAGTATTACTGAAAGCAATTGGTAAGAAATAGAGGAAAAAAAAAAAGAAAAAAAAAAAGAATAACATTCTTATAATGTGCTTCATGTAAACTATCCATTAATGCAAACATGCTATAAATGTAGAAAAAAAAAATCATGCAAAAGGAAATGCAATTTCGATTGCATACTGATCCAAAATACTTGACGCAATGTTGATCGAGTTTTGATCTTGGGCACTCTTCAAGATCAACCTCTTTGCCATCTCCAAAATCTAACCTATCGTAAAGTAGTTATGTTCAAGTTTCAATTAATGTGTTTTCCATAGATTATATGGAACCAACTGCACACGTTCAAAATAAACTAAATGAAAAGCACAATCAACAAATGCGATTATCAATGTAAAATCAAGGTGTGTTTTCATTCGTTTTGATAATATAAATAGAGCCAGGAACAAACTCAACTCCTTCAAATTAGACCACAAAAAAATATCTCAAATTGTAACTTGATACGACTCATTTGACACCACTATTTGATCGGTGTGTTTTAAGGACTTATCTCACCAGAAGAAGAAACGCTGATTGGTAGATCTTTTGAACCACTCTTTATATTATAGATGTAATTTGTTCCCATATCGATGCCTTGGATCAATCTGCATAAACAAACTTTTAATTAAGTGAAGATAATTAAACTCCAAAAGAAAATGTGATAAGCTGCTAGGAAGAAGATGAGAATGACGTCTAGTCATTGTACATCTTATCATGTCTTGGACAACACACGTCACAATGCGCGGACAAAAGATCACTACGAGGATTAGCTAACCTTAAAAACTCTAAGATGGAAAGAAGAAAGAGTAACTCACAGCTTCGATCCAATGTTTCAAAACCAATGTGTGCGCCTTGGTATCTTTAGACAAACCCTTGCCCACCTGTCCACATATTTAGTTGTAGACAAATCATCAAATGCAGTGATTATCGAAACAATCATCAATTGAAGCTACTGAATTGTTAAGTTTCCGTTACTTAGATTTCTCATTTCTTAAATTTCTTTGACTTTCTTTTACATGATTAAACACTAATCCAAATGGGACCGTTCCTCTTACTCGGAAATTTGACAAATAATCGTGACATTTAATTTAAGTCCATCCAACGCTCGAAATCTTGTGGATCTCAAGTGGTTATAATAAATTCCCCTATGATCTTAGTGAAAAACATATTGAGCCCTTGTTTGATACACATTAAAATTTTCATTCTTATTCTTCTACTTATTTTCAATCACTCATTTTTCAATAAAATAATATTTTTCATCGGATCAATAATTTTTCCTTCTTTTTCAACTACACATTTTTCATCAATCTATTATTCCAAAATAATGTGGCTCAAACACACTATGAGCGTTGAATTGACTTAAATTAAACGTCACGATTATTTGTCAAATGAGTGTGTCAAAATTTTAAGTAGGAGGAACAATTCCGCTAATCCAAAATAGTTATAAAGAATCCTTTTGTACTTTGGAAGCATTCATAATTACGCGCTTCCACCACAAGGCCGTTGTCTCAGGCTTCAAGAAGTCATCAAACGAAAATACAATATCGTTATTCCATTGTACACACTCCATTTTATAGCCACCTTCAACTTCACCATGAAAAATTTAAACAATAAAAATAAAGCTAGAAATTTTTGAGAAAGTTACACGCATTTATTTAGCAAAATTTTTGTGCGTACTATAAACAATATATACAATTCTATGCTTTGGTGGGTTGTGGGATTGAACTGTTAGTGTTTGGAGTAAAAGAAGTCTCACATCGGCTAGACATGAAAAATATGATAGGTTTATAAGTGTAGGACAATATCTCTATTGGTATGATGCCTTTTGGGGTAAAGCCCAAAATCAAATCCATGAGGGTTTAGGTCAAAAGTAGACAATATCATACCAATGTAGAGATATGTATTGTCCATAAACCTAACAAGTGGTATCAGAGCTCAGAGCCCAAAAATTAGCCGGAGGAATGTAGTGGAAAGCGTGGTGGATGTCCCATAATTAACCTTACGATCTGACTAAAAACTTATCTGTGTTTGAGGTGCCTTCTGTCGAAAGTCTTCCTGACATCAAAATATGATAGTCAGGCGACGTGTCCCGTTTGGTCGAGGGCGACGGGCAATAATGGCTGTATAAGATGATCGGCGGATGAATTATCGTTTGAGGGGAGGCCACAATGATGTGTTCCTTCATTTGAGGGGGAGGATTGTTGGGAGCAAAAGAAGTCCTATGTCGACTAAACATGTGAAATATGATGGGTTTATAAGTGTAGGACAATATCTCCATTGGTATGAGGTCTTTTAGGATAAAACCCAAAACCAAATCTATGAGGGTTTAGGCTCAAAGTGGACAATATCATACTAATGTTGAGATATGTGGTGTCCATAAACCCAACAGTTAGCAACGGGGTTTGAGAATCTTTCATCCACTTTAGACTTCGATTTCTAGTGGATAGAATATTCTATGGCTACACCCTTCTTCGGGTTTTGATATATTTTTTCTTTAGCATCAAAGTAACATGGGGTTCCTTATTTATTGTGAAATGGTTCAAAAATCCCAATTTAATAATGAGTTCAAAGGTAACCAACTGGATTGGTACTTTTTTTCCTTTTGTTTTGTTTTTTGTTTTTTAGTCTTCTTTGGTAAGAGGGTTCTCTTAGTTCTCTTTTCGGGTAAGAGGGTGTTAGGAATAATATAAAAAGAAAATCAGAAATACTGTTGGAATTGTATAAATAAAATAATGGAAGGATACATTACAATAAACAGAGTAACAATAAAATTAGAAGAAATTGTTGTTGAGATAGTAGCGATATTGAAAAGAATCGAGGCCTGTGCTGCACACAGTTTTCTTAAAACATATTCGCCTCACATTGTGATATAAGAGGATTGATGTTGCGTGTCTCTCATGATACAAAAAGTACCTAACTATCACATTGTTACTATTTTAGGCGAACTAAGAATGATCATTATCCTATCACCAAACTAGAACAAAGAACTAAACTATCTAAGTTACTAAAACTAAACTCTTGAAACAAATAAAAGACAGAAACTTAGAGTGAAGAAAAACTCTCATCTTATTATTTTCCAACAAAGAGTTCTGTATCTATTTAAATCAAAATCATTGTTCGTGTTAGAACTTGGGTGTGACCCGAATTCCTCGTTAAAGTAAATTGAAGAATTCTAATTGAAGTGCACATCAAGAAGAGTTCAAGTTTGGAATGTTTTTTGAGTTTTATGTCAAGTTGAAGTTCTATTTTGGAATCTCATTGGGAGTTGAAAATTTGGTGTTTGGATTATTGGAAGAAGTTTAAAGTAAATCAAATTTCAATGATAATTAGGAGTTTTAACTTGAAAGAAGACTTTTGGATGATAAAAGATACTTTTTGAAGCATTAACCCAAAGGACGGGCGCCAAGACGCCACATTAAAATATGGGGCAGAAGGTGCTGGGACTCGGGCCAGGTGGAGCCCACAGCGAATTTTCGAGCCCGAATGTGTTTTTTTTGCGTTTTTCTTCTCCTACTTCGTTTTGGATTTAGTTTTTTGCATCATACTTCATCAACAACTCTACCAAGAGGGTTTGTACGTCCCTTACATGTTTTCTATAAATACTAGACTCTTCTATACAATTTTATAGTGTGTGAAATTTATGACTACTAGCTTTTAAGATCATTGTAATATTTTTCTCTCTTCTCCATTATTCTTATGGTGCAATAAAATCTCCTAATTTCTCTTTCATATTCTCATCTTCTTTTATTCTTGATCAAATACTTTATTACTTTGTCACATAATTTCAATATCTCAATCCGGTGATTAGTGTTACAATAAATGGTATCAATCCTTACAAGTTGTATCAGAGCCCAGGTTCAGCGTTTCCACAAAGCGTAAGGTTTGATTTGTTCGAAGTTCTTTATTCGTGAGCCCGTGAAGTATGACATTCCGCTTTTGGATTGGAGCATTAGATTTTTTTGCTATGGCATGTTAAGATGCGTGCAGTACTTGCACAACTGGATTTGGATGATGCGTTACTGGGAATTGATAAGATGTTAGCAACTTTGACTACGGAGGAGAAATTACGGAAGGATAAAAGGGCAATTTCTCACATTCATCTTCATCTATCAAATATTATTTTTCAGGACGTTTTGAAGAAGAATTCAGTAGCTAGTTCATGGTTGAGGTTAGAACAATTGTGCATGACCAAAAGTCTGACAAGCAAGTTGAACCTCAAACAACATTTATACTCTCATCGCATGACAAAGGGAAGATCATTGGAAGATCACCTAGCTGTATTTAAAGAGATCATCACTGATTTGGAAACTTTGCAAATAGAGTATGATGAAGAAGATTTGACCTTGATCATATTGTGTTCGTTGTCCACTTCGTTTTCTTCTTTTAGAGACACAATCTTGTATAGTCGTGATACTCTCACCATAGAGGAGGTTATGATGCTTTGTATTCAAAAGAGAAGATTAAGCATCTAGTTTCTGATGCCAGAGATGGAGAAGATCTTATTGCTCATAGTGGTTCTAGAAGGCGCAGATCGAAGTCTAAGTTCAGTAATCAAATTTATAACTACTGCAAGAAGAAGAGATACTTGAAGAAGGATTGCTACAAATTGCATAATAAAGAAAAGATGGTTGCAAGTAGACATTCAAATATTTCAGGCGAAGCAGACCTCGCAAAGAACATTGTAAGTGATGGAGAACTCTTAGCTATTTCTAACATTGAGTCTAAACCGGAAGATGATTGGATTCTTGATTCAGCATGTGTGTTTCATATATTTCCTATAAGGACTTATTTGCTACATAGGAAACTGTTCATAGTTATGGGAAACAATGCATCTTATCGGGTTGCTGGAATTGGTACTGTCAGATTGAAACTTTTGGATGAAACAATTAGAACACTTGGCCAGGTTCGACATGTTCCAGATTTGAAGAAGAATATCATCCCGTTGTCTACTCTTGATTCAAATGGTTATGAGTTCTTTGGTGGGGATGGAGGTGGAGGTGGAGCCTTGAAGGTTTGTAAGGGTGCCCAAGTTATATTGGAGGGACGAAGAGTTTCTCAATTATACATCTTGCAGGGACGTGCAGAATTTGAAAGAGTCAATCAGCATAGGTTCAGTACCGTGATGGACATTCAGTTTGATAAAATACTTTTAGAAGCTCATAAATGGTCAGATTTGAAAAATACAGCTAAGTGGAATTTCGAAGATATGGGTAATACTGCTTTGTCATCATCACATGCGGTGTCATTGTATTCAACTGCTAAGGACAGACTAAGTGGAACAATGTATGTGGATGTTGAATTTGTTGAGCATGCTTTAAATGGAGTAGAAGGTGTACAATCTAGCAATGAGTCTTCTATAAAAGCATTCGGTATTGATTTTACTTTGGGATGTCAGGTGTGTTACAGCCTATTTTGGTTAATTCAAAATCATTATGAATTTTTGGAATCTAATGTAATTCTGTAGAGTAGTGCTTAGATTTATTGGAAGATGTGGAGTATTTTGTATTTTGTTGGAGAAATTAGATTTTTTGTTATTGTTGAAGATCTCAGTTGATTCCTTGGTGGAATTCGTGTCAAGGTAGAGATTGTTAGAATTTGGGTGTGACCCGAATTCCTTGTTGAAGTAAATTGAAGAATTCTAATTGAAGTGCACATAAAAAAGAGTTCAAGTTTAGAATGCTTCTGGAGTTCTATGTCAAGTTGAAATTCTATTTTGGAATCTCATTGGAAGTTGGAAATTTGTTGTTTAGATGATTGGAAGAAGTTTAAAGTAGATCAAATTTCAATGATAATTAGGAGTTTTGATTTGAAAGAAGACTTTTGGATGGCAAAAGATACTTTTTGGAGCATTAACCCGAGGGACGAATGCCAAGACGCCACATCAAAATATGGGGCAGAACCCCCGGGGCCTAAACACTGGGATCTGGCTCTTTGGCGTCGGGGGCCCGTGCCCGGTCGGGCCTGCAGCGAATTTTCGGGCCCGAATGTGTGTATTTTTGCGTTTTTCTTCTCCTACTTCGTTTTGGACTCAGTTTTTTGCATCCTACTTCATCAACAACTCTATCAAGAGGGTTTGAACATCCCCTGCATGTTTCTTATAAATACTAGGCTCTTCTATACAATTTTATAGTGTGTGAGATTTATGATTACTAGCTTTTAGGATCATTGTAATATTTTTCTCTCTTCTTCATTATTCTTGTGGTGCAATAAAATCTCTCAATTCCTTTGTCATATTCTTATCTTTTTTTATTCTTGATCAAATACTTTATTACTTTGTCATTACAGTTAAGATCAATGATAATAGCAATAATCGCATCAGATAGAAAACAATATAAAGATCACCCCAGAATACATGAATGTAATTCAATAGTACAAAAAATAAGTAAGCATACAAGATGATGACGGAAATTATAAATTCTTGAGTAAAAGCCTCAAAATAAAGATAGAAGATCTTGGAACAGAAAGATGGAGAATGATCAGAGATTGAGTTTTTTTATGGTTTTAACGGTACTGTGAGTTATAGCCCTGTACGTGTCTTTTTTGAGTCAGAATTGTTGCAGTTGCAGAGATCCCCATCTCCCTAGTGTGGGTCTATATAGAGTAATGTTTGGAAACCTCAGAAACAAAGTAGAGTGAGAGAGGATATTCATATACATAAGATAGATACTCATATTTTTTATTCCTGGAAAAAGAAAGAGGTTTTTATAATTTTTTTTACAAAAAGAGTGTGACCTTATTATCCTTTACATATATAAAAGAGGAGGTTTCTTGCCATTGTTCCTAAGCCATTTGGCCACTCAGCCGAGCCGTTTTCGAGCCGAGCGATATAAGTCCAACTGCAGCCAATGTGTGTTTCTGCCTTTTCTTTCCCAATGCGCTTCTCTCTCTATTTTTACACGCAAACTCCCATCCCCCTCCATTTCTCACCCATCTCATTTCTCTCACTTTCCCTTTTCATTTTCTCCATCTTAGAGAAATCTTCCCTTCTACATAGAAACAAGTCCTCATCTTCCTCCTTACGCTCCACCTCCACCGGTACCGGGAAGCATATGGACCACCGCGGTGCCCTTGCACCGTCAAATCTTAATACCAGCAAGAACAAGTGCTCCGATGGGGCGCAATTATTTATTTTTTTATTGCATGAACATTTTCGTGAATTTGGATCATTGAATTCCTTTCATGCCCGATATTTAATAATATTTGACTAGGTGAACTTTCATTTTTGCCTCTTTAGAAACTTGACCTAAAGACAGCGGCAATTGATTGAGGAGTTCGCCAAAGAAGAGCAAGGGGATTATGATAAGGGTGCTGCTGCAGGTGCATCGGGTTGAACAATCTCCGCGGTAGTTGCCAAGTCACAAATAATGAAGGCAAAACACGATGTTCTGGCAGCTTGTGTTGCATGTTGACAATTTAATTTTTTATCCCTTCAACAAGTTGGGTAAAATTATGTAATATTAACAGAACACAAATTCATTATAGTTCTCATTACTTGAGCCGATTTTGATCTCTTAGCTATGTTGTACATATAGACAAACTAATCTTATTTGAGCACTTCAGATACTTGCATTTAGGTTACTTTCCTATGTTGACATTCTTCTCAGCTTCCTGGAAATAATCTTTCTGCATAAACTGGAGAGATGTAGTTTGAATGTAAAATTCTAAGTGGGTTTGCAATAATGAAGCTTGTATATACACAGTAAAGCACATGTGAAAACAAGCAGTGGTGAATTGTAACAATTCCAAGATCATTTTTGTGCGTACTTTTACCTAATCTCATGACACCCAGTTAATTTCATGCTCTAAATCAAATTATTATGGCATCAAAGTATTATTTCTGTAACTAATTGAAACAAAGCAATGTATTCAATGTGTTTGATTAAATGCCTGACTGACCTACTTTATTTCTTAATTGTAAGAACTCTTAAAATAATTATATTTTATTGTTTGGTGTTTATATTACCGAAAGTTTCAAGATTGCTGGTGTGAAGGCCCTTGATTCTGTTGAAAGAGTAAACCCCAAAATAATCTTTATTAGTTTTGTAGCTCAAATTTGTGATGAGCATAGATATTTGTATGTATGTGTTCAAGGGATTTTAAACTATGTTGATGGTTTACCATTTTTTATTTTGTGCAATGAACTATAGAATGTTAGAGAGGCATCAGGGGCTCTCAAACAATGTAGAACCTTGATTGTGGGAGGTTTGGCAAAGTTGAAGGTTGATGATTAAAAAGTGGCACTTTTTTAGCATGAACATATTACTTAATGCTGATAAGTTTTCTTGTGCACGTAACTTGTAGGAACCAATCCCTGTTACACAACTTGCGAGGGAGACTGCTGTTGTTATGCAGGAATTCACCCAATTGGGGTAGCTATATTTTATTGTTCCATTGTTTCACTTTCATTTTAGTGAAGCAAGTAGTGTTTGTTTCTGAAATTAATTTCGAGACTTCCTTTTTTCTAATACCAGGGATATCATCATAGGTTTGATCACCTTATGGTAGCATTACTCTATGGGCCATGATTTTATTTGCCCAACAACCCATTTAGTCCCATGCAGATTTTTTTATAGATTTGATACCTAAATTTTTAACGTGTGAAATATATTTAGCTTGTCGGAGATTGGCTAAGGCAGCAAATAGAGTATTTTGCAAATTAAAGATTTGGTTTGCTTGATTAAGATTTATTAGCTATGCTTTGCTAATCTTTCTTCTCCGTGATATTTCCAATAACCCCTGGCATTATGTCACATTCAGTTAACACATGATAACAGATTATGGTTTGCCTGTTTTGCTTGATTATAATGAAATGAACTCGGATGGATCTTTAATAATGGCGACAAAAGAGGCTATTAAATGGATGTTAAAGATTGCCCACTATGGATTCACTGCAACGACTGCTATTTTATCTGTGAACTATTATGATAGGTTTATTGCATGCCTCTGCTTTCAGAAAGATAAACCATGGATGAGTCAATTGGCTGATGTGACTTGTCTTTCTTTAGCTGCCAAGGTGGAGGAAACTCAAGCCCCTCTTCTTTTGGATCTCTAAGTATGTCTATTCACTGGCCTTTTATCCTTCTTGTTTAGTGTATTAGCACTCTAATGTTTTTGTAAATGCCAATGTGGATTTTGCTTTGTTATTGATTTTGGTTTTATTTATTTATTTTTAAGGTGGAAGAATCCAAATATTTGTTTCACGCAAAGACTATTCAGATAATGGAGCTTTTGGTGCTTTCTACTCTCAAATAGAAGATGAATCCCGTGACTCCAATTTCATTATTTGACCATAGTTTAAGGAGATTTGGATTGATGACTAACCTACACTGGAAATTTATGAGGAGGTGTGAGAGATTTCTTCTCTCAATCATCACTGGTATGTGAATCAGTTAATTTTGATGTCATCATTACTTTATATGAATTGGATGGATGATTTCTTTATAATTATAAGTGCAATGGTTTACAGGTGTTTTCTTTATATTCCAAATACAGATCATAGGCTTGTGCATTATCTTCCACATGCAATGGTTTATAGATGCTTTCTTTATATTCCAAATGCAGATGATAGACTTGCGCATTTTCTTCCATCTGTTATTGTTGGCGCAACAATGATATATGTTACTAGAGAGATTGAGCCTTGTAATGCAATGAAATACAAAAATCAACTAATGGATGTGCTCAAAATCAGCGAGGTTTGGATTCTAATTAATTTGATATATCCAGCATGGTTTTGGAAATTGAGTTTAAGCTTTGCCACTTTAAAGTTATTTTAGACTTGAATGTTTTATCCTGAATTACAACAGGAATCTATTGGTGAATGCTCTAAACTTATCCAGGAGGTAATGGCTGGTGATGACAACAAGCCCTGCCTCAAACACAAACTTGAGTCTGTGCTAAGCGGCCCATACAGTGTCATTAATGTATATTTTAGCTCTGATAGCTCTCGCGATTCATGGGTCATCTCATCACCCATTTATCATTTCTTGAACCTTTGTTTAAACGAAGCAGAGCTCAGGATCAGCACATGAGATTGGCTTCCCTTGCCTTCCTTGGATGCTATATTGATATTACTGAAGGAACGTGCCTTGAAAAGAGTGGAATGATAATTTTTTATTTAGTACGTTTGATGTATATAATTAACTTCATTTACACCTAATTTATTGAACTCAAAAACATATTTGAATGTTCAAAAAATATAAATCATAAAACCCCAACGTTTAAATGTTAAAGAGTATAACAATATTTTAAATTTTCTACATAATTAATATTTTTGTGTTCTAAAATAATTTGTCATTTAAACAAAATATCTTCTAAAATTATAATAGTGATCGTGCAACGCACGATCCCCCACTAGTAGCTATAAAAAGAATGGGTTCTATGTCGTCAATTGAACCCATTCTTTTTGTTTGTTTTTATTTCATTATTGTTAACTAAATTTGATTCAAAAGCTTGGCAAGTGAGGTTACATCTATGTTATTTAGATATTGTCTTCAATACGTCCTTCACGTTTAGGTTTTATATATTTTTTACCTATTAAAATCTTAAGTTTCACAAGTTAAATAAAAGGTGTATATTTAGATATTTGAATTAAGAACCTTTGTTCCATGTTAATTTACTTAATCTAGAAATTATATTCAGCTCTATAAATTGAATGGATTAACAGCATGTTCAAGCATGCGTTTCTTGTAAACTGATAACTTTAGAAGAGCAGAGAAAAATCTTCATTGTTCGAAGAAATAGTGCAGCCCAAAAAACTGTACAATGATTATAGTGATAAGAAAAATGGTTGGAGACCTTAAAAATGAAAAGATAATACCAATATTATACAATACATTAAGGGTAATTGGCGCAAAACGTCCCTACCTATGACGGTTGTTGTGGAAAACGTCCATATGTTCGATTTTTTGGTGCAGAACGTCCCTACCTTTGCATTTTCTTGCGCAAAACGTCATTTTGACCAATTTTTAACATAAAATGACCATTATACCCTCTTATATAAATAAAACAAAAAAGAAAAAAAAAATAAAGAATAAATTGCACTCTAGTCCAAAACATTTTTAAAAGTGCAAATCAATCCAAATAAATTATTAAAATATTAAAAATAATCAAAAATACAAATAAAAACTTTTCTCTCCTATCCCCATTTCTTGTCTCGCCCTTTCTTTCCCCGTCTCCTTTCCCACCTAGACGGAAAAGTTTTTATTTTTGATTTTTGATTATTTTTATAATTTATTTGGATTGATTTGCACTTTTAAAAATGTTTTGGACTAGATTGCAATTTATTCTTTATTTTTCTTTTCTTTTCTTTTTTGTTTTATTTATATAAGAGGGTATAATGGTCATTTTATTTAAAAATTAGTCAAAATGACGTTTTGCGCAAGAAAATGCTAAGTTAGGGACGTTCTGCACCAAAAAATCGAACGTAGGGACGTTTTCCACAACAACCGTCATAGGTAGGGACGTTTTGCGCCAATTACCCTAAAATATTTTATTGTGAGGTTGGGTTGTATTAAAGATAAAAAGGGTCTCCCACTTCCACTCCCAGCCAGCAGAATTCTAGGAAGTTAAAAGCACTGGCGGACCAGAAGGGCCCAGCTTTTTAAAAAAAAAAAAAAAATTATTAAGTCATGTTTATCGGTTCAAATTTAAATTTTATTCTTAATCAAATTTAACAATTATTTTTAATTACATATTTTATGGAATTTATAAATGTTGAACTTTTATCAAAATTTACTAAAAATTTAATTTTAATCACTACCAAACAAGAGCAAAATCACAATAAATTTGAATTTCGATAACATGCTAATTTTAAAAATTCTCAGACGATTGTACGCTCATTGAATCTACAAATTGCTTATGTCATTTCAAAATTTATTTCGAGAATTACATTATGGGCATGTTGAATAGTTCGAACAAATTTCTCAATGTAATTTTCATAATTTTATGGAATATGATATCAAAAATTTTCGAAATTTTACATCTAAAAATTCATATTCCCATGTAACTTTTCGGATGCAAAATTATATGGGGTATGATTTTTTTGGACGAAATTTTCTATTATAAAATTTTTCTCAACTTCTTTACATGTTTGATTGTACCATCTTTAACTTTAAAATTCTGCGTTCATCCGTCCTGGTTAAAAGAAATGCCAGTGTGTCGATAAATTGAAGGTGCCCAGGAACAGTATATTGACTGGTTAGATTCTGTCCCATACTTTTCTTCATGCCATCTGGCTGCGCCTATGGGGTCTTTGCATTCAATATTATATTCGATGATGAAGATACTACTTTTGAACAATGATTTAGTAGGTAGATGCGAATCACTCTTGCGGTCACTACTCACGTTTGTGTCTTAACGTTCCAAATTTTTTATAGAATAATTTTTTTTTTGTTCTATTTACTATATAATTTTATAATTTTGGTAAGTTGAGGGATTGAAGTTAAATAGTATTAAATTCATTTTTAATTGAGCTAAATAAATAGATTTTGTTATAGTAATGATAAGTATATCAAGGATTTTGATATTTGTACATAAAAATATACATATTTGATTACATAACTAGGTGTAAGCAACGTGCAATGCACGTTTGCTTAGTTTATATTGAATAGTTTTGTTTAAGAATTAATTTGTTATTAATAAAGATATAATTTTTTTGGTTAATTAAATAATTAATGATGTAATGTTTATATAATTGATAAATAATTAAATAAAGTGCTTCTCGCTGTCATTTCCAACCCAAAATCACAAACAGAAAACTCAAAGTATGTTAAGGGGTAAGAAGATGAGTTTACTTGAACTCCATTTGATTCTCATTAATATAGAATGAGAATGAAAAATATAGCCGTTATTGGACCCCACACAAGAGATAGAAATTTAAAATTGATAGATTGATGTGATGGATAACAGTTATATTTTTCATTTTTATGAGTTTTTAATGAGAAACAACGGAGGCTTAAACTTTTTGCTTGGCTTAAGTCTTTACTCTTTTTTAAGTAATAATACAATTCATTTTATCGCTAAAGTATTATATGTATTACGATAATATATGTATATCATGTGTTAGACTTAATATTGGTAAGTGATGGGTAAATTTTCGAGGACGAAAATATTTTAAGAGGGTGAGAATGTAATACCCCAAAAATTTTCATAAAATATAATTCAATTTTTATATACTATATTTTAATATTTTGAAAGTTAGGGACTAAATGATACATTTATCAAATTATATTTTATTTGTGTCAAATATTTAGATATTGATGGAGTTATCGTAAATATATGAATATCGGTCTCGTTGGATAAATCGTAATTAGATACATAAATCAGATTCGAGAAAAAATCGATTCGGATAAGTTAGCTCCAAGATATTTTAGTTTGAAGGAATTATCAAAAGCTAATTTATTATTATTATTATTTAATTATAATTTTGAAAGCAGGGGTGGTGGAAAAAAAATTTCCGTTAAAAACAAGAAATTCCGTTAGTTTTTCCGTTAAATCAAGAAATTCCGTTAGTTTTTCCGTTAAACCAACAAATTCCGTTAAATAGGCACTTTTTATATATAGAAGATATGATGTGGAGGGAAAAGATTGAATGAAAATGTTGATTGTATTTTAAACTGACAAATGATATATTATGTAATTCATTATATAAGTCTTGATGTACATGTGGTAAGATCTGTATATCAATATTGAGATTATTTTGTAGTTCATATTAAATGACACATTATGAAATCGAAAAATAGTTATTTCGAATAAGTTAAGCACAAGTTATTGAAGTTGAAAGAAATTATCTTTCATTAATAATTAAATGAGTTTGTTAAGGATTTAAGAATTTTGGCAGCCGTGTAAGATAAATATCTATCATATTTTAATAAATTTAATTTTAATCTTAATTGGATTATGATAAAGAAATAGTAATCCTAATTAAACTAAGATACATTTATTTTTCACATCCCCCGTCATTCTTTATTTTTACATTTCATTTTTCTAAAATTCTATTGGAGGATTATTTTGAAGCTAATCCAAATTATATTGATAAGTGATGACAAATTGATTATCGATACAATCCTTGTAGTTAATTCCAACCCCAATTTGAGTAGGATAATAAACTATAAAACTAAGTCTAAATTAATTGGGATTCAACAATTAAACCATACTATAAATATGTCATTATATTAATCAAAGTGTTACATCAAAATTTCCTCCATAATATATTTTCTTTCAATTAAACGAAATCATACTATTTGTTTATTGTGAAATCAGAAAGCATGAAGATAATTTGCATCCATTTGAAATTATTTTTGGAGCTTATACGTACCCATATTCATCAAGGTAAATGCTTGGAGAAAAGATTAATTTGGAATGTGCAATCATATTTTTCTTTCAAAAATTCGTTTAATCCATCGAGATAGGATAACAAGGGGTAAGTGGTTTTGTCCCGTTTAATTTTATTATTTCATATTGATAAATGGTATGTTAATAAAAGATGTAATATGATATGATATGATACAATATGATATGTTTATCCGGTATCAATGATATGATTTATTATAAGATCTAATCGATATCTAAAGATATGACATGAAAGTGTGACTATTTTGATATATGAGATATTTTATTTGGAATTGCATTAACACTCGTGTCATATTAAGTATTCTCATATGCTCACATTTTCCCCTACCTCTCATAGGTTACAACTGGTTGTTGGTTGGTTGGTGATGATGTGTTGTCGTTGTGATTGTGTAGGATCAGGATCACACAATATTACTTTCAAGATATGGAATAAACGAATTTGCAAAATATTAAAAGTGCAAAAAATTGATGAATCAACACAAGAATTATTTCGGCCTAAGCCCCGGAGGTTCAACGACCACTTCTAACGCCTACATCCCTCGTTGAGCATCCAACAAGTTGAATTATGTTTGATTGCACTATACAGCCCAAATTGGCAACAAATGTTACAAATTGTTTAATCAATATACAAAGATAAAATCAGAATACTTATATCTCAAGAACACCAAATGATCTATGAAGAATCACCAAAAACCTTCACTGGACTTCTCTAACTCACAACTCATAGTAAAACCTTAGTTCCCACAGGTATACACACAGGATACAACAAACAGAGAGTAAACGCTCAAGATTATAGGCCTCAAATCAGATGTTTGAGCAGAAGAATCACGAAGAAGAAGAAAACCCTAAGAGTTTCTCTCAACCCAAAAACAGAGAAGTGAAGTTAATTTGTCGAAAAGTGAAGAGTCCAGTCAATTAAAGGGTCTTCCAAAACCTTCAGCCAACATCCAGGATTAAACCATGTGTCATCATCACAATGAATGCCAATAAGAAACACGTTTGTACAAGTAACATGCTCTTCCTTCAAAAAATTCTGGTGGCACCAAAGAACCAAGGGTTCAAATCCCACAAATTGGATTCATGGAAGTTAATAAAGTGAATTCGATGTAACGTGACTAAGATTTTATTTCCAACATTAAATTTAGTATTATTATCATATGGATATTTTTAAGATTTGGAACTTGGTTTATTTGGTTATAAATTTTAGTTTGTATTTAATTATGTTCGTAGAATCAATATTTTTATTGTAACTTTTTCTTTCTCTATCTGATTGAGGCGATTGAAAGTGTGTTGAAACTCTAACTCAAAGAGTTACAATTCTTATTGAGATTTTTTTTTTCCAATTAGATTGTTTTCTATGCCAAAAGTGAGATTCAATCTAAGGGAGAAAATCCGAAGCATAACTTTTTCAGTCGGAAATTGATGTTCGATAATACTTTGATTATATTTTATCAATTTGGCTTCTTTTAATTCAATTGACACATAGTACTCTCAAATCTTCATCGTGAGGTATGTCACGAGTTTTGAGTATTTTCACTTTATTCCCCGAACTTTGAATTTCCTTCATTTTAGCCCTTTTTCCGTTCTTTCATCCAATTTTTCATCCTAACACGAGTTTTTCCTAATAAAATCAATGAATAACAAATTAGACACTAATTCATCCAAAGAATAATAAAATATCATCATTTAGGATCATAAACTACTGTGGAGTTTGTTCGAGCAATTAACAATGTACATCATCATTCGATAATTTCATGCATTTACAACAATGCTTTTTATTGCGAAAAGAGAAGTTAGAAGTCAAAATGAATGAACCTATCAAAGTGACTCATCTATATCCGAACCTAATTACATCGACTATGACGCTAAGACGATTTAATAAGAATGACAACGGAGCGGGGCGGGGTAGGGCCGCTTCCCCTGCCCCCGACCCCGTCAAGAGATTTCTCGCCCCGTTACCCATTTAAGGCAGGGCAGGGTCCTTGCCACATTTATTACCCCGTTTAATTTTTTTTTTAAAGCTTTTGATGATTTATTTTTTTCCCCCAACTCATTAGATTGAGACAAATAATTTTAGCTCTCATTTTCTATTAAAACTAATGAAATTTTCCATTTAATGCATTAAATTCTAAAAAAGAAAAAAGACTAAACGGGGCGTGGCCGAGCACCTATTACCCGTCCCTGCCTCAAACCTGTCTTACACAGTTTGGGGCGAGGCTCCGCGGGTATCGGGTTTGTTGGATTTTTTTGTCATTCTTATGATTTAATAAACATCATTTATCATCTAAAATAAATTGCACGGATGGGTTATCAAGTATCATTTTTATTTTGTCAAACATAGGACAACTGTAAAAATGCAACAACAAAAGAACATCTTTTAATTTTTTCTTATTGTTTCATGTATCTCTCCACTCATTAATTTTTTGTACAGTCTCTTGATTAGATTACTAAGATTTTTTTCATTAGTTGTTGTTGACCCAAAAAAATGGACTCAACAGATGTTGGACCTACTCTTGCCACATCAAGTACAAATTCGACGCGTTTTTTTACTGAAACAAGTACTATATCAGCCTAGAATGGACACAGGAGGCATCTTCCGGCAAAAGGCGATAACGTTTTGGACTTCGAAGGTGTGATTCGATGACAACCGCACTATCAACGATTGTCAAACTAAGATAATCAAGAATAAACATCTCTTCTCATCCAAAGGAATATGTGGGAGATAGATAAGAAATGCTATAGATGTATATTGAGATCACAATAGCTTCTCTTTTAGTTTGTATTCAATAATATTGTAAAAGAGTAATGGAGGAATTGTTAAGTGTTCTGTGTTGAATTCTTGAGAGTTTTTCTAGTATATGTATTTGGTCTTTTTCTTATCAAGATGCCAACCCCCCCCCCCCCTCCGCACAAAGAAGACCTATTTATGCTATCCTGGTTGATGTGGTGATCGTTGGAACAGAATCACGTGGCCTCATCTCCTGAATTGAGGTTTCACATTACTGTCTATTCATACAATTAATATATTGACAAGGGGTCAGCCGCTCTATGTTGTAGGCTGATACACTGACAAACTTTATCACAAACGTTACATCAATCACTTCTAAGAGATCTTCGAATCTACTATAGAAGACAACGCGGTTTCATGAACTTCGGACGAGCTGAGAGCCTCTGAGAGATCTTCGGGTGGTTCTCCAAGTAGAGGGTTTTAGCTCATTTCTTTGTTTCCTTAGGCAGTAGGAATCAAAGTTCATTTTTATGTAAATGATTAAAGTAGTGGATGTTGGGATTATTCCTCGAGATCAATGGAATAATTGGACTTTTTATCTGCCAAATGCATGAGATTCCGAAAACTACTCGTTCCACACATTTAAGTTCAAACTTTTTTCCAAAACAATGTAAAAGAGTCACTTTTTTCGAACACGTGTCAATACGGCACGTGCATGAGAAAATGATAGCACACTTTTACAATGATTTGCTTTTAGTATATTTTTACAGATTTATTTGTGATTTACAAATTTAGTATTGTGATTTGTGAATTGCTGTGAATGAATAATGAAATTAATGATGAATTTTCAAGAAGTTGTTGGGAATTCTCTGAATTTAAATAGGAATGGATAATATGGAAACCGTGTGTTTGGGTTGGTTTTGAATCAAAATGTTAAATAAAAAAAAAATCGACATTGTCTCCGTGCAGCTCGGAGACAATTTTTATATATATATATACATTGAGATACATAATACATATTCTTTTATTAGCTAAAATTTGTCTCGAAATGAGAGAAAAATGAAATAAGATGGGTAAATTCAAAAGGATGTCTAGACTTTTTTTTTCTCTTTCTTTTTTTAATCAGATTAAATTATAACTGGAAATTTGTTGCAATGTGCTAATTGATAACTATATTGCCAAATACTGAATTTCATTTTTTTTTTTACCACGAGTGGCGTTGCCCCCGAACCCCATGAGGGGCACTGCTCCCTCAACCCCCGCGACTTAACTGGTCAGATCGATCACCGTAGGGGCGTTGCCCCGAAACCCATGAGAGTGATGCCCCCATCGATCGCAACCATGTGTTGTCCCCGCTGCCCATGTGAGTTTTAATTTCATTGTACTAATGTCATCATTTTTATTAACATATTCACTGTTGAGCTGATATTCATTTGTTTTTATTTATATTGGTTGTTTAAATGAATAATTTCCCATTTTGTTTCTTACTATTATTTGTATATTTTTCATTGAAACTTTCGAGTTTTCTATTGAAGAAGTTTTTCTAAATAAAATTTAATTAGTGGTGTCTCCAAAAATAGTCAACACTATTACGTATCCAACTATAATACGATACGTGACTTGCATGTGCGTCTCATTAGTCATGAGAAAAAATGATAGCACACTTTTACAATGATTTGCTTTTAGAATACTTTTACAGATTGGTTTGTGATTTACAGATTTAGTATTATGAATTGCGAATTGCTATGAATGAATAATGAAATTAATGATGAATTTTCAAGAAGTTGTTGGGAATTCTGTGAATTTAAATGGGAATGGATAATATGGAAACCGTGGGTTTAGGTTGGTTTTGAATTAAAATGTTAAATAAACAAAATCGATCGTGTCTCTGTGGAGCTCGGAAACAATTTTTTTTAATATATTGAGATACATAATACATACTCTTTTATTAGCTAAAATTTGTCCCGAAATGAGAGAAAAATGAAATAAGATAGGTAAATTCAAAAGGATGTCTACACTTTTTTTTCTTTCTTTTTTAATCGGATTAGATTATAACTGTAAATTTGTTGCAATATGCTAATTGATAACTATATTGCTAAACACTGAATTTTATTTATTTATTTTTTTGCCACGAGGAGCGTTGCCCTCGGACCTAGCGTCCCTCGACCCCCGCGACATGACCGATCAGGTCAATCACCGTCGAGAACGTTGTCCCCGAACCCCCACAAGGGACGCTGCTCCCTCAACCCCGCAACTTAACTGGTTAGGATGATCACCGCAGGGGCGTTGCCCCGAACCTCATGAGAGCGCTGCCCCATTAACCGCAACCCTGGTGTTGTCCCCGCTGCCTATGTGTGTTTTAATTTCATTGTACTAATGTCATAATTTTTATTAACGTATTCATTGTTGAACTGATGTTCATCTGCTTTGATTTATATTTATTGTTTATATGAATAATTTTTCATTTTGTTTCTAACTTTTATTTGTGTATTTTTCGTTGAAACTTTCGAGTTTTCTATTGAAAAAGTTTCGATAAATAAGATTTAATTAGTGGTGTCTCCAAAAATAACTAAAAATCAGTCAACACTATTACGTAGCCAACTACAATACGACACGTGCCTTGTACGTGCGTTTCACTAGTCATGAGAAAAAATGATAACATACTTTTACAATGATTTGTTCAAATAGTTTTTAGTGCGACAACCAAATGAGAAAGAAACTTTTCAAACTTGAAAAAAAAACATATAAGCTAAATTGTCAAATTTGAAATAATTTGCAAATCTATTAGAATATAGAATAATGAGCAATAATTAATTTATTTGTTGGAATAATTAAAACTAGAGATAATAATCCACCACAATCTAGTTATTGTTGTAAAAGAAAAGTAAATTAGGATTTAATGTGAATGACATTTGTACCCCTGCAGCCCTAGATATTATTACAATATGTATCTATATTGCTGCCCTATAAATATAGAGCTTTGGTTCTCATTATAATACACACAGAAAAGTCTATTGACTTTTATTCTTTATTCTCTTTTTTCTCTTTTATAACACGTTATCAGCACGAACAGCTCTCCCCAAACCCTCAAGAATATAACTATAAGTCACACAATCATGCTCAACTTCATCGTTCACCATAACTTTCAAGAATTTCTCAACTTCACTAACTCTGCCAAACTTGGACCACCGAGCTGCCAAACTTGGACCACCCACCAATGGTGATATTGTAAGTCTTGCTATCAAGTTGTGCTTTCTCTTTCATTTTGTTAAATAGTGAACTTGCAGTGCCCACAAATGATCGTTGACAAAAACAGCGCAAAAGAACATTCAACGTCTCCACATTAACTTCTAATCCATATTCCTCCAATTCCTCAAAAATTTTAATAGCTTTAGAAACTCGTCGAGCATGAACATAACTATCCAGAACAATGAAAAGGGTTTTAGGATTAATTATCGTACTCTTTGCTCTAATTTTTTTTATGATTATACATTTATGATGATTATTGAATATTTTCTTGTGTATTTAACTTGATTAGATACTTTGATATGTTATTTCATAAATTTTAAATTGATAATCTATTATATTATTGCTCTTGAAGTAGCACCGTTTTATAATTAATATTTCAAAAGAATATTAATCGTAAACTTATCTATTATAAATAATTTGTTGTTACTCCTGAAGTAGCACAACATTATTATTAATATTTTTGAAGAATATTACTTGCTCCTGAAGAGCATAAATTATATTTCTCAATATTCCAAAAGAATATTGGCATATTGTTCTTGAAGAAGCATAAAACTGCAAATATTTAAATTGTATTAAAGTATTACTTGCTCGCAAAGAACATAAATTTATAAGATCTAATGTATTATATTTTTACTCCTGATGAGTAAATAAATTGTTGTTACTCCTGAAGTAGCACAACATTATGATTAATATTCCAGAAAAATATTAATCACATATCTGTCTATTACAAATATTATTGCTCCTAAAGTAGCACATAATTATTAATATTCTAGTTAGATTTTATTTGCTTCTGAAGAGCATAATTAAATAAAAGAAATTGTGTTTTAACTCATGAAAAATAAATTCTTATACAATTTATAATTTCAAATAATATTATATCATTGCTCCTGAAGAGAATGACACTCTGATTCCAATATTTCAGAATAATATTTATGTATTGCTCTTGAAGAAGCAAATATATAGCTCATGATGACTTAATGTTTCGAAATAATAGTTCATTGTCATTGAAGTTGCACAATATCACAATTAATATTTCAGAAGAATATTAACTATTGCTTTTGAATGAGCAATAATAAATACAACGTGCTCTCGAAATAGCACATGTTTTGAATAATGTATCATTTTGAATTCATGTTTATCCCTGAAGGACAACATGTAATTAATTTCATGAGAATATTGATTAGTTTGATTATTTGAATGATATATATGATTATATAATGTTTAATCATATTATTCGAAATTAAATAATTGAATTATATCTTATATTGAATCAGAAGTTCAATTTGACTTTATTGTTTGGCAAGACCAGTTGTACCATCACTGGATCAATAATGATGCAAAATTAAATATTCAAATGGATATTCAATGAAGAACCGGAAGATTCTTCAATCCAATGAAATCATATTTGATGTTTGTTCTCTTTATTGAAAATTGGTTATTGATCGTTACTAGTTAAATAAGGATTGACCATCTAAATATTATTTGTATAGTTCTGAAAATTAATTAGGGTGATATATGGGGCCCTGTCACTCTCCATGTTGACCATCTAAATATTATTTGTATCTAATAGATTTGATACAAATATTAGATGATTGCATGATGTTCGCAACCTGAATTTTACGAAAGTACTACTCAAATTATGAGCATAATTTTCAGATTATACAATTAAGACGGTGTGTCTTTTTAATACTAGTAATCATAAACCTCAACTTTTTAATAAATATTAGTTGAGATGTCGATAAATGATTTAACATTATTGTTTGTTAAACATCTCCAATTAATTTAATTGAGAACAAAATACTTCCCATTTCAGTTTAGGGAAAGTCATTATGCATCATGTCAATATTATAGTTCTCCTAGTTATAACTTGACTTATGGTCATAGCCTAATTTTTCCATCAAATTATTTCGATAGTGCATTATATGTAAAATTAATCCACCACAATACACTGAGATGGAAAGTAAGAAAATGTTGAGAATAAATGGGTAGCATGATCCCTTATACCAAATGGATGATATTTGTAAAATGATTGTCATTTGATTTGGTAATTCTCTCAGCATTAGGGAGAAACATTAAGAAGCAAAAAATAATATACAAATGCATCAATATCTAAATCATCACAAAAGACGATTCGAACCAGAGTTTCGAAAGATAATTTATTTAGATGTATTTAATGACCAAACATATTGACAATCTCACACATTAGTTTTAAATGCTCAAACTTGAATTGACTCCTAGAAGGACAATTCGTTAATATTGTATTTGATAAAATTAAAGCACGCCTGAAGCGTGATGACATTCGATTCTATTACAAAGTCCTCCAACCGCAAATGGAGTAATTGATAAAGATTGTCTTATTAAGGAGGTATATACTTTTAGTGAGCATTTAGACATAACATATTATAAAACCCCATAAGAGGTTCAAGTACCTGAAATAATAAAAATTGAGATATATCAATAAGTTATGTCATCATGGAAAAAGAAATAGAATCGAAAAAAATATGAAACAATTATTGACAACACTTTTGCATATGAGTACTGCATCATATTATGAATAGCGAGGAATCAAAATAAATTCGTTAAAATATATCGATCGAAAAAATAATTGGTCAAATAAAACGAAATGATCAGACTAAAATTTATTAGAAAAACCTGAAATTTCTAGACTCGATCGTGGTAAAATTGAACTTACTAGAGAAACCTGAAATTTATAGATCTACGGTCTGAACACTTAAAGGTGTATATTTACAATAAATGAATATAGGAAAAGTAAAGTCATGATACGAAATGTACGACTTTTTATAATGAATTCTGCAAAAACTTGAGTAAATAAATAAATTATCACGTGGTGGATGTAATCACAAGTGTCCGAAAATAATAAGATTTCAATAAATTATATGTTATCTCATAAATTATGTGAGCGAATTAATGTTGTTATAGATAATATTTTCGCCTTTAATGTGGTCTTGATATTATGCAAGATGAGGATTTTGAACCACTGTCTGTTAAAGACTGTCAAAATAGAAATGATTGGCCAAAGTTGAAGAAGCCATACATGTAGAATTGAATTCCTTAGAGAAACGAAAAGTGTTTGGACCTGTAGTTCGAACACCTGAAAATGCAATCCCTGTTGGATACAAATGGATTTTTGTACGAAAGAGAAATGAAAACAATGAAATTATAAGATGCAAGGTTTGACTCGTAACTCAAGGTTTCTCACAAAGACCTGGAATTGATTATGAGGAAACATATTCTCCTGTAATGGATACCATAACTTTTAGATTCTTAATTAGTTTGATTGTGTCACAAAAGCTCGATATACTCTTTATGGATGTAGTGACAACATATTTGTATGGTTCACTTGATAGTGACATATATATATGAAAGTCCCTGAAGGACTTAAAATGCGTGAAACAAATAATAAATGCCCGACAACCACGTTCTCAATTAAACTGTAAAGATCATTGTATAGATCAAAACAATTCGGATGCATGTGATATGATCACCTTAACAAATATTTGTTGAAGAAAGACTATAAAAATGATGATGTCTGCCCATGTGTTTTTATAAAGAAAACGAATATTGAATTTGCAATTATGGCGGTTTATGTTGATGACTTAAATTTAATTGGAATTTCTGAAGAGCTCAACAAAATTGCAGATTATTTGAAAAATGAATTTGAAATGAAAGATTTGGGGAAAACAAAATTCTGTCTCGGGCTGCAAATTGAACATTTCTCAGTAGGATTATTTGTTCATCAATCTACATATACAGAAAAAGTCTTAAAACGATTTTATATAGATAATGCACAACCATTGGCATCACCTATGGTTGTTCGATTACTTAATATAAAAAATGATCATTTTCGTCCACCTGAAGATGAAGAAAATATTCTTGGTCCTGAAGTACCATATCTTAGTGAAATTGAAGCATTAACTTATCTTGCAAATTGTACTCGATCCGACATGGCTTTTTCTGTAAATCTCATCGCAAGATATAGTTCTACACCAACACAAAGACATTGGAATGATGTTAAACATATTTTTCGTTACCTAAAGGGTACTATTGATTTGTGATTATTTTATTCTCAAAAGTCGGGATCTGCTTTAGTGGGATATGCAGATGCAGGTTATCTCTCTGACCTACATAAAGCTAAATCACAAACAGGATATGTGTTTACACGTGGATGAACATCTACATCATGGAGATCTGTGAAGCAATCATTGACAGCAACATCCTCAAATCATTCTGAAATCATTACAATCCATGAAGCAGGTCAAGAATATGTATGGTTGATGAATATGACCCATCATATCCAAGAGTCATACGGATTAGTTTCAACAAAAGATAGTCCAACAATTTTGTATGAAGATAATGCTGCTTGTATTACATAACTCAAAGGAGGCTATATCAAAGGTAATCAGACGAATCATATTTCTCCAAAATTCTTTTATACACACGAGCTTCAGAAAAATGGAGACATCAATATTCAACAAATTCGTTCAAAAGCACTGCCAACATTTACATTCAAGAAATTGGTTCACGAGATTGAAATGAGTCGACTCAAAGATTTTCAGTGATCAACATCAGGGGGAGTTGCTGTACTCTTTTTCCTTCGCTCAAGTTTTATCCCACTGGGTTTTCCTAGCAATATTTTAATGAGGCAGCATTTATATTTAATACTCCGAAATAACTGTACTCTTTCTCCTTCATTTGTTTTTTTGTCTCATTAAATTTTTATCAAATAAGGTTTTAACGAGGTAGATATTTTGTAATGTGTCATTCAAGGGAGAGTGTTGTGAAAGGAAAGTAAATTAGAGTTTAATGTGAATGACACTTGTACCTCTGCAGCCCTAAATATTATTACTATATGTATTCTTATTGCTGCCCTATAAATATATGACTTTGGTTCTCATTATAATAAACACAAAAAAGTCTATTGGCTTTTATTCTTTATTCTATTTTCTTTGTTACAAAAAAGTTATTCAATAATTCGATTATTGATTACTTCCCAAATTCGATCAAAAATCGAAATCAATCTACTGTATGCTCATTAATTACCCATTAAGCTCAGTTAAATATATCTAATGTCGATACTTCTAAGCTTAATTAGTGAATTGCCTAAACTTTCTTCGGACTAAAGAAAACAAATAATTAAAGGTATCAATTTCTGTAAATTGCATATGACAGTCCATATTGCAAAGAAAATGAAGAATGAAAAGAAATCAATCAATTAAATTAAAAGAGAAGAAATTTGAATTAAGTCTTCTCCAGTCTTATTTATTCAATCACTGTCTCCCTGCCTCTTTTTCTCTTTTCCTCCAACATGTATGTCTTCCTTTTTCTTTTTGTTTTCTATATTTTGGGCCCTCCAATTACAAAATTTTCCCGACAGCTGTTTTCTTTTGTTTCATTGGCACGTTGCTGTTGTTTTCTTCAATTAATTGGTTGCATGGTCCTTCATTTTATATTGCTCTCCGAGTCCTCAAACTAATGCCTTTCTTTCTCTTTTATTCTTCTTTTCTACTTTAATCTGTACCAAACCAACATATATTAATTAGCTAGTATTATTCCATAAAATTGATTAACGAAATTTAGATTTAAGAAAAATATATAATAAATTATGCTTATCGAGAGCCGGCAATCGAATTTGGTTGGTGCACAACTTAATTATGGTGTTTTTTTTTAACAAAGCAATAATACGATAATATTCATGATCACGCCAAGAAACAACTTCAAAATCATAATCAAAATAAACACTTTATTATCAGAATTACATCATATAAACACTTTATTATCAGAATTACATCATGCTAGAGGTACGTAAGCATATCTTTAAGTCTCTTAAAGCATATATTAGAGATGGCGAAAAAATTCGTCCCGCCCCGACGAGTTGACAGGGAGGAGAGGGGCAAGGATCGCCGCCCTGTCTCGGGTCACGATGCCCGCCTCGAACCCGCCCTGTAAAGAATGGAAAAAAAAATTAATAAATAAAAAATTAGTTAACTGAAAAAATAATAATAAAAAAATAAACGGGACAAGAAATGGGACAGGCACCCGCCTCGCCCCATTTAAGGCGGGACGGGGTGGGGGAGTGGCTGTAGCGACCGCGAACTTTTATTTATATAAATTAGTTTTCTTGAAAAACGTGTCGCTAAAACGTTAACCCTAATTTTCTAGAGAAGCGCGTTCGTCTAGCCGTTGTAAAATTGAATTCGAATGTATTTGATCGAATCCGATCCCGAATAATAATTTTATTATCAATTTCGAATTATTTTATTTAAATCCAATTTTTATTGATTTCAAGTCCAATTACAAAAACTCAATTATTTAAAATCCAACATTTATGGTCCAATTTCATAAGCCCGATTTAATTTTAATTCTTTTAGCCCAATTCTATTAAGTCCATTCAATTGAGTCCAAAACCGGATATTATTTATTCTAGCCCAATTAGAAAACCCTAAAGCCCAATAATTTGGCCCAATAACCCGTCTAGGGTTTTGTGCCCTAATCCTACCACTATTCATACTCCACTCCACTCACACTCATACTCACACAATATCCACTTGGTAAGCTCTCTCCCTTTTTCCTCAATTCTTGGAGATTAATGTGGATACTAGAACATCAATTTCTAGCATCAACACCATTTTCCCCTCACACTTTCAACTCCATTGTGGGTCACCATTGATACTAGAACAACCATTTCTAGCATCAACAGTGAGCTCCCCCTAGCTGCAAGGTCACTGCAGCCAACACTCTCCTCACCAACACACACCAAAATGAGACCAACAACTCAGTGTTCCAACACGATGACCTCCAAAACCGAGACCACCAACCACCATTCACCATCAACACTCACTGCAACACCACCAACACCATCAGCCTCAGGACAAACCCACTGCCCTCACCTCCAAACCAAGAACAACCAATACGAAACCACCAAACTCGCCATTTCACCAAACACTCCACAACCCAACAGAGGCCAACCACCAAAAACTCACGGCTGAAGCTAATTGTCGAACCCAACTACACACAAACTGCAAGCATCAACTCCAAAACCAAAACTATTCCACCCAAAGTCCAAAACCCCCCAAGCAACGACGGTCCCTATCTCTTCGTTGCCAACCCGTCGTCTCAAACAGCCAATATAGCCCAAATCAATCCCCAAACAACCCAAAAATCAAAGAAAACCACAACACCCATAACTTACCTTGTAGTCCCAGTCGAATGTCACCAAAAAAACCCCAAGGAAACCGAACATCTATAGCCTCGGTTTGAACCTCCATTTTCGTGCCCGAACCCAAAATAAAATCACCCAACCCTACCTTGTGCCGACGCTGCCACCACCGCCAATCGGTGGTGGCAGCAAGAGAAAAAGGGGAGGGGCGAAGCCCCTGCCCGTCGACTTCTCTCTCTCGAGAGAGAGGTTTCTTTCTTTTTTTTTCGATTTTAATTAGGTTTTTGTTTTGTTTTTTTTACTTAGTTTAGTTAGTATATATATATTTTGTTATTTTAGAAATTATTAATTTAAGCCTCAAGTTTTAAGTTTTATTCATTTCAGTCCCTTAATTGTTTATGTTTTAATTTCAGCCCTTACATTTCCTATTTTCAGTTTAAAAGTTTATTTATTTTAGTCCCTAGTTTATATAAGTTATTATTTCAGTTTTTAACATTTATTTTCAGTTTTAATATATTTACAGTTTAGTCCTTACACTATTAAAAGTTATTATTTCAGTTTTTAACTTTTATTTCCATATGTATTATAATTACAGTTTAGTCCCTAAACTTATGAGAGTTATTATTTTAGCCCTTAAAGTTTTATTTTCAGATTTAATAAATTTCTAATTTAGCCCCTAAACTTTATTTTATCATTCTAAGTCATTTATTTTAATTCCAATAATTTTCAATTAAGTCCTTAAACTTAATTTCAACACTTTAAAACTTTAGGTTCGAAATACTAATTCAAACTTATTTTCTATTGGCTAGACGAAACGTACAGAAAATTAAGAGATTGAAGTTACTTCTCGAACCACTTTCACGAAACTCGAGATTTTGAGGTAGACTCGCCACCATTAATTAGTTTAAATTATAATTGCATGCTTTATGTGAATTACATGATTTATATGCTTTAATGCACGAGATGAGAATTTATCATATGAGATATATGATATTGTTATGCTTGCCATAACTTATATGCTTAATTGCATGAGAAAGAAGAGAATCTCTTATGAGATAAGAAGAGAATGTTATGCATAACTTATGTGCCTCATCCGCACAAGAAAGAAAGAGTACCCACATCCCATGTTTTTAAAGAGTCTATGATTTTCAAGAAAATGAACCAATGATGATATCACATTGTATATTTGCATAAGTGTGTATTCAATTATTCTGTAAATTAATTATCGGCGATGAGTCTACTGAAAATACTCACTCTACTATTTTAACAATGTCATTTGCATAAAGTACTTTTACACCACCCTTTATAATACAGATATTGTATTTTGCTTTAATTGTGATTTGCTTTAATCTAGAAAACGTAAACAACAATTTAATGTTAATTAACTCCACAAGTGGCGTCATCATCAGATGGCGGCAAATATATTAAAGATCCCATGAAGAAAAGTATAGCTCAAAGCTTGAATTCAGTGCTAAAAAGTCAATATTAGCGCATTGGGAAAAAATCAAAAGCATCCGTTTCAGAAAAATAAAATAAAAAAGAGAATCACATTAAGTCCCTTAATTGTGAATGATTAAAATTCCTCATTTCTTTAATTTTTATGGCTTTCTCTTTTCTGATCAGTCCCTCTCCTGATCTAATTAATCGCTGTATTGCTACCGTTTGACTATCGAACTAGGTGTTACGACTTGTTACCAATATTGCCGTGTGGCCGAGCCTATTCAGTCATGGACCCACTCATGCCGAACTCGTCAGCAACAGAGACGAGGCCCTGTGCCAATTTCCGAGGCTCAAGTAATCCGAAGTGGATACACCGACGCAGTACAGGTCCGAGGCTCTACCGGCTAGTGACGGCCCATGTGCAGATATATTGAATTTATTACAGAAATCTTATTTAAATGTTTCATGTGATCCTTATAAAAAGTGTATTTATGTCTTGTCTTATCAATATAATGCAAGAGCATTAAATGCTTTGTAAATTTAGGAAAGTCAACATGATGGCTAAAATTTGATGCTTCGATCGTGGAGATGAGGTCACGTGTAATTTCATCTAAGGGCCACACAATTCCTTTTGTAACACTATAAGTACCCCCACCATGTACCAATTGAAAGCTAGTGCAACTTTATATACTTGAAGCAATTCATTTTACTCTCTCATATTGATTCATAATAACATTTAATACAACTTCATATCAAGTTCTCGGCGATTGGTTATTATTATACAATCGTGTCCTAGATATCTTGCGGGAACCCAAACGAAAACGTCTCGTGTCGTTGAACTCCTCCCATGTTCAATCTTGGAGTGATCTCGAACGTTGGATCTGTGTTTACGTGTTGGACCTAGCTCAAGCATGCACGAGTGGGTCCGACATCCGTTGAGTTCATTTTTGAGGTCAACACTAGGGTTTAACCATACAAACTAGCCACTTTTGACAACAAGCCGCTGTATCGAGTCTTTTGAAATTTACCAAAAGCAATCATTGTGAATGCTTGATCCAAGGATGTCTTAAACATGGATCAATCTATGTGTACATAAGGATTGACATAATGTAAGTGGGGTAGGGCCACGATGTGTACACATTACATGAGAGGAGTACAGTAGGCTTGTCCTTCATGTTGCATACTTTATAGGGTGAATTCAAGTTTAAATTTAAATGCCAAAAGCCAAATTATAATTAATACGCTTGGAATTCTGAGAAGTATTAATACACTTGGAATTAATACGCATAAAAAGAATTATTTGTCATTTTATTAATAAATAATTAAATATAAGTATCTTTAACAACTAGTTTAACAATATGCTCGATGAAAATTTTTCACTTAAGAAAAACGACATAGCTTAGCCAATTGAAATAAATATATTGTTATTTAGGAAACTATCATAGGTGGCTGCCAAATATGAGGAAATATCATCAAAAATAAATAATACAAGAAAAATCCAAAGTCAAAGAACGAATAACTTCCCTTCCAAGATATTTAGTCAAATTTTTGCCCAAACCCGCACATTCAGCCAAGACAAGAAACTTTCATTAAAAATATAATTTGAACTACACGCTCCAGTACTATTGAGACAAAAAACTATGAATACTGCATCTTCGCCTCTCCATATGTAACTTCCAGTTTTGATTCAAATTCCAGATTTAAGTCTCAAAATCCTTTTCCAAAATTGTTCGTTGGAACAGTGTTTTCAGGGCCATTGAAGATGTCCGCTACCCCACAACGAGGAGCCATCATTGTTGACACCGTACCAGAATCTAAAACTCCAGTAACCTCAAGATTGAATTTGAGTTGATAGGTCATGATTGCAGACTCTAATTCTTCGTCGAATTTATCATTCTTGTTATGATTAAGAGGGAGATAACCGAACTGGTTGAGATATTTCTTGACTTGGTAGAGTCCTTTGATATTATCCCCCTTTTTAGAACCTTGAAAGTTTCTGAGACTCGAGAAACCAGATGGGGCTGCGGTCAACTCATACACGTAAGTGAGAGTGCGGGATAGAGTAAGGGGTGCAAGGAAAAGAAGGAAGAAGGATAAGAAAAAACCAAGATGAACAATGGCTGCCATGATCAGAATTGTTGCTAGTTGTACAAAGAGGGATACTTTATTTATACTGTAAATTGTTTTCCAATTTAGGGAAGGAAATTATGGAAATATTGGTGTAAAATCCATTGGATATTATGCTTTGAAGGGAGTATTTTGCAATCTTTTTTAACAAAGCAGATATCTCGCAATGAGTGGATTGAGAATATGACCAAAAATGAATTCAATTTTAAAAACTCCTTTCTTGAGAAAATAAATTGAAATTTCAAAGTATTTGTCATTAGTTATATTATCTCCATTTTTAATGTACAGATATCACTAATTTATATATTATTAAGATTGTGTAATAATTTTGTGACAAATGTTATATTTTTGTTTTATAATTTTGTATAATATAGAATTTTACATAAAACTTATATTATCTCTAGGCTTGGACATGATTTCGACTGGATTGGTTTTGAGCTTAACTAGAAATCGAAACCGACTTGTTCATCTCAAATCAATCCAATCCAATTGTTGAAATCGAACCAAACAAGGCCAAACCAAATCGATTTGGGTCAGTTTGGTTTGGTTAGTCGGTTTGAACATTTGTTCAAGTTAAAAAATTTGCCTATCCAACTTAAAAAAATTGTCTGTCTATACATATAATATATTTTTTTTGCTAGTGTAGTACGTATTAATAATATATATAATGTAAAATGGCAAATTGTTGGTTTTTTCAAAAATCTTCCTAACAATTACTTCAAAATCTAAATTTAGAGTTTACAACAAACAATTCTTCTCCTTGAATTTCTTTTCTTTTGGAACTTGGAGTTTTGGTAGAAAAAGTATAGACGGTAAACAAATTATTTGAGAATTAATTATATTTATGTTTTTATTATTTTATTTTTTAAAATTTAAGAATATGAGTTTTAAAATGAAAATAAAAAAATAAAAAAAGTATTAACTGAAATGTAAAGTTAGGATTATGTAGAATGAAATGGTAGAAATTTAAGGTGATAGAATTTTACAGTTTCTTTTTAACATTAGACTGTTGCAGATGAATTGTTAGCCGAGTGGATGATGTGTTTAAGTGTTAATGTATGATTTATGTAAATGATGGCTTGTTTTGTATCTCATATGATTTTTTACAATCTATTGACTATTGTCATCTCTGTGCTACATGAACCGGTAAATCTTTACATTAGATTGAAGTCATTGAACACTTAGTATATTTCCACTTTGTGCTTGTTATTCTTGTTTTTAAGTATGTAGCACTTGACACTACAAACTGCAGTTTAGAAACAATTTATGTACAATTCAAAGGGAAACTTAACTAGCTTCAGAAGATGCCATTGAGACGAATAGGTACGATTTGGACTAATGACTCTTTCTATGTAGGTCCTGTCATAGCTTTGTTTGCCAACTAATGTTTAGTGTTCTCATTACTCTGTTTACTGCAAAATCGTGACTCTACATAATTAGTATTCAGTTAAGTACATCTTACAAATTATAGTACATGTGTTACTACTTTTGCCTTTCATAATCAAACGATGGTCCACACTCCACATCTTACCATGATCGAACTGAAGTCATACGATAAGAAAGATGAAGTGGTAAACCACCTCATTTATCATCAGGGACTTCTAAGAACATCTCTGACCCACTTCATGGATTGAATTTAGGTGGCATTTATATAGAAGGATTTTTAATTTACGTGGACACTAACACATTCACTAGATTTCACAAGTTCTATCAAACAAGATGAAACGATTTTCCTTTGTGTTTCGATAGTATCATATTCAAGAATATCTAGTTACATAATAATAATCCATACTCCAAAAGAGGTCAACGCGATAGCTAATTAGAAACCTAACAAAGGTCCACACTCCACATCTCACCACGATCGAACTGATGTCATATAATGAGGATGAAGTGGTAAACCACCTCATTTATCATCAGGGGCTTCTAGGAACATCTCTGACCCACTTCATGGATTGAATTTAGGTGGCATTTGTATGTAAACTTTGAACAGTGAACTGAATTAGAAGAAATAACAAACAAATTATAGTGGACAGAAAAGAAAATATTGCAGTTGACAGAAGATAAAATTGGCGTCTTTGAAGCCGGGACCTGTGTCCAACACAGTGTCCTTAAAGCAATATTCGCCCCCTCACCGAAGTAATGCGAGCACTTGCTTCCCAGGATACTGTAAGTGTTATGCCCTAGGTCCAATCAACTTTGGACATAAACACTTTTATTGTATATATAACCGATGCATATTTATGGCAATATCTATTATTTATGTCAATTAATATTCTAATTAATTAAATAATAGAATCCGTAAATTCAAGTCTTGATGATTTGTTAATCACAAGGAGTTGTGATTGTGAGATACGAATTACATATGACTGAATCTTAAATCGTCCGTGGTCGTATGTAATAACGAGATACGGATATCGTTATTACGGATAGACCATCACGTGTGGCATTTCTTACTTATGAAGTAAGTAGTTGATCTTACAAACTAAAGTGTGGAGATACTTGAATGAACACGTGAATGTTTTGTTATAGAACAAAATATTGGAGACTCGCTGAGAGATTCCACATGGAAAACTATTTGAGTGTCAGTGATTAATCTCTAACATTCGATAGTGGAATTGGTCCTTTGACTTGAGGTCATCATAGTGCCTTATGTGAGGACAGTCATGCTTTGGTGATGTCGAATGTTGCTCTGTCAAGGGTCGCTAATATGTCATCGTTCGTGTATGTCAAGAATCATATGAAGGCTGTGAATGATCAATAGAGGATTCGTCACTCTTAGATAGTAAGAGGTTATGATCTACATTTCATCCAGTTAAGTTGATAATGAAATCCTTGGCCAAGGTGAACTCATAAGTCGAAAAAGAGTTTTTGACTTACATTGACTTAACAGTAGGATAAAAGATATGATCGATAATTGAGATTCATACACGTCCATATCTCGTAATTGATCGGATCATATTGATGAAAGGATTATAGTTTCACGGTAAACGAACAAGTTTGGTTTTGTCACGCCACGTGACATTTCCCGTCACATGTATTGCCCTGACACATTGCTAGATGTCAATCTGGGACAACGAATGTAAATTGATGATAAATTAAAAGGGTATTTTAATTTATCAGTTTTGATTAGATCAAAATAATAATTTACGTCGTTAGGTATCATGATCGGGAACCTAATGGGTCACACATAAAAGAGAATCAGAAGAATGAGATTTACCAATTAATTAATTGACAAGTGTTGGATAATTAATTAATTGGGTTGCTTATTAATATGCCCGAATTAATTAATGGATTAATAAATTCATGGACCGAATTTAATTAATTTGATTAATTAAATGTTGGACCGGGTTAAGTTAAGAGATGGGCCAGCCCGTTTGGACTTATATTAATAGGCTGCTAGGGTTTAAAAAAAACCTAATGGATTATTCATTATTCTTGCTAGCACGAGAAAAGAAAACCCTGGCCGCCATTCTTGTTCTCTGTGTGGATCACCATTGGAGGCTGGACAATTGGACAGCTTGAATTGTAGATCGTGATCATTGGAGTTCGTGAATCAGCAAAAGAGTTTGCAGAATTCATCAAATGTATTATTTCTATCACAGTTTCTATCTAAACATAAAGCAGATCCTTGTTTGGGAATCGAAATTGCTTTACTTCCGCTGCGCATGATTAAGTAGGTTCCCAACAGATACAACGGCGTGAACTGCAGCTTGTACAGTCGAACTGAACGAGTGTGCCGGAACGGAATCACCAAGTGACTGTAAGACGACAGGAATTTGAACAGGAAGCAGAAAGATTTCGTGCTGTTGTGGTGTGTCTAAACTGAAGAGAATGTTCAGTATATATAGGCAAGGAGGAGCCTTTGCCTCTTAATGCAGTCATAACTCCAGCCATAACTCTGCCATTTGAATTCTTAACTCCAGCCTAACTCTGTCATTTGAATTCTCACGTTTTGGAGTTACAAAATAAATGAAAACAGTTTTCAAGTTATGTTTTAAATGGAAAAACGTAAAAGAAAATTTTCAAAACGTGGTTTGCACTTGGTGGCCAATTTTTGACTCATTCGGTCCGACATTCGTGTACGCAGGTCGTGTCTGCACACAAGTTCAAGGCTCGAAGGCCAAGTCGGTCCAAGATTTGCACCCCCCTGCGGGTGCGTAGGCCACGGAGGAGTCTCTATGCAACAAATGGTTACACCTTACAAATTGTTAACCATATATAAATTGGTCCAAAAACTTATTCATATCCTATGTGGGATAACTATTTAAGTTTTCCCACTTGCCACTTTCTTTTTCCTTTTTCCAATGTGGGATGGTACTATTTATAGTCCCCATATATTCCCACTTTTTTATTTCTAACTAATGTGGGATTATTAATCCCTTTTAAGGCTCCTCTTCAAAATCCCAACTTTCAATCAATGTGGAATTAATTTCACATACATAAGTGAAAATTTATTTGCCAAATAATATATTTTCCAACAGCATTTATATAGAAGGATTTTTAATTTACCTAGTATTAATATCTAAAGAACAGACAGTCAATTTAATTTTCATCTCCACTGGATTTCGTCTATAAGCACTCATAACACACATTAATTAATTGATGACTAAGTTTATAGTAGGTTGAGATATTAAAAGATCCACTAATTAATTGATGTATCATGTCACCATTGTTTAGCTTATATTAAATGAGTGGTGTAACACTATATATAATTAAAATTTCATGCTAATGTATATCAAAAAAGAAGAGTAGGAGATTCTACATCTAGATGGTTCTTTTAAGTCTACTTTTTTCCTGCCACGTCACTTAGATATGAAGCATGTTTGGCAATACATATATCTCACATATTGTGCAGACCTAAATCTTTAAGTCCATTTTATGAGTCAAACAAGCTGGAAAGAGAAAATTTGGCCATGCTTTTAACTTTTCTTGAGACTACTTTTTTGTCCATGCAATGTATGAGTTGTGTTGTTTTTAAAGTAATGTTAGCTGGTTCAATGTGAAGAATTAGCGAGAGAAATATATATATTTTGAAGCAGCATCGAGAATGTTTATCCAAGACATTTCCAAGGCAAGTATTCCATGATTTTAACAAAATGCTTAGTGCTTGATTAGTTATGAAGTAGATAGTGGTTCTACTAATCTACGGTTTGTACCATGCTGTGTGTGATACAGGATCAATAGCAAAATAAGAATTGCAGGAAGAAACAGTAGGAGAAAGAGAGAAGAAGTCGTGAAGAAGAAACGTAGGGGAAAGGGAGAAAACGTGGCAACGGCCAAAATCAATTTTTTATTCAATCATTCATTGTCGCAATTATAATAAAAAAATCATATAAATAGTAAGAAAAACTTAACTTAATGGGCTTGGGTCAACCTGCTAATACAAGTCCAATAACAAGAAACATGAATAATAAAGTTCATAACAATAAAAGTTCAATAACAATAAAATAAATCTTGATATCTCGATGATAGCCGTATCAACTCTCTCGGAGTGGAAGAGAAATCGACATCGTCGAGTGAATAAGGTAGAAAAGGCTGCAATCAGCTGCCTAACCATAAACATAGGGATTGAGGGAGCTTCCTCCAACGTCCATAAAAGCGTGTCAGAGGTGGTCTGAATCTAGTACACCAATGTCCCCTGGATGGGTTGGAAAAGAACTAGGTACAAGAAGATTCTGCTGACTCCGATAGAGCTCCAATAAGTCCAGGTCAAGCTGCTTAAGTGTCTCTCTAGTAATCCATGTGCAATCAGACTCAGACCGATTAACCCAACAAACAAGGACACGCTGAACATCCTCATCTTTAGTCAACACAATTTCTTCATCTAAAATAACATCAATTTTATCTTTATGTGCTGGGAAATGTGGCATTGGGTTCGAACTAGCAAGAGATCTCGGGTCAAGGTCTACATATGGAGGTAGGAGAGGATCATCAGAGGGATTAAAATAGCTTTTATAAACAATTAAATCCTCAACATTGAATGTATGGTAGTAGCAAAGGTGTGGCGGAATATCAAGAACATAAGCATTTAGGCCAATTTGCTTTAAAATTTTAAAAGAACCGATTCTACGAGCTTGCAGTTTAGAGGCGGGTCCATGTAGACGCCACTCTGGTCGAATTCAGACCACATCATAACCCCCAATATTAAAGTTAATATGTCTATTGTGTAAATCAGCTCGAAGTTTATATGACGCGTTATTAGCTTCAAGTAGTTTATTGATCTTAATATGAAAATCATTAAGATGTTGTGCAAATGCTTCATCTAACATAGACACTCTAGCATGTGGGGACATCGGAATGAGATCTAAAGGCTTCCTAGGCTTAAAACCATGAATAGCTTCAAATGGACTCATATCTAACGATCGATTCATAGAGTTATTATATGCAATTTGAGCTGTAGGAAGAATTAATCCCCAATTTCTAAAACTTTCTCTGACCGGAGATCTTAATAAATTACCAAGACTACGGTTAACCATTTTTGTTTGGCCATCAGTTTGCGGGTGATAGGCAATAGAAAATTTCAACTTTGTATTTACCTTGTGCCACAATGTTCTAAAAAAGTGACTAGTGAACCAAACATCCCTATCGACACGATGGTTTTGAGGAGGCCATACATTTTAACAATCTAATTAAAGTATAATGTGGCAACCCTGGATGCATATGAGGTTTTGCTACAAGGGATAAAATGGGCTATCATCGAAAAACGATACACTACCACAAAAATAGAATCGTGTTTCTTCAGTGTACGTGGAAGCCCTAACATAAAATTCATGTTCACACCTTGCCAAAGGAAATCAAGAACGGGAAGAGGTGTGTATAGGCTAGTGTTTTGCCTCTTTTATTTGGCCAACTAACACGTGTTTCAAGTGCTAACTATCTTGGCCACGTCTTTCTTCAAACTAGGCCAATAGAATTGACATTCAATCTCCTCTATGGTCTTATCTCGCTCAAAGTGATCGGTTAAGCCTCCCGCATAAATTTATTTAGAGATGGCAACGGGACGGGGCACCCTCGTCCCACCCCGCTTGCCTTGCCTTGCCTTAGACGAGGCAGGTGCATGGCACGAGCTTGCTCCGTTTCCTACCCCAATTATTTTTATTTTATTTTTTCAAAAAATTCCAATTAACTATTTTTTTAATTTATCGTTAATTATTATTTTGTATTCTTCACGGGGCGGGGCACCCTTGCCCCACCTTGCCCCGCCAACCCGTCAGGGCGAAATTGGCGGGACGGATTTTTTTGCCAAAACTAAATTTATCTATTTTATTGGTCACACACCAATTAATTTATTGGTCATACTAAACCAAATCATTTGTGACCACCATCACACCGTTGCAACAGCCCAAACCACCATCACCACCTCCCGACAACAAAACTATCATCTCGAATGTGATAAGTTGTGACCGTCATAATCGTCGCCAATGCCGCCACCACCACCACCACCACCATTTTCAGCCATCACCATAACTACCATATCCAACCTACACATCTTCGCAGTCCTATTAACAAGAAACCATCAAGGTAACAATACCTCATCGTCCCCGCCAGTTCTGCCACCATCACCGCAACCTATGATCGCACATCGTTGTCGCCAGATCCGTTGTCATCATCAAAACCATCCCGCCAACACCGTCAACACCAACAAAACATATCCAAAATAGCCCAACACCCCACAACCGCCATCATGTCGCGACCGTTGTCGCCACCTCCACCACCGTCACATCAAGCGGTTGCTACAACGGTGGCGATGACAGTTTCGATTTGAGAGTATAGAGATGGTAGTGAAGAGAGAATGGAGATAAGATGAGAGAACTGACGTCGGCGGCGGCGGCACCACCACCATCATCACCATCGTCTACGCCACCACTACTGCCACAACCTCCACTTGCACTACCAACAAAAATCTCAACAACTCATCGCCACACTCACAACCACCACCATCCCTACCGCCGGCCATGATATGCAGACCACAACACCCAAACACCACCACCCCCACAATCCAATCGCAATTTCGCACCAACCGGTATCGCCGCAAGTTTACAGCAGCGCCTGAAAGTGTCGGGCAGCTATGGAGACAAACTGCGTGCAATCTACCTCCATTTTCTGATTTTGTTTTCTTAGGTGGAGTAGAGAGATCATGGGATATAGAGAGGGAGGGAGAAAATGGGCGATGATGGTAGAGAAAAGGGAGGTAGAGTAGAGAGAGAGAGAAAAAAATGGAGATAATGAAATAATTTGGGTTTTGGTGTGTATTATTGGGTATAATGAATTTATATATTTAATTTTGGAATATAATTATTAAAATTTTAATTATCATTCGATTTTTAAAATAAAAGATTTAATAATTTGAATTTTGAAATTTAAAATTTAAAATTCTGGTATGATGTACCACATCTTCTATTTGCTCTTTCTAGAGATTGGGAACTAATCTTTTTTATCATTGAGAAAGCCTGGTTCTTTTTCTTGGTACTCATTTTCATTTGTTGGTGTTTGTCCCATTATTGTGAATATTAATAAATGGAAAGAAATTAAAATACGTGCCAGGGAGTTAATTTTCCTCATATGCATCCCCACACATCTAAACCTCTCCTTTTTGCCATGGAATAAACTCTACTTTTGTTTAACCATAGAAACGCGATCGAATCGAATTGGACTGATCATAATTATATTTGAAAACGTTCATTGCATTTACAAAACATAACATGATTCTTGATTTGATTTGATCCTCTTCAAAATCGGATCAAACGAACCATGCTATCCACGTGACATATTACTACGTAATAGGGCAAATTGATTTGCTTTTATTCAAGAGAGTTTTTGTAATTTCTCCACTCTTTAATATTCTTCATTGGAAATGCCCTAAATAAATTATTGTGTTCGTGGTTTAATGATCAATTTTTTTGTAATTTTTTCTCTCATTAATGCTTTTTTTTTTTTTTTAACTTGGGGATCGAAGTCAAATCCTTAATTTGTATTAGCTTTTATTGCATTTAAATACTTGAATAGTTCAATTGTAGAAATTTGTTACTTTGATTAAGTAAAATCTCTATGTATGAGATATTATTAATTGTAATTAAGCATGACAAAAAAAAATTCAGAAGTTAATGCAATTGTTATTTCTTTTAATTCCAGTCATGTTTTATTTCTCTGGGTCGCTGGGGCACGCGTTCTATCTTGGAAAACTACAGTCACAGTCGGGTTTTAGTAGAAAATTGGCTCCGTTAATTTACTTAGTTGGGAAAATGAATGTGTTGTTAAAGAAAAAATCTCTTTTATTATAATTTACAATTTTATTAATATGTGACCGGTTAATAGCCATATATCTATAATATATTAAATGTTATATCAAGTGAGAATCATTTCTTCGACGATTATAGCCATGCTACAATTTAATAATTTTAATAATATCTTACTTTTTGTTTTCGCTGTGTATTTATTTTATAAATTGTAATAAATACTATAATTAATTCTCAAATAATTAACATTCACATTCATTCCACGTTTATGTCTCTGTTATCAATTCTAAATTAATTAATATTCACATTCATTTAATTAATATCACATTCAAAAATACAGTTCATTATTCAATTATGTATGCTAATTAGCATCCAATTTCACTTAATTGAAAATTAATTTATATTTATTTAATATAAATAATTTAATATTCATTGTCAAGTATAAATTATTTGGTAATAATTCTAAATTAATTATCATTCATGTTAATTCATGTATAATGATTAACATTTATTTTCAAGTACTTGCAATTTTATCATATTTTGATCAAAGGGTAAACGAAAAATCAAATATTACTTTCATAGAACTTATAAAGCATTTCAAAATAACATACAATGCACGTTCAATTCTGATCAGTAGTGGAGAAAAGAGAAACCTTTTCTTTCATTTATTTCAGAATTAAAGTTATTTTTTATGTAAATGATTGAAGTAGTAGCTGGAAAGTTGAATTATTGGACTTTCACATATTTAAGTTCAAACTTTTTTAATGAGAAACTTTGTTAGCAAACTTTTACACCACTCTTTGCGGAGTAATGCTACTTATTATTATAATGATGGATCTTTGGTGATATGGCAAATTATATGAAAAAATAAAATATGATAGTAAATTTTATAAAAAATATGTAATATTACTTCTCTCTTACTTAATTTCAAGTCAAAGTCAACAATTAAAGTCAAGTCCCTTCCTAGCGAAAGGTGTGCTCCAATTGAACATGGCAAGAAGAAAGAAAAGATACACCACCTGAGAAGCATGATAGAAGTTGTACTCTTGTCAAGAAACCTAATTCTCAAACGACCTTCACGCTACAACTTCGAGACCAAATGAGAGTGAAGATTTTCGAACTTGGAAAAAAAAAAAATATATATGCTACATTGTCAAATTTGAAATAATTCGCAAACACACGAATCTAGAATAATGAGCAATAATTAATTTACTTGTTGGAATAATTAAAACTAGAGATAATAATCCACCACAATCTAGTTATTCAATAATTCAATCATTGATTACTTTCCAAATTCGAACAAAAATCGAAATCAATCTACTGTATGCTCATAAATTAACCATTAACTCGATTAAATATATTCGCTTAATTAGTGAATTGCGTAAACTTTCTTCGGATTAAAGAAAACAAATAATTAAAGGTATCAATTTCTGTAAATTGCATATGACAGTCCATCTTGCAAAGAAAATGAAGAATGAAATATATGGATTCGAAAGAGGGGGAGTCTCAAAGTAGTGAGCAGCTTGGTGAAATCAATCAATTAAAAAAGAGTAAGAAATTTTGAATTAAGTCTTCTCCAGTCTTATTTATTCAATCACTGTCTCCCTGCCTCTTTTTCTCTTTTTCCTCGATCTGTATGTCTTCCTTTTTCTTTTTGTTTTCCAATTACACAATTTTCCCGACAGCTGTTTTCTTTTGTTTCATTGGCACGTAGCTGTTGTTTTCTTCAATTAATTGCTTGCCTTCATTTTATATTGCTCTCCGAGTCCAAAAACTAATGCCTTTCTTTCTCTTTTATACTTCTTTTCTACTTTAATCTGTACCAAACCAACATTTATTAATTAGCTAGTATTATTCCATAAAATTGATTAACGAAATTTAGATTTAAGAAAAATATATAATAAATTATGCTCATCGAGAGCCAGCAATCGAATTTGGTCGGTGCACAACTTAATTATGGTTTTTTTTTTTTTTTTAACGAAGCAATAATACGATAATATTCATGACCACGCCAAGAAACAACTTCAAAATCATAATCAAAATAAACATTTTACTATCAAAATTACATCATGCTAGTTCACGGGACGTAAGCATATCTTTAAGTCTCTTAAAAGCCTTCTCAATATCTATATTGTTTCTTTCTTAAAAACTTGTTATTTTAATAATTAGAAACAGTTAACAAGAAATTAATAACACGAAATCAAGCTCTTCTATCTCGAAAAGTTACAATTGCATCAACAAAGGTGACTCAGTAGGCACTCATTTCTATATAAGTTAACACAAATGATATCTCCAAAAACAAATTTAAGATCAATATTTGTTGTGGGACAGTTAAAAACAAAAAAAATTAACGATAATGTGGAACACAATCAAATATCAATTGATTCTTTATAAAAATACTAAGTGTGACGCTCGGAAATTTTTAGAAGAACTTTTATTTTATTTTATTTTATATGCTACAATTTTTTGTTGAGGGACTTAAATGATCAAATAATTAGATATTGATAGAGCGAGATTTAGTATATCAATATTAGACTTATTAGATAGATCAAAATTAAATCATGTATTTTAAACTCGATGAACGTTAAATTTGGATAAGTTTAAGATAAGTTATATATATAAACTAGCTTTTCATCAACGAAAAACTATCAACGGATCAGATCCGTTGGTAATTAAAAACGAATTATTCGTTGGTAAAAGTAATTCACTTTTAACTACGACATTGAGCAACGAAATTTCCATGCACAAATATGTATTTTATATTTTATAACCAAAACTTCTTGATTCGTGCACAAATATGGAGAATTGATTTTCTTTTTTTATCAACGATTCATTTGTTTCTGTTGTGGTATGATCCAAATTCCTTGTACTTTGGTGTTTGGTTGGATAAAGGAAGTTTAAGCAGTTTTGGTTTGATAGTCTTAATTGATAAGGATCAAATTTCATCAAAAAGTAGGAGTTTGATTTGAAAATGGACTTTGAGATGAAAAATACTTTGGAGGCATTACTTATTGGAAATCGACATCGCATCGCCCATAGAAGAATGGACAAATAGAGGCTCGGCGCCATGGGGCACCGCGACGCCGACATCCCTGTTGGAAGAAAGGTCATGAGCGTCAGGGTGGTGGTTTGGTGGCTCTGATGCACCATCCTGACGGGCTTATTTCAATTTTTTCAGAATTTTTTTCCCATCTAGAATTCCAAAATAGATTATGCACATGTACATGGCAATTTTGCCTTGTACAAAATAAATTAATTCATAATTTCATATATATACTGTTTGTAGGAATGATGAATTTATAATATATTTATCACTTGATTTTTTAGAAGATTTTACAATTTTGATATATTTGATATTGTATTTTTAACGTACGCATGCTTACACTTTTTGTCGTTATAAGAAAGTGAAGAATTAGGAAGATGGGTGGGGCCGTTGGGATTCGCGGAGGGGACTAAACATAGGATTTTGTAATAATTAGGTTTTCTTGGATCTGGGTTCGTTGGGATTTCTTAGTCAATATAACTTTTTGTTCCACGACACTTATATTACAATCATAGACCTTGTGACATTATTGGACAAAACCTGACAAAAATTTGGTTGGGGACAAAATCGTTACTTTGGTCAAAATTATTCAACTTTTATAAAAGCGTCTTCTAACAATTATATTATTCCAACTTTTATAAATGCGCTTACATTTGTTTTTAATAATGTCACAATATTTAAATGAAAATTAAGAAAAGAACAAATTCTTTATTTTTGGCTTTAAAATAATTATTTTCTGATCAACTCTTTTATTATTTTTGTCCAAAAAACAAAGAAACGTGTAAATTAGTTCAAGGAGTTTAATTTATTATTTTTTGAAAATCTAACATATAATATCATAATAATGCTATTTATCATTATCATGATGGAATATCGATGATATTGCCGTCTATTTATCAACTAACTGTTTGAACTTTGAACCAATGACACGATGACTTGCCCGGATCAATGCAAGTAAATTAACTAGGTTATATGCCAATTTCAAATTTTTAGAAATTTTGATATCTGCCAAAATTAAACCCATGTTTGGTGTAATTACAAATTAAATTTTTAATAAAAGTTGATGAAATATGTTAGTGAAAATTTGTAAATCCCACAAAACATCCACAGTAAAGTTTTTAGTCAAAATTTGACTATTATCGGACATAATTTTGACATGCCTTTCTCCAGGTTTTCGGCAGATACTTTTCAAAAAGAATTATTGGACAGTCTGTCAGTCTCCCATTAAACTACTTCAGAGCTCTTTTCTTGAAATAAGTCCCGACACTTCCTGCGCTGAATCACACGAGTTGGGCTCCAGCTTCATGGATATTTAAGTTCAAACTTTTTCCATGGAAAAATCGATGAAAGAAAGATCCCATGAAAGAAAAGCGAAACTCAAATCTTAAAATCAGAGTACAAATGTAGAATTAGGACCTTTTCCAAAGAAATCAGTCAAATAAATACCAAAAGTGAGAATCATAAACAATGACTGATGAAATACTGGAAAGTGTCAACCATTCAAAGTGAAAAATTAAGAACGAAAGTGGGAGCAGTTGGGATTAGTGTAGGGGTGTTGCCGTGTTTGTGTATCATTTTGCTTATCTCGTAATAATTAGGATTTCTTGAGTTTGGGATTGCTTTGGGTACTTCATATTTGTTCTCATTACCATAATTACTATAACCATTAAACCTAATTTCCGTTTAACATTATTCTTATATGAATTGGCAGACAGCTTCTTCGTGATGATCATAAGGGCAGAGCCAAGATTTTTATTTTATCGATATTGAACGTCGATAAATTTCAACAATACTCAATTTCAATTGCATAACAGACGACAGTGAATCTCTACTGCATACAACACACAACAATACCCAAAACGTAGTATAAAAAAAAAGAACAAAAACTTCTCAACTGAACATAGAAAAAGGAGCAGTTCCATCTATTTAAAATATTAAATGTCACAGTTATGTCAGGTCTTTGTATAGTGCAAAGATAGAGCCGAAAATTAGGACCATGTGCAATTTTATCAAAGCACAAATCCAATATTATCTCAAGCTATTATCGCCAATAATCCAATTGCTAAAGAAATAAAAAAAAAATACTTGATCCAAGCGGAGAGAAGTCACTGCAGAGGCAGATGCTGGAGCCTGGAGAGGTGGAACCGTGGAGGAGAGCAGAGGAGGAGCTTCCTGCGTGCGATTGCGAGTGCGAGTGCGAGGCGAAGGCTGCGATTTAAAAAGATGGGGTGGAAGTTCTAAACGACGGTTGTTGAGGAACGAGTAGCGAAGGCTGCTTGCCAAGATACCGGAGTAGGGGTGCAATCCGATGGCGGAGCCTTGATGCAAACTGTGAACGATTCTTCAGGCTGCGAAGTGGAGGCGGAGCAGGGCAGTAGTGAGTAGAGGATGGAGTTGTGATTTGCTGATCATACCATGGCTTGTTTTCAGTTTCTTCTTAACAAACTCTCGATGTTTAAAACTCTTAACACCGTGAGTTTGATCGGATGTTATATATTAATGTATCGTATAAGGGTGACATTTCTTTAGATATTGTTAGATATTAATATATATAAGAGTAATATTATTTTTTCATTTTTAAGGCTTCTACCATTTTCGTATCCACAATTAAACCTCGATAAAGTAATAATATCGATTATATAATAATTTCTTTCGATCCCGACTTGGGCCAATGGACTAAAGTAATAATCTCGCTAAATGCATTAAGTAATAAAAAAAATTGAATCCTTAAAGGCCCAATAAAAATATAAAGTAATAATTACTGGATTTCATTGAGAAAAAAAAAATATATATATATATCTATATATACCAAAATCTTTAGTCAATCAGCAATACCCGTACAATAATCATTACTTTTGAAAATATGCATCTATAGTTGATTGTTTATTCTTCCCACCTAAACCAAAATGAACCACATCCTTAACTTTTTGTAGAGCATATACAACTTCCGGAATATTTTGCTCGTGTTGTAGCAAGTAGTTGCTTTGACGACACATTTGGGACAACGCTATTATCATTTGGTTCAAGATTATTCTCATCATCATTATTGTTCATTACCGATTGAATAATTTCTTCGCCTGTAGGTGATTCCATAACTGCATCATTTTCACTATGATAGTTCAAAAGATGTTCAACATCCATCACATTTCTATAGCGTAAATTAGATATGACATCATTTAATCATCGGATACCTTCATCTAATTCACCAACTTTTGGTTCGGAAACATTGTTTTCTTCTGACCGAATCTTGCAATGCTGAAAATAATTTGCAATTGTTGTTGTCTTCACATCAAAATTCCAAGTCATGTTAGCAAAATTAATAACATTCAAAATATTAATTTTTTTCAGAATTTTGTGCTTCAACCTCAAGGCCTTGTAAGATGCTAGAATAAAAACGACGACAATAATGAACTTTGAATGCTCGAATAATCCCAACATCACATGGTTGAAAGACGTTATGTTAGGAGGTAAGAGAAATAACTCTACATTTCTCAAGTCTTCAACTACATTTGAATGAGTTGGACAATTGTCTTCTATTAAGAGAACATTCCTGCCATTCATTCTTTTATCAAACCAACCAACAAATTCTTGAAAAAGCAAGTCAGTCATCCAAGCTTTCTTGTTGGATCGATACTTGCAAATAAGATTGTTCATGTTCACATTTTTAAAGCATTTAGGATTTGCATACTTACACATAAAGTGGTACTTTGTCAGATCCATCACTATTGCAACAAACAACAACAATAATTCTCTCCTTATCTTTTTTCCGTCCTTCGAGCTGCTTGGTAACAAGTGAATGATCAGCTTCCAATCGGTAAAATAATCCAATTGCATCCATATTGTAAATATCCTACAACTAAAACTGGTCTAGTTTTGATCGTATTCCAAGTAAAGCATTTTCAATGTTCTCCATGATAACTGAACCACTTTTACCAAAACGTCGGTAATATTTGATTTCATATCTTGCCTTGAAACGTTTTAACCATCCACTAAAAATGCTGAATTCTGGATTTGTTTCACCACACATTTTTTGCAAAAGCTCTTTTGCTTTTCCTTGGATAATTTCTCCAGATATGTTCACTTTATCTTGCATTTGAAGAAACCACCCATACAAAACTTTCTCTAAATCAGAGTATTTTGCCGATTTGTGCCTTTTAACATCGCTATTTTTCATCTTATTTGACAAATATTCTGACGTCCTTTTGAGAGTGTTCGATATTGTTGGTTGACTAATAGTCAAATCAAACTTTTGTTGCACCCATGTTTGCATGTCTTTTTGGCTAATAGTTGGATTCTCTTTCTTATGCTCACATATTGTACTCCTCATTTTATCGGTTAAAGTTGATTTTTTTACTTCTTTCAAATGATGAGAAAACATTGGAGGGGAAACAAAATATTGTATGTGCTTGGAATATGTCTTCCAAACATCTAACTTTTATAGGTAAAGATTAAATCTTTTCATTTGCTATGTACGTGAACTTAGTTTTTAGAGACATTAAGTTTCACTAGAACTTTTGAGCTTCCCTAGATTCAAATAATATTTTGATTAGTGTTTTTTGATTTTTCTTACCACGTACAATGTACATATTTTATATTGAAAAGCTCTCTTTAAAATAATAAATATTTATTTATCGATAAATGAATAATTTATTCATTTATCGATAAATAAATAACCTCGCTAAATGAATATTTTTTTCCGATCCCGAAGATATTACTTTATCGAGGTTTAACTGCAAATTGGAAAGAAATAAATCAAATGATTTAACATGATACAAGGATCCTAAATTTAAATCTCATCATCATCAATTTATTAAAAATGTGCAGCATGGATTTTGATAGGTTTTTAAAGCCATTGGAGAGCATGTTAAAAATAATATTGAAGTAACTTAGAGGTGAACTTGCACAAGGTTTTAAGCACCTGTTTGGTAAATATTAAAATTTTTTATTCTCATTAATTTACTCATTTTCAACCACACATTATTCAATAAAATAATATTTTTCATTATATCAATAACTTTTCCTTATTTTTCAGCTACATATTCTCCATCAATTTACTATTATAAAATGCATTCTTCCAAAATAATGTGATTTAAACACGCTCTAAATGAAATAGTCAACAAAAATTAACTGTTACCTGGCAAGAACAAAAGCAAACACAGAGAAATAATTACTCTTCAAATCCACTTAAAAGATTCCCACTAGGAGCTAATCAGACTCTTGGAGACAGAAATAATCACTCACCAAAGACTAAAATAAGAGACTCGCTAGAGATCTAGCTCTGCAACTGGATCGATTCTGCAGGTCTTGGAAGATGGAAAAACTTGTTCCAAAGGTAAAAGCTTATTATGTCTAGTTTATCTGTTTCCAACATTACTCTCCAAAGAGACTCAGCTAGGGAGAGGAAAGAACTTGTTCCACAGGTAAAAGCTTATCACTCACACACTGTGTCTAATCAGCCATATGAGCTTCTTTGGCGACAGCAGACTTGGCAAACTTTTGATTAGACAAAATTGCAAGTAAACAACGTTTCCAAACCAGTTGAGCTAAAGCCATCAACGAAATCACCAATTCTCTCTCTCTCTCTCTCTCTCTCTCAAGATCTTCTATCTTGCCTTCTTTGAATTGACCTATACCGAAAGAAGGGTAAACAAAATTCATGACCAGGTTGATGCCTTGCCATCAACAAAATTCTCACTCTGATCTCTCTCTCTCTCTCTCTTCCAAGATCTTCTATCTTACCTTCTTTGAATTGACTTATACTGAAAGAAGAGTAGACAAAATTCATGACCAGGTTGAAAAATTCCCCAAGAGTATTTTGTCCACTAGAAATCGAAACCCTAGGAGAATGAAAAATTCTAAAACCATGGTGCAAATAGTACAATCCCACCATCCACCAAAGCATAGAATTGTGAATTTTGTTTATAGTACACACAAAAATAATGCTACGTCAATGCGTGTAACTTCCTCAAAATTTCATGGTGAAATTGAAGGTGGCTATAGCAACGGGGTTTGTGGAATGGAATAACAATATTGTGTCGTTTGAAGACTTCTTGAAGCCTGATACAACTGCCTTGAGGTGGAAGCGCCTCATTATGAATGCTTCTAAAGTATGTAAAGATTCATTCTTATAACCACATTGGATTAGTATTTAATTATGAAAAGAAAATCAAAAAAACTAAGAAAAGGAGAAATATAAGGTATAGAAAATTAATTATTCAGTAGCTTCAATAGATGATTGTTTTGATGATGATGGCATTCGACGATATGTCTTTAACTAAATATATGGACAGGTGGGAAAGGGTTTATCTATAGATACGAAGGCACGCATATTGGTTTTAAAACACTGGATTGAAGCTGTAAGTTACTCTTTCTTCTTGCCATTTTAGAGTTTTTAGGGTTAGCTTATCCTCGTGGTGATCTTTTATCTGCGCATTGTAACGTGTGTTTCCGAAAGCATAATATGGTGTATGATGACTAGACGTCATTCTCATCTTCCTCGTGGCAGCTTATCACATTTTTTGGAGTTCATTTGTCTTCGCTCAATTACAAGTTATTTACCATTGTCTCAACTTTCGCTGATAATAATACTTGTGAAGTTAACATTAGATAGTTATGTTATTTACACAGATTGATCCGAGGCATCGTTGTGGGAACAACTTACAACTATACTATAAAGTGTGGTCTAAAAGCTCTACCAGTCAGCATTTCTTTTTCTGGTGAGAGAAGTAGTAGTGTCAAATGGGTCGTATCAAGTTACAATTTGAGAAATTTGTTGCGTTCTAACTTGAACGAGGTTGAGTCTGTTTCTTCCTCTACTTATATTGTCAAAACTAATGACAATACATTTTGTTTTTATATTGAAAATCGCATTTGTTGATTGCGCTTTTCATTTATTTATTCGAACAAGTGTGCAGTTGGATCCATATAATCTAAAGTGGAAATCACATATTAATTGAAACCTGAACACATCTACTGTTTAACAGGTTGGATTTTGGAGATGGCAAAGAGGTTGATCTTAAAGAGTGCCCAAGATCAAAGCTTGATCAACAATGTGTCAAGTATTTTGGACCAGTATGCGATCAAAATTAAATTGACATTTGCAAGAGATTTGTTCTAAATTGATGGCATGTTTGACAAATATTACTGAATAGTATAATTTAAAAAAAACAAAATAGAAGCTAAAATCTCATTTAGCCCCTATTTGGTTCAACTAAAAAAGTTAAATAAAATTTAAATCAAAGTCAAAAATTAATTTTAAACATACATTTTCGTGCACAACTTTCCAATCACATATTTTATCAACTTTTATGATAAACCAAACATGGGCTTACTATATTCTTACATCAATCACATTATATCTTGTATTATTATTCCTATTTCCATTGTTCAATTTCATGTTATTAATATCTTTTGATAATACGAATTATTCATTTATCGATAACAATCAATTAGTGTGCTATATATTACTTAATGAACAGAGTATGCGATGTAACTATTATAGTGCTCCGTTGAATATTTTATGGATAAATTTAATATCTATCTTAAAATGTTATTATATTCTAACCCATGCAACATTTTAAGTAGGTTCTTAGTTTTTTTAATTCTTCTTTGACATGATCAGAAAGAGAGAGAATATTACGAGTATGTGGTCGTTGATGGAAAAATATTGCACAATATGACCAGAACACGTCTTCACCATGGATCGCTACAGTTGAAATATATCTTTGTGGTGAGCACAGCTAAAAAACTCTACATTGGAGAGGTAAGATCTAAAAAAAAACTAGAAATACACACGTGATGTTTTTTTCTTAAAGTCTCGCTCTACGGAATTGATCTCCTAAATATCGGTGCTTCGCTTATGTCAAGCACCAAATGACTTGGTACATTACAATAGATAGTGTAATTAGTTATGAAAGTAAATAATATCTTTTATCACCTATTGTAGTGTGCCTGTTACTTGAGTGCTTAGGAGATAAATTCTGGAATTGATCTCCTTATATATTCATTGTTACATCTATATTTCAATAACATTCAGAAAGAGAAAGGAATTTTCCATCATTCAAGCTTCCTTGCTGGAGGAGCTACATTAACTGCTGGGAGACTCTTGGTAGAGAATGGAGTACTTAAGGTAAACAAATTAAGTTATTTGTCCAATTTGATTGACAAATTGATGACGTGAAAGTATTTTAATAGTTAGATTAAACGTATTAGATATGAAAGATGATGTGAGATTGTGTGAAGTGGTTCAGAAATAGAATGGCTGAGTTTGAGTGTATAACTAGTCAAAAATGAATTCTTGACTCAAGCTATACTTTGCACATGCTCCCTATAAGAGAATGATTGATTTTGAGAGTTAAATGGTGGTCCAGTCCTAATTGGAAGAATAATGCTAAATTAATAAGGCCCATCGACCCTGTTCGTAACAAGGGGGCAGATGGTCCCCCTGTGATAAGTGGGGGAGAAAAAATCCCCCTCCAACCTCGGAAATCATGTCTTATCATGTAAAAGGAATATGTACCATAAGCTTAAAATTACTTAATAATGTACCTAATCTGCAGGTAATCTATATGATTAAAGACTTGTTATAGTGGACACTCTTAAAAGAAATAGGATTTATATACTAAATGCTCAACAAATTATAGGTTCCACTTCGCAAACGATCTCAGATCCTAAAGATAATTCACAATTACGGCATCAAAGGATGGGCCACATTAGTGACAAAAGCCTTCAACACTTCAAAAGTACATGGTTGGGGTGTTCGGAAATGAATTTTTTTTTTTTTTTTTGTGAAATTGTATTTTCGGTAAACATTTTAGATTGCATTTCCAGCGTGGTGTTCATAAATCGTTAATATTCTTTATATCTACATGCTAATTTATAGATGTCGGCATTTGTGCCTACTAGTTTGGTTTTAGATTATGTTGATTGTAGATGAGATACAATATATTGTTGCCATTGTTCCGATCATATTTGTATGGAATGATTTTTGGAGGGAGGAGTAAAATTTTAAGTTTGAAATCAACCTCCATATATCTTCCAATACACCAAAACCATACTATGTGATGTAAAATTCGGGTAGAAGAATATATATACAAAAATACATCAGGGTTATGGCTTGATTTTGTAAAATTTACATCTCTAAAATGGTATTTGGGTTGTGGCTATCAAATTCCTTTCAATGAGATTGAGTTTCTGACCAAGAAGAGAAGGCAAGACTGTGAAAAGCAAGCGATCGAAAACAAGCGATTTAACCTCGTTTTTGAAATTCCAAGTGAGTTTTACCATTCCAACTTTGGCGGGAAGCATGCTAGTAAGATTTACCGCCATAGATGGGGTTAAGGGATCTGACTTCAAGGCATGCAACTAAACTAGGCTTTGACAACTATATAACTTACCTATTCTGAGACACCCAGTGTGGTACATAAAGAATCATGTCTAAGTTAGGTTTCATTGTACTAGGGATATTTGTTTCCATTGGATTAATTATGTTGGATTGTGATGCCATTCTTGACAATTAAAATTCAACTTTGGACTATGATGAAAACTGGGCCTAGCACATTGCTGGATAGTTATCAGCCATTGACCGATAACACTTAGAAACCGGTCCAAAACCATCACAACAGAATGACGTGTGTTGCTCTGAGCCATTGATCTACTATCGGATCTACGGTGATGGTGTTGTGTATATAGCTGATGTAGCGCCCCGAGTTCTGTTAACCCGGATTGCCACGTCATCTTCTTTTGCCCTAATTTCAAAATCAATTTTCGCGGAAATAACCTAATTTTGAAATCACATTTGTAATTGAAGAACTGTATTGACAAGTAAACTCATAGAAATTTAAAATTTAAATATCATATTTTAGAAATAACGGAAAACGACAAAATGTTATCAATATTCGAATACAAATTTTCAAAGAGATAATAATTTCGATAGTCAAGTTTTTCTATGCCACCACTGCCGGATCAATCACGATCGCCTCCGAAGTCTGCAAATATTGTTAAAAATAGCAGAGTGAGTATTTCGAAGAAATACTCAGTAGACTCATCGCCGATAATTAATTTACAGAATAATTGAATACACACTTATGCAATATACAATGTGATATCATCTTTGGTTCATTTTCTTGAAAATCATAGGCTCTTTAAAAACATAGGATGTGGGTACTCTTTCTTTCTTGTGCGGATGAGGCACATAAGTTATGCATAACATTCTCTTCTTATCCCATAAGGAATTCTCTTCTTTCTCATGCAATTAAGCATATAAGTTATGGCAAGCATAACAATATCATATATCTCATATGATAAATTCTCATCTTATGCATTAAAGCATATAAATCACGTAATTCACATAAAGCATGCAATTATAATTTAAACTAATTAATGGTGGCGAGTCTACCTCAATATATCGAGTTCGTGAAAATGGTGCGAGAAGTAACTTCAATCTCTTAATTGTCCGTACGTTTCGTCTAGCCAATAGAAAATAAGTTTGAATTAGTATTTCGAACTTTAAAGTTTTAAAGTGTTGAAATTAAGTTTAAGGACTTAATTGAAAACTATTGGAATTGAAATAAATGACTTAGAATGATAAAAATAAAGTTTAGGGGCTAAATTGAAAATTTATTAAATCTGAAAATAAAACTTTAAGGGCTAAAATAATAACTTTCATAAGTTTAGGGACTAAACTGTAATTATAATAAAGCTGAAAATAAAACCTGAAAACTAAAATAATAACTTTTATAAGTTTAAAGACTAAACTGTAAATATATAAAAGCTGAAAATAAAAGCTGAAAACTGAAATAATAACTTTTAATAGCTTAAGGGCTAAGCTGTAAATATATTAAAGCTGTAAATAAAACTTAAATGGCTGAAATAATAACTTATATAAACTAGGGACTAAATTAAATAACTTTTAAACTGAAAATAAGAAATGAAAGAGTTAAAATCGAAGTATTTAAAACCTAGGGCTACAATGGACAACATTTAAAGATTAGGGGCTAAGGGTTTGATTTTTAAAAATCAAAATCAATCCATTCATCTTTCTCTATCTCATTACACCGAGAGAGAGAGAGGGGCGACGGGGGAAGGGGCTTCGCCCCCTTCCTCGAAATCTCACCACCACCGGCTGGAGGTGGTGGCGCCGGAGTGGGTCTAGGTAGGGGGGTTTATTTGGGACCTTGGGCGAGGTTTAGGGTTCGGGTTTCGAAGTTCTTGGTGAAAAATCAAGGTAAGTGCTTAGGGTTTCTTCTTTTATTTTCTTCTTGGTTTGAGGGATGGTGGAGTTGGCTATGGTGTTGGGTCGATTTGTGGCAGTGATTTTGGGTTTTGATTTCGCCATTGGAGCTCCGGTTTGGGGCTCGACTTGGGGGTTTCCTTTCGGTTTTGGGGACTTTGGTTATCTTGATTTCTTTCTTTGATTTGAAATGGCGGTTTGGTATTTCTTGGATGTGGTGGTGGCGTTTTGGTGGAGTTTGCAGTCGGTTTTTGGATTCGATTTTGGTGTACTGGTTGATTTCGGGTTTGAAGAGTGTGGGTGACGGGTTGGAGTAGTGACTGTCTTGTTGGTCGTGGAGGTTGGTTATGGTTTGTGTGGTGCTTGCATTTGTTCTGGAGGTGCAGTAAGTTGACTGCAATGGTGTTGTTTAGGTGGTGGTTTGGTGGTGGTGTTAGAGTGATGGTCGGATGATGTCACACAGTGGAGGTGGTGATAGTGTTTGTCTCGTGAGTTTTGGCTAGCTTGGCAGTGTTAATGGTGTGTGAGTTTGCAGTGACATTGTAGTGGAGTGAAATGTGAACTGCATTGTTCATTGTTGAGTTCACTGTTGATGCTAGAAATGAATTTTCTAGCATCAATGGTGTCTCACATTGGACACATTGAAATGGAGAGTTGGAGAGAATGGACAAATTTTCTTACCAAGTGAATATTGTGTGAGTGAGTGTGAGTGGAGTGGAGTGGAGTGAGTGGGGTATGAATAGGGGTAGAATTAGGGCACAAAACCCTAGACGGGTTATTGGGCCAAAATATTGGGCTTTTGGATTTTCTAATTGGGCTAGACTAATAGATTTCGGTTTTGGACTCAATTGAATGGACTTAAAGGAATTGGGCTAAAAGAATTAAAATTAAATCGGGTTTATGAAATTGGACCATAAGTGTTGGACTTTAAATAATTGGACTTGAATAATTGGGCTTTTGTAATTGGACTTGAAATCAATAAAAATTGGATGTAAATAAAATAATTTGAAATTGATAATAAAATTATTATTCGGGATCGGATTCGATCGAATACATTTGAATTCAATTTTACAACGGCTAGACGAACGCGCTTCTCTAAAAATTAGGGTTAACGTTTTAGCGACACATTTTTTGAGAAAACTAATTTATATAAATAAAAGTTCGCGGTCGCTACAGCTGAATAGTCACTTGAGCCCTAATTTTTCATTTTGTTCTCTGTGTCGTGTTTTGAGAAGCTGTTGGGTCTTTCCTTCGTGTTTTTCTTCTCTTGATTCTCAGCTTTGATTCTTTGTGGGTTTTAATCATAGATCTTTTTTATTAGAGTCTAAGTGATTCGGTGTTTGAGAGTTTTAGAGTGTTACATCAATTTGTTTGGTCTTGGTTTCATCAAGTAACTGCGTAGTCATTTTCTTTTGGGTATTGGTGTCTTTGTGGCCGTTTATTTGTACAAAAGGATACAATGAATGATTTTTGAGCCCTATGTGATAATAGGATCCAGTTGATGTTGGTATCTTGATATTGTTCAATATACTGTGGTTTTTGCTTCCGTTGAATTAGGCTCTACAAATTAAACTTGAGAAAGTATCTATAAAAGCAAACCCAATGGATGTTATTAAAACTCAGAACTGGACAACCCGGTCAACCCCTAAACAGAGCCCTACTTTGGAAACTTGAAAGGAGGAAAGTGACGAAGCACAACACAGGATTGTAAAGCCACGCTAATAGGATTTTGCCTAATATATTTTGATCTAATGCAACTTCTTTACTTTCTCTAGAGCATCTCACCTTCCAGTGGACATTATCAGCCAACTGAGGATAGTCTTGAACGATTTTTATCAATTCTCAAGGAAAATGGAGTCAACCTCGATGAAGTCGAGGTGCATCATCTGCTTTTCTGCCTTTTTTTTGTTTTTTTTCCAGATGGAGTCAACCTCGATGATTCAGTATTCAACTAATAGTGTTGCTGTCTCATATCTTAACAGATCCAGAAGGAAAATGAAGACTTCGTGAGTCCTAAAGTTTAGATTTGCCTCCGAAATTGCTGAATTAGACCTACAGAAAAGAACGAGGCATTTTCCTATACAATAATAGGTCTCATATAATTGAATGGGGAATTGAAAGCATACATATATTTATATGTAATATTAATGGTGTGTAACTTAAGTACTGTACCAGACTTATCTATGAAGAATTGAAGAGAAATATATGTAATAATGCTATGTGACTTGAGTGTGCCAGAATCATCTGTAGAATGGGGAATTGAAGAGAAACATATGTAATAATGGTGTGTGACTTGTGTGTATCAGAATCATCTGCAGAATACTCTATTCAGCACTTTTGCTCGCTCGGGGATGGGTTTATCTCCACTTTATTCCTCCATTAATAGAATTTGACGGATTCTATACCCATCAGTGAAGAGGAAACAGACTCGTCCTCGTCAGAAACAACTGGTGCAAATGTATCAAAGAATCAACTCTTAACAAGTAATAAACAAATAAGTTATGATCAGCTGCATGCTTACTGGGGATTCCTCTCAAGTTAGAAGAAGCCACGAACCGTCTCTCTCGTCCTAGTATGGCACCATTTTTGGTTGCGATTGATCTGTCAAAGTCCAAAATAGAAAGAGTCGGGACTGGGGAAATACTTTTTTTGAGAATATTAATCCAATCCGTTGTTCTCATTGGTCACAATATTGTTCTTCAATGTACGGAGATCTAAAAAGGAGAAAAACGCTATGACGGGCTATTAAAGTGGTGCAGCCAGGGAGGTTCAAGCGCGGAGATAGGCAGGACGGGAAGATTTGCATGGAAATGATTACGTCAACAGTGAAAAATTGCATGCAGTTTCGGTCTCGATGTTTCTGGGTCGGGTCAAAAGGGTGATGGTGCTGGATTGGATCATGATCTTTAATTCTGGCCCAAATGGGTTAACAGAATTGAGCTAATTAATTTTTCTATATAAGTTGCTAAATTTGTGTGAGAGCATGCACGTGCATGTAACCATGCAAAAGATCAGTGTTATAAAAGCGTAATGCGTGGAGATACGTGGAGGCCAAGCTATGAGCTAAACGAGTTTAGGCGAGGCATATGCATAAAAAAAATGTAAAAACCATTTAATAATTAAAAATAATACTTTTTCATGGGAAATTTAAAAATAATACTTACTAAACATTTAAAACAGATTTATATGAACTTTATACATTTTTTCAAAGTTTTCAATAAAAAGATAAGTTTCAGATTTAAATATAAAATAGTAAGTAAATAGCATAAGAACTTAAATCTTATCTAACACTTTATCGGATTTCAATTCAATATCATCATCTTCTTCTTCTAATTCGTTCTCTATGTCTTCTGATACAAAATCCTCTTCGTCGAGCTCCTTTATTTCATTATGAGCATTTCTAGTACCTCTCGAAGGTTGTAAGATATCATTTTCTGACTGACGAGATGTTGCAGATTTGAGGGGAGAAATTTTTTGGTTCAAGTGCTTATTTTAAATTAGGGCAAACTGAAGAAAATAACATTTAATAATTTTTAACTTCAAAAATTTGTAAAAAGAAATTTTAAAAAAATAATGATAATAATGCTCATCAAAGTATGCATTAGTCGTTGACCGCTAAATAAGACGTCAAGTCAGTTGACTTGGCGTTTTGGCAATGCATCACACCAATGTGCACCTAGGCGACTGTCTAGACGCGCCTTTTAGAACATTGCAAAAGATTATGCATGCGTCATTTTCAATAGACAGTGTTAAAAGAACATGTACTTTAATTTTGTCATGAAATTAGATTAGACTAATGAAATTTTGTTTGGGCTCTAATTTCTCTCCAACTGCGAATTCTTATGTGGAAAAAATAAAATCTTATATTCATGCTGCTAAAAGTGATTAAATTTTCTATTGGATGATGTTTATAAAATTGATTTTTTAGTTCTTCATTTAATCCCAAAACTAATAATTTTTTGGTTTATTTGAATAGCTTCGATTTTAAACTTAAATGCCAAAAAGAATTATTTGTCATCTTATTAATAAATAATTAAATATAAATATCGTTTAACAATATGCTCGATGAAAATTTTTCACTTAAAGAAAAACGACATAGCTAAGCCAATTGAACTAAATAAGTAATATATTGTTATTTAGGAAACTATCAGGTGGCTGCCAAATATGAAAAAGTTAAAAGGAAATATCATCAAAAAGAAATAAAAAAAAGAAAAATCCAAAGTTAAAGAACGAATCGCCATTAGTGGGCAATCATCACATAACTTCCCTTCCTACGTTTCTTTAGCTTTTTTCTTCTTCTTCCTTTTTATTTTTCTTTCTTTTTTTAATCTGTGTTTTTGTTAAATAAGTCGAAAGATGGCCGTTAGAGATGGACAAAATGTCTAGACCAAATCAAATCAAAGCAAGTGGTTCGGTTCTATTAAAAAAAAAAATTAATGATTTTGGTTCTTTGAACCGAGAACCATTTGATTTTGGTTCTAGTTCGGTTATAGTTCAAGAATCACAATCAAAATCAGAACCAAACTATATATATATTAGTGGAGACTATAATTTTATATTCATTGGAGATAGCTCATTAAATAAATACAATTGGTTAATCGATTTTGGGTCATTAGAGATAGACAACTCATTAGTTGCTTACACCATGATTTTGTATTTGGTTGAATCATTTCTCTCACTCATTTTCAATTTACACAACATCGCGGCTTGCTGCTACTACATTTCATCCAGTCAGTGGATGTCATTTAAAATCGAAAAATGAAATTGCTCGGTTACTTAAAAAATCTTTAAATTATTTTTTTATTTTGATTGTTTGATGAGTTATTTGTCTTCTTTACAAATAGAGGAAAACATAATAAACATTCATGATGTATTAAAATGGTTAATGTTGCCTACAAAAATGGACAGTAAGAATTTTGATAATTCATTCTTTATTGTAGGGGTGTGCCTTAAAAAAATGCTGCAATTAATTTAGTGAATAATTGTTATTACTTATTAAACAATTTTTTTGTATGAGAACGAAAACAATTTGTGTATTCAAATTATGAATATGTTTTGTTTGTTAGCTATGATTTTTTTATTTAGGTATATATTACTAACTTATATGATGCAAATATGAAAATTTAAAAAATGAATCTAGAACCAAACCAAACCAAATCAAAATCGAACAGTTCCATTAGATTTTGGTTCCATATCTTTAAAAAAATCATTTGGTTCATTATCAGAAAGGCTATTAATTCATGGTTCGATTCAGTTCTCTTGGAACCAAAACCAAATAAAACAATGTCCACCCCTAATGGTTGTAATTGAAGAAGAAATTGTTAAGAATTAGAAACTCTAATTATAAACCATCAAAACAATAACATCGTTGACACAAAAAAATATTCAAAATTAATAGAGATTTGACTCAAGTTGAGATTACATTATTTTCCACCGCTGCTCTAATCCATTATAATGAAAAAACTTACAAGCCAAAAATAGGCACCCTATTTTCTCTAATATTTTTCTTTTTGATGATAATATAATACAAAAATAGAATGTTTGCATCTGCGCTTGCTTGCCCTTACAAGTTTCAAACTGCACAGATTAAGTACACAAAAAATTAAAACGTTCACACAAAAACCAAATGAAGCGACACAAATATAATGGAAGAAGACAACAAATCTTGATGAAGATGATAGTCTTTAATTCAAAAAGTGTCCGTTAATAAGCTGAAATAGTTAAACTTAATAGCTTTTTACTTTATGAGAGAATATAAACGGATTGCATTTCCTAGATAACATAAATAAATTTCAAGAGCTGATGGTTTAGTTCATTTACTCCCAACCTTAGTTATGAAAGCACCACGGTGACCTTTTATTAGATGTCCTTCAAACCTAATGTGGACATTACGATTTATTTTATTGTTATTTTTATTAATTACGTTTTATGATTATTATTGGGCTTGTAGTAATGGGTTGTCCAAACCCGTTAGGTTTTTACTATTTATTTGATTTTTTATAGTAGTTGGAACAGTTGATGAATTGAAAGTGGCTTGAAGCCCGTTTTCTCCCTTCTCCCTCTCCGTTCCCTCTTCTTCTCGTTTCTTCTTCTTCTTCCTCCTCTAGTTCTTTCTTCTTCCTATGGTAATAATTATTCCCGTTCTACATCAAATTGGTATCAGAGCAAAACCTGGATTTAACAATCAAATTGAACCACTATCACTAGAAACTGGTCAGCTGCGAATTATTTTACATGGTTTTTGTAATTTTTATGTAATGGACATAACTTGTAAGTTAAAATACAAAAATAATTTCCAATTTACAACGTTGAAAAAAATCAAATGAAGTTTTGCCTATATTTTCAATACGTTATTAACTTGTTAAAGATAATTTATTAGTTATTTGTTTGAACTCAAATACAATAAAATTTCTAAGAAAAAAAGTATTAATATACTCGGTTTTGGTAATTAGCCAAATATAAACATATCCTGTCTACGTGTATAATTTGTAAATTACCCAATTGCAATTTTTCTATTTCCATGTTGGAGTGGAAAAAATATCTGACGAGATCGAAGCTGGCCGGTTTCATCCAATTACTTTTGTTTAAATTAATTAATGGGCATTAGACCCCGAGAGTAGATCGGTTTAATCCGGTTTTAGACCCATAACAAAGGAATTGAACTGGCCCAAATGATTTTCAACATTTCGTATATTCAGCCCATTCCTAAAGCCCAGACTAAGCTCTTCATGAAATGCCCAAAGCCCAGACCCAGCTCTTAATTCTTCTATTTGCTCTTTCTAGAGATTGGGAACTAATTTTTTTTAATCATTGAGAAAGCCTGGTTCTTTTTCTTGGTACTCATTTTCATTTGTTGGTGTTTGTCCCATTATTGTGAATATTAATAAATGGAAAGAAATTAAAATACGTGCCAGGGAGTTAATTTTCCTCATATGCATCCCCACACATCTAAACCTTTACTTTTTTGTCATGGAATAAACTCTACTGAAATCATAGAAACACCATCGGATCGAATTGGACCGATCATAATTATATTTGAAAACATTCATTGCATTTACAAAATATAACATGATTCTTGATTTGATTTGATCCTCTTCAAAATCGGATCAAACGAACCATACTCATTTCTATCCACGTGATATATTACTACGTAATAGGGCAAATTGATTTGCTTTTATTCAAGAGAGTTTTTGTAATTTTTCCACTCTTTAATATTCTTCATTGGAAATGCTCAAAACAAATTATTATGTTCAATTTTTATTTTATTTTTTTTTGTAATTTTTCGCTCATTAATGTTTTTTTTTTCCCTCTCTTGGGGATCGAAGTCAATTCCTTAATTTGTATTAGCTTTCATTGCATTTAAATAATTGAATAACTCAATTGTAGAATATGATTAAGTAAAATCTCTATGTAAGAGAGATTATTAATTGTAATTAAGCACGACAAAAAAAATTCAGAACATTCTATCTTGGAAAACTATAGTTACAGTCGGGTTTTAGTAAAAAAAAATTGGTTCCGTTAGTTGGGAAAATGTGTTGCTGAAGAAAAAAAAAAAAAATCTTTTATTATAATTTGGAATTTTATTAATATGCTAACAGCCATATATAGTGGAGAAAAGTTTCATAAACTTTTTCTTTTATTTATTTGGGAACTAAAGTACATTTTTATGTAAATGATTAAAGTAGTGGATGTTGGGATTATTCCCCGAGATAGTGGAATAATTGGACTTTTTATCCGCCGAAAACTACTCGTTCCACACATTTAAGTTCAAACTTTTTTTTTTCATGAGAAAAATTGTTAGCATACTTTTACTATTTATTAGAATAATGAGTGATAGTGCCATTTATGGATGCACGAGCCCGAAGACTTCCAATGTGCCCAATTTCTCAACTAAATGACTTTGGTCCTCGGGCATACATAGTCTTCGAGACATCTCGAGGACATGCTTCAAGGATCGCCTCAAAAACATGTTAGCAATCCTCGGGAGAGTAGTGCTCAAGAAACTTACTTAGTCACTAGTCCTCTTTTCAGAAAAGTGTCATAACCCTATCCAGTTGCTGTTTCTCAAGAGTTCTAAGTCAACAAGGAATCTACACTTGATAATACTACTGAAAGGATAAAAACAAGACGTCTATTCAACACATATCCCAACAATATTGTTTAAAAACAATGTGATGAATCCTACTAAAACTCCACTACCTCCCCCTATAAATACAGTGTTCTCACCCACTATTCAGGTACGTTTTATATACATAATTTATAGCATATATTCTCTTTCTAACTTAAGCATCGGAGAGGCGACGATGTTACACCTCGACGCCTTTGTTTCAGGTACCGGAAGATCTCATTCGTGCTTTTTCTCAATCGTCAGGCTCGAATTTCAGCAGGTGCGATTTTTGGTGGCATCAATGAGCAATAATTAATTTATTTGTTGGAATAATTAAAACTAAGGGAAAGCTAACTGGAATGAAGATTTCATAATTCAATTATTGATTAATTCCCAAATTCGAACAAGAATCAATTAATCATTAAGCTCAATTAAATATATCTAATGTAGATACTTCTTCACTTAATTAGTGAATGCCTAAACTTTCTTCGGACTAAACAAAACAAATACTTAAAGGTTGATATCAATTCATATTGGAAGAGAATAAACTTTGAATTAATCGCTGTCTCCCTTTTTCTTTTTGTTTTCTATATTTTGGGTCCTCCAATTACACAATTGTTCCCGACAGCCGTTTTCTTCTGTTTCATTGACACGTAGCTGTTGTTTGCTTCAATTAATTGCTTGCATGATCCTTCATTTTATATTGCTCTCCAAGTCCTCAAACTAATGCCTTTCTATCTCTTTTATTCTTCCTTTTTTCTTCAATCTGTACCAAACCAACATATGTTAATTAGCTAGTATTATTCCATTAATGAAATTTATATTGAGATCGAATTTGGTTGGTGCACAACTAATTTGCTATTTTTCTTTTTGTTTTTCAAACAAAGCAATAAATACGATAATATTCATGACCACGCCAAGAAACAACTTCAAAATCATAATTATAAAATAAACACTTTAGTATCAGAATTACATCATGCTAGTTCACGGTATGTAAGCATATCTTTAAGTATCTTAAAAGCCTTCTCAATATATATATTTTTCTTTCTTAAAAACTCGTTATTTTAATAATTACAAACATTTAATAAGAAATTAAGGACACGAAATCAAGCTCTTCTATCTCGAAAAGTTACAATTGCATTCGACAAAGCTGACTCAGTAGGCACTCATTTATATACGAGTAAGTTAACGCAAATGGTATATCCAAAAACAAATTTAAGATCAATCTTTGTTGTGAGATGGTCAAAAACAAAAATTTAACGATAATGTGGAATACAATCAAATATCAGTTGATTCTTTGTAGAAATACTAAGTGTGACGCCCGGAAATTTCGAGAATAAATTTTTTTGATTTTGTATGCTACATTTTTTTTTTGTTGAGGAACTTAAGTGAAATAAGTAAAATAAATTTTATTTTGACCAAATAATTAGATATTGATAGAGCGAGATTTAGTATATCAATATTAGACTTGTTGGATAGATCAAATTAAATCATGTAATTTAGATTCGATGAAAGTTAAATTTGAGATAAGTTAGAACCAATAAAAGAATATATATATGTAACTTTTAAGTCCTAAATAAAGTAGAATTCACGGAGCGGTTGTGAATGCTTGATCCAAGGATGTCTTAAGCATTATATGAGAATTGAGAAGAATACGGTGGGGTAGGTAGTCCTTCATGTTGCATGATGATGGAGGACTTTGCAGCACGGAATCCAATAAAACACCTTGATTTACATGATTGACGTGCTTATAGCCAGACCAAGATTTAGACATTCTTGCATTATTTTAACCTCTCCTAGGTTTCAGCCGAGTTGGTTGTTGGGTTGGGGTTGGGGTTGGGGTTGGGGTATTGGACACCTAACCCCATAATAAAATCTTTGACCTGACAACTGGCAAAGGGCAGCAAGAAAGATCCCATGAAGAAAGGTATAGCTCGGAGCTTGATTTCAGTGTTAAAAAGTCAATATCAGCAATGCCACCCGGAAATCGATCTATGGCGTTTAACCATACAAAACGATCGACTTTGTCAACAAACTGGTAATAAATACAAAATCATTTCAATATATGGGAAATCGTTGCTAAATATTTCACTAAAATTTTTCAATAGGTAACGGATGATATCAAAGAATTATGCCAAATTTGCATTGCAAATTCTCCTTTGAAATTACAAAATTGATTTTTTCATTACCTTTAATTAACTTTTTTCTATTTTTAGGGCCCTTTTTATTTTTGGCTCTCTTGAATAAAAAAAAAAATTCTAACATTTTCATGTATCTGAATGACATATCTATTTATTAACCAAAAGTCAACAAACACAATATAATTGAGCAACTTCGACATCACTAATTTTCATGGATGTGTGTCAATGACAATAATTTTGGTTAAACTATTTTGTCATTCGATTTTTTGTCTTGCGCGTGTTAACCATCAAATTTAATGCAATATCAGAAATGATCATGATCTAACCGTTGGACGAAAAATGATGACAGCAATTCCATCTTTTGATCATGTATAGCAAGGATAAAAATGGAATCTCACGTGAATGTTTGGACACTTTCATAGAAGTTTCCGGAGATGAAAGTTTCCAAAGATCACATGACTTAATGAGAACGAGAATTTTCCCTCTTAAAAAATATACTATATTGTCGAATACATCTATGTATATAGCCAAATACATTTCAAACACGCAAAGGGAGTTATACAAAATCAAAAGAAAACTACATAATTAAATAGAGCTTCATCGTGTCCCTTAATTCAAGAAAATTAAAAAGAATATACAAATAGTATTACTCAATTTGTAAACAATTATGTAACATAGCACTACTTGGATAGCATTATTCTTCGTTGTTAAGGAAGCAACAACCACGGGTCAATGAAGAAGAAAATGGCTGTTTCGTGATTTGAGGACCCACAATATTGAAAGCAAAGAGAAAAGTGTGGAAATTTTTCAAAAAAAAAAAACTCTCTTGAATAAAAGGAAATCAATTTTCCCTATTTGTTGACGTAGTACATCACGTGGATAGAAATAATCATGGTATGTGTTGACCCAAAAAATGTAATAGTGATGTAGTCAACGTATCTCAAGGTCTCTCACGTCCAAGCAAGTTTGGTTCATGTACACTTGGACAAACTGTTAGTCACATGTGGCCTTCTTCAGAACGGGTGCAGTTAGCCACGCGCACTCGACGGTCAAATTAGTTGGAGAAATAATTATACAAGTGTGGGAGGGTTTTAAACTGAGCTTCCAATATAAAAAGTGGAGTCAACTTTGGGGAGAAATGAGTAGAAAGTATGGAAGCAAGATTATGGTTTTGAGAGTTTAAACTTGCATTACTTTTGAATGGCACTAAGTGTGAGTTTTTATACTTGAGCAAGACAAATGAAGGCCGTTGGATGTCCATGTGCATGGTCTTATCCAAATGACTTACATTTCTTTGTATATGCGGCAATCAGTCACAGCCTTTAATGCTAATAACACTTGTATTCCTAGGGCCTAGCCTTCAGCATTGGTTTGTGCTAAATGAGCGACCGCGACGACGACAACGGTGTAAGTGAGTTGTTTCGTCAATCTCATAATACAAGATCTGTTTAAACTCTATTCATCGCTTCGTTTGGGGATGGCTCTTCCTATAAAGTCCCCATGTAACAGGGTCGTCCGCGTTTGAGGGTCGGTCCAATTTCGCCTCACATTAGTGTACAGGGCATGGAACCGTCGAACCGTTTGCCACGTAAGATGATGAGACCATGTGGGGGTTCTCGTATAGAAAGGCATAACATTATGTTTGATCCAATTTTAAAGAGAATCGAATTAAATTATGAACCATTGAATATTTTGTAAATGTAATCAAAATATAATTATGGTCAATTTGATTCCATAGCTTTTCTATAATTAAACAAAAGTAGAGTTTTAGATGCGTGTGCATGAATATGAACAAATTAACTCCCAGGTAATTTTGATTTCATGGGGTTAATTACCTCAATAGTCACTGAACTTTACCGAAAGTTTCCACCAAGTCACTGAACTTTAAAAACTACGTGGTTAATCACTGAACTTTCGAAAAATCACCTCATTGGTTACTGAAGTTTAAAAACCTCCATATTGATCACTAAACTTTGCAAAAAATTTCTATGGAGTCACTGAACTTTGCAAAAAGTTTCCCAGATAGTCACTGGGTTTAGTGGCCATTTGGGAAACGTTTTGCAAAGTTTAGTGACCAATGGAGTGATTTTTAAAGTTTAGTGACCAATTGGATGATTTTTCGAAAATTCAGTGACTAACCACGTAGTTTTTAAAGTTCAGTGACCTGGTGGAAACTTTGGCCAAAGTTCAGTGACTATTGGGGTAATTAACTCGATTTCATGAGATTCAAATCTTTTCAACTACACATATTATCAACTTATATTAAAATATACTAAAAATCTGATTTTAGTTTCCACCAAATAAGGACATAATGTAACATGACATTCTATCATTTCATAATTTAAAATATAGTCAACTTTTCATCCAATCATTTCCCTCCAACTCATTTTTGGCTTTGCTTCTAGACAATTTTTTCTGAAAGAGTAGATTAATTCTTTAAATTCAAATTTTTTTTAGACAAATCAATGACATCTAGTATTTTTACACGTCTACTCTTTATATTTCCGAGATAAGAACTTACCATTACAGTGATTTGCTTCAATCTAGAAAACGCACATAGCAATTTACTTATAGATTGTGATCGAGTTTATTAGAAAATGTGGTGTGTATATATTTAGCTAAATGGGAAAAAATCTCGAAACTCGCAAAATCATAATTTCACATTTGTAACTTGAAGTGCAAGAAATGATATAAAAATTAAAATTAAGAAATCAATTAAATAAATACCAAAAGTGAAGAATTAAAGCAATAACTGATGAAAATTTTGAAATTGTCAACCATTCAACATCTGGTGAGAGAGAATTAAGAAAAATCATGGTTTTAAAATTTGATAATCATTAATCATGTCATTAAGAATTTCTTTTTTAAAAAAATCAGGTATTAATTATATTTTAACATATAAATCTGTATTTAATATTGATAAAACTAAATTATGAAAAGTTTAGTAATTAATCCCAAAATTAAAGTTTACTTACTATCATTTACTATTTTCAAAATAAAAAATAGTGAAGAGAGAAAATCTCACTCATTTTTTCAAATTTCAGGTGTGTTTGAACCATATTATTTTGGAAGAATGTATTCTAGAATAGTAAATTGATGGAGAATGTGTGGTTGAAAAATAAGAAAAAGTTATTGATGTGATTGAAAATATTATTTTATTGAATAATTTGTGGTTGAAAATGAGTAGAAGAATAAAAATGAAAATGTGTATCAAACAAGGGCTTCTTCTCCAAATTGAAATCCAGAAGAAATCAAACATATTTTCAATTGTCTTCCCCAAAGTGAATGGATGATCGGCCGAATCACTTCACCTTTACCACAGTCAAACTGTGACCGAAAAGATGACCTAGTAAACGAAGGAACAAAACTCAGGTAATACAAATAGAAACTGTACAGTTGATACTTAGCCAACAAATTTGGTGAAATTGTGACCTAATTAACTGATTACTTAATTTAGAGATGATAAGGTGAGAAAATATATCCCAAATTACTCAACAATAATCCTTAATTTAAGTTACAAAATTTTCTAAAACACACACACACACACTAGATGCCAGCAACGTGCAATGCACGTTTACTTAGTTTATATTTAATAGTTTTGTTTAAAAATCAATTTATTATTAATAAAGATGTAATTTTTTTTGTTAATTAAATAATTAATGATGTAATATTTATATAATTGATAAATAATTAAATAAAGTGCTTCTCTTTGTCATCTCCAACCCAAAATCACAAACAGAAAACTCAAGGTATGTTAAGGGGTAAGAAGATGAGTTTACTTAAGCTCCGTTTGATTCTCATTAATGTAGAATGAGAATGAAAAATATAACCGTTATTGGACCCCACACAAGAGATAGAAACTCAAAATTGATAGATTGATGTGATAGATAACGGTCATATTTTTCATTTTTATGGGTTTTTAATAAGAAACAAACGGAGGCTTAAACTTTTTGCATGGCTTAAGTCTTTACTCTTTTTTAAATAATAATGCAATTCATTTTATCGCTAAAGTATGATATGTATTACGATAATATATGTATATCATGTGTTAGACTTAGTATTGGTAAGTGACAGATAAATTTTCGAGAACGAAAATATTTGAAGGGGGTGAGAATGTAGTACCCCGAAAATTTTAATAAAATATAATTCAATTTTATATACTATATTTTAATATTTTGAAAGTTAGGGACTAAATGATATATTTATCAAATTATATTTTATTTGAGTCAAATATTTATATATTGATGGAGTTATCGTAAATATATGAATATTGGTCTCATTGTAATTAGATACATAAATCAGATTCGAGAAAAAATCGATTCGGATAAGTTAACTCCAAGATATTTTAGTTTAAAAGAATTATCAAAAGCTAATTTATTTTTATTATTATTTAATTATAATTTTAAAAGTAAGGCGTGGTGAAAAAAGATTTTCCGTTAAAACAAGAGAATTCCGTTAGTTTTTTCATTAAATCAAGAAATTCCGTTTAATAGTCACTTTTTATATATGAAAAGATATATATATATATATATATATATATATATATATATATATATATATATATATATATATACTGTTTGTAGGAAAGATGAATTTATACTATCTATAGAAAAGATAAATAATATTTATCACTTGATTTTTGAAAAGATTTTACAAATTTGATATACATATATTTGATATCGACAATGCGATATGTACACTACCTTTTTTACCTAATTTTTTTTACATATACTCACAGTAGGATGTGAGGACCATAAATTTTGGAGGTTTTTATTCACGCGAACCCCGTGTATGTGAGAGGATGTAACATTTTCGGTACAAATAGAATTATTAATTTGGTATTGTATTTTTAATGATGAAGAATTAGGAAGATGGGTGGGTTGGGTTGGGTTGGGTGGGGTGGGGTGGGGTGGGGCCATTGGATTCGTGGAGGGGAAATCTGGTAATAATTAGGTTTTCTTGGATTTGGGTCCGTTGGAATTTCTTAGGCAACTTCCACGACACACACTTATGTCAGATTCATCGTTTTGTTTGGCATTATTAAATTAACTTCTTAGTCAAACATTTATCATCGTGATCTTAGGAATCCATGGAATTGATTGATTTTATATACAGATGAAGTCCACTATTCATGCCGAGAGAGAGATTATTCAACTTTTATAACATTTTTGACTTGGAGATTTTGATGTGCTTCAATTGTCCAAAAAACAATGAAACATGAAAATTAGTTCAAGGAGTTTAATTTATTATTTTTTGAAAATCTTACATATAACATCATAATAATGTTATTTATTGATGGAATATCGGTAATGTGTAATATATGTGGAACAATGTGACTAGGTAGTTCAATTTTTAGAAGAGAAAGAAATGCAAAAAAATAATGAATTGTCACATCACCAATATTTTATCATTATGATAATAAATAACATTATTCATAACATCAACTCACTGTTTGAACTTTGAAACAATGACTCAACGACTTGCCCGGATCAATGCCGAGTAAATTAACTAGGTTATACGCCAATTTCAAATTTTTAGAAGTTTTGATATCGGAAAAAATTAAACCCATGTTTGGTGTAAATAAAAATTAATTTTTTTAATAAACTTTAATAAAGGTTAATAAAATATGTGATTGAAAAGTTGTAAATTAATTTATTGTCTTCTAATTTTTTTTTTTTAACCAAATTCTAAGTCCCACCAAACATGGGGAAAAAAAAAAGTCCATTATAGTCAGATTTGACTATTATCGGCCACAATCTTGATTTCTTGGTTTTTCTCCAAGTTTTCAGAAGATAATTCAAAATTTTCTAAAAGTCAGTAATTATACTAGACCATAAACTACTTCAGATCTCTTTTCTTGAATCAAGTCCCGACACTTCCTGCGCTAAGTCACACGAGTTGGGCTCCAGCTTCATGGATATACTTAAGTTCAAACCCTCTTCACGAGAAAAATCTCTAGCGCAATGTACTTTTACGCCATAGAAAGATCCCATGAAAGAAAAGCAATCTCAAAGCTTGAAATCAGAGGACAAAAGTAGAATTATGACCCTTTCCAAAGATGGATTCTAATTTCTAATAATTAATCTTCCTAATTATTTTTTGACTTTCACAAGGATACAATAATTATGTTGTTATCCAACCATACCAACTCCATAATTTTTGAATGAGTTACAATCATTTATGTAGCATAATTCTATTCTCAACATAGCTTAAATAATAGAATTCTTCGATTGTGAGGCAGTTAAAAGCAAAAAAAAAAAAAAAAAAACCCTAAACTTGCAAAATCATAATTTCAGAACCTTAGTAATTTGAAGCGCAAGAGATAATGATGTAAAAATGACATTAAGAAATCAATCAAATAAATACCGAAAGTGAATAATCATAAGCAATGACTGATGAAATACTGGAAACTGTCCACCATTCAAAGTGAAAAATCAAGAACGAAAGTGGGAGTAGTTGGGGTTTGTGTAGGGATGTTGGTGTATAATTTTCGTAATAATTAGGATTTCTTGGTTTTAGGATTGCTTTGGGTACTTTATTTTTGTTATCATTGCCATAATCACTATAATCATTAAACCTTATTTCCGTTTAACATTATTCTTATATGAATTGGCGTCTTCTTCGTGATGAACTATCATACCATGGCTTGTTTTCAGTTTCTTCTGAACAAATTCTCCATGTTTAAAACTCTGATACCGTGAGTTTGATCGGATGTTATATATTAATGTATCGTATAAGGGTGGTATTATCTTTAGATTTTGATAAGTTTTTATTTCCATTGGAGAATATATTAAAAATAAGGATCTTACTACATGTACATAAAAAATTACATAATGAGTTGCATAATACCATATGACACTTTATCATTTATCAATTTAAAACAGAATCAACTTTTTCATTCAATCGTTTTCCCCCACATCATATTATGTAACCATTTATATATAATTTTTATGTACAAGTAGCAAAATCCTAAAAATAATATTGTAGTAACTTAGAGGTAAACTTGCACAAGCTTTTAAATGAAATAGTCAACAAAAAATGAACTGTTACCTGGCAAGAAAAAAAGCAAACACAAAGAAATAATTACTCTTCAAATCCACTTAAAAGATTCCCACTAGGAGCTAATCAGACTCTTGGAGACAGAAATAATCACTCTCCAAAGACTAAATCACTCTTCAAAATCTAAAATAAGAGACTCATTAGCGAGCTCTGCAACTGCATCGATTCTGCACGTCTTGGAAGATGGAAAAACTTGTTCCAAAGGTAAAAGCTTATTACTGTCTAGTTTCTGTGTTTCCAACATTATTCTCCAAAGAGACTCAGCTAGGGAGAGGAAAGAACTTGTTCCACGAAATTGCAAGTAAACAACGTTTCCAAACCAGTTGAGCTAAAGCCATCAACGAAATCACCAATTCTCTCTCTCTTTCTCTTTCAAGATCTTCTATCTTGCATTCTTTGAACTGACCTATACCAAAAGAAGGGTAAACAAAATTCATGACCAGGTTGATGTCTTGCCATCAACAAAATTCTCACTCTGATCTCCAATGCTCTCTCTCTCTTCCAAGATCTTCAATCTTCATCTGACCGGCCTTCGTTGAATTGCACATAACTGCTAAACCCAGAGAAGGGTAAACATATTTTTCCAATTTCCAATAATTTGTAGGAGGTGTGAAAGTTCAGCTTTGTGGATTAGCCCAGTATGGTAATCTCATTGGGGTACAATTGGATACACAATAACTGCGTCCATTAGTATGGTGTGAGTATTAATATTAATCTTTTTGAGACAATTTCTAGTGTTTTTCAAACTACTATTAATCTTGATCTTGCCTCCTTTGAACTGACCTATACCGAAAGAAGGGTAAACAAAATTCATGACCAGGTTGATGTCTTTTCCACCAACAAAATTCTCACTCTGATCTCCAATTCTCTCTCTTTCTCTTCCAAGATCTTCAATCTTCATCTGACCGGCCTTCGTTGAATTGCACATAACTGCTAAACCCAAAGAAGGGTAAACATATTTTTCCAATTTCCAATAATTTGTAGGAGGTGTGAAAGTTCAGCTTTGTGGATTAGCCCAGTATGGTAATCTCATTGGGGTTACAATTGGATACACAATAACTGCGTCCATTAGTATGGTGTGAGTATTAATATTAATCTTTTTGAGACAATTTCTAGTGTTTTTCAAACTACTATTGATCTTAATCTTGCCTCCTTTGAATTGACCTATACCGAAAGAAGGGTAAACAAAATTCATGACCAGGTTGATGTCTTTTCCACCAACAAAATTCTCACTCTGATCTCCAATTCTCTCTCTCTATCTCTCTTCCGAGATCTTCTATGTTGCCTTCTTTGAATTGACTTATACCAAAAGAAGGGTAAACAAAATTCATGAACAGGTTGATGTCTTGCCATCAACAAAATTCTCATTCTGATTTCCAATTCTCTCTCTTTCTCTTCCAAGATCTTCTATCTTGCCTTCTTTGACTTGACTTATACCGAAAGAATGGTAAACAAAATTCACGACCAGGTTGATATGTTGCCATCAACAAAATTCTCACCCTGATCTCCAATTCTCTCTCTTTCTCTTCAAAGATCTTCTATCTTCATCTGACCGGCCTTCATGGAATTGCCTTAGACCCAAAGAAGGGTAATCATATTTTTCCCACAGAATATTTTTTCCACTAGAAATCGAAACCCTAAGAGGAAGAAAAATTCTCAAACCATGGTGCAAATAGTACAATCCCACCATCCAACAAAGCATAGAATTTTGAATTTTGTTTATAGTACACACAAAAATTATGCGTGTAACTTTCTCAAAATTTCATGGTGAAACTCAAAGGTTGCTATAGCAATGGGTTTGTAGAATGGAATAACTATATTGAATTAGTATTTAATTATGAAAAGAAATTCAAAAAATCTAAGGAAAGGAGAAATATAAGTAATGGAAAATTAATTATTCAGTAGCTTCAATAGATGAATATTGTTTTGATGATGATTGCATTTGATGATTTGTCTTTAACTAAACATATGGACAGGTAGGAAGGGGTTTGTCTATAGATACAAAGCCACACATATTGGTTTTAAAACACTGGAATGAAGCTGTGAGTTACTCTTTCTTCTTGCCAATTTAGAGTTTTTAGGGTTAGCTTATCCACGTGGTGATCTTTTATCTGCGCATTGTAACATGTGTGTTGCCGAAAACATAATAATGTGTATGATGACTAGACATCATTCTCATCTTCCTCGTGGCAGCTATTCACATTTTTTGGAGTTCATTTGTCTTCGCTCAATTACAAGTTATTTACCATTGTCTCAACTTTCGCCTGATAATAATATTTGTGAAGTTAACATTAGATAGTTATGTTGTTTATGCAGATTGATCTGAGGCACCGTTATGGGAATAACTTAAAACTATACTATAAAGTATGGTCTAAAAGCTCTCCCAATCAGCATTTCTTTTTGTGGTGAGTGAGCAGTGGTTTCAAATGACTATCAAATTACAATTTGAGAGATTTTTTTGCGATCTAACTTGAATGATGTTGAGTTTGTTTCTTCCTCTACTTATATTGTCGAAACGAATGACAATACATTTTGTTTTTATGCTGATAAAGTGGAAATCACATATTAATTGAAACTTGAACGTGTCTACTGTTTAATAGGTTGGATTTTGGAGATGGCAAAGAGGTTGATCTTGAAGAGTGCCCAAGATCAAAGCTTGATCAACAATGTGTCAAGTATTTTGGACCAGTAAGCGACCAAAATTACATTACCATTTGCAACAGAATTTTTTTTACATTGATGGCATGTTTGACAAATGTTACTGAATAGTATAATTAAAGAAATAAAAATAGGAGCTAAAATCTCATTTAACTAAAAAAGTTGAATAAAATATAAATCAAAATTAAGAATTAATTTTAACTATGCATTTCAATTCCTTATATTTTGTTCAACCGATCCTTATTCAAAGAAAAGTAATTAGACATAATAAATACAAAATCATTTCAATATATGGGAAATCGTTGCTAAATATTTCACTAAAAAATTTCAATAGGTAACGGATGATTCAAGAGAGCCAAAAATAAAAAGGGCCCTAAAACTAGAAAAAAGTTAATTAAAGGTAATGAAAAAATCAAATCAAAAAAGTTAACGGATGATTCAAGACAGATGATGGTTTAGGAGAGCCAAAGGGTCCTTCAAGACGAAATTCATGCATGACCCAATCAGTTTTTGTTCCTTTAGGAGCCCTGCCATGGTAAAATACCAATGTTTTTCTCATTCCCATTAGGATTCCCTTACGAAGAATCGGTCTATCTTTTCTGGTGGCCTTCCAATAACCCGTTAGTGTCGCTCGATTTGTTCTTAGTCCTGTTGCATATTTACGATCGCGTTGGCTGTAAAAATACCACTCCTTACCTCCTACACATGCTGATTCTGCATCCATAAAAATCGCCATATTTTTCATTTTACCGAACTATTAAATTAAATATTGTTTGTAATACATAACGCCGTTCATTAGAACAAGGCTGATGTCACGAGTTCGACTATTACTACTACTCGGATGATAATTTTATTTTTATTTTCCTTTTTTGTTTTATTTAAATATGAGGGTATATTGGTCATTTTACATTGAAAAATAGTGAAAATAACATTTTTCCGCAATGAAACGTTGAAATAAGGACGAAAATGTAAAAAGAAATGAAACGTAAGGGCGTTTTACGTAATAAGTGTTAAACGTAGGGACATTTTGTGCTATTAAGCAAATACAAATATGTTTGAAACGTAGAGACGTTTTCCACATTAAGTGTCAAACGTAGGGACGTTTTGTGCTTAAGCATTTTAATAAAACTTTTGGACTCACTTACACTTTTTAAAAAGTTTGGGAGTATAATTAAAATTTATTTTTTTATTTTTCATTTCATTTTCTCTGTTTTATTTAAATTTGAGGGTATATTGGTCATTTTACACTGAAAAATAGTGAAAATGGTGTTTTCCACACTAAAACGTTGAAAATAGAGGTGAAAATGCAAAAAAATGAAACGTTGGGATGTTTTGCACACTAACTGTCAAACGTAAAGACGTTTTGTACTAATAAACCCATAATTTATCATAAACCAAACATGGGCTTATTATATTCTTACATCAATCACATCTATTAGTGTGCTATATATTGTATTATTCCTATTTCCATTTTTTCAATTTCATGCCATTAATTTCTTTTGATAATACGAATTATTCATTTATCGATAACAATCTATTAGTGTCATGGGCGGAGGTAGTGGGCGGCATTGGTGGGCTGTAGCCCACCATTGTCCCCTAGCCCATATAAATTTTTTAAGAAGAAATTGTAATTTTTATCCAAATATTAGCATTAGTCCTAGCATTGCCCAACCCATATAAAATCCTTAAGAAGAAATTACAAATTTTGGCCCAAATATTCTAGTTTGAATCTCAACCCAAGTCCAATGCTCAATTATTCAAATTGTATGAAAGATGCTATGATTATTAATTACTATTTTCATGACATTCATGAAACATGAATATTTTATTGTCAAATTAGATATTTTATTTAATGCACGTTTTGACTAAATTTACTTTTAATTATTAATTAAATTTTATTATACATAATTTGTATTGATTAGATTTAGAAGTAAATTACTCATTTTAGTGCTTAGAGACACTACATATTTTGCTAAATTTAAAAGTAATTATTTTTTTTTATTTCTGCATATGTTTTCATATATTACTTATTCATATTTATAAAAAAAAATTACTTATTTTGACAATAAAAAAGATATTATAATCAAAATAAATAATTTTCTCTATATTCGATTGACAATAAAAATAGTATTTGTTAAAAATTATTTATTTAATCTATATATAAGTATATTCTTGAAATCGAACAAAAAACAGATGTAAATTAAATTTAATTTCTTTGACCCTCAAGATTCTTAGTTGATTTTTCTCAATTTGATTTGAGATTCTTGACTCACTTTGAAATGTGGAAATATAAAAAAATTGAAAAATATAGTAAATAATATTTCAAGACAATAACATATGGATTATAGTGATATGTTATCGACCGTATGTTTTGATCAAATTTTCAATTGTTTGGAAGGTTGGTTGTCAAAGTTATTTAAAACGTTGGTGAATATGTATTTTTGCTTATTTCTATCATGATTCGGTCAATTTATATTTTTTAAGGCGAGCATCGATTTTCTATTTGGTAAACAAATAAAAACATTTAGTGAAATATCTTAATGTGAAACATCTAAACTTTTTTTTTTTTATTTCATCGAGTTCAGTATATTTTTTTTATCGTGAATGTCACAAGAATAGCCTCCGAAACTCAATTTCTTATGGCGTGAGTTTATTTGATTTTTTTTTTTTTAAATTTCCGCCCATCCTAATATAATTTTCTGGCTCCACCCCTGATTAGTGTGCTATATATTACTTAATGAATAGAGTTTGCGATGTAACTATTATAGTGCCCTCTTGATTACTTTATGGATAAATTTAATATCTATCTTAAAATGTTATTCTATTCTAACACATGCAACATTTTAAGTAGGGTCTTAATTTTTTATTCTTCTTTGATATGATCAGAAAGAGAGAGAATATTACGAGTATGTGGTTGATGATGGAAAAATATTGCACAATATGACGGGAACACGTCTTCACCATAAATCGCCACAGTTGAAATACATCTTTGTGGTGAGCACAGCTAAAAAACTCTACATTGGAGAGGTAAGATCTTAAAAAAACTAGAAATACACGTGTGATGTTTTTTCAAAGTCTCACTCTACGGAATTGATCTCCTAAATGTCGGTGCTTAGCTTATGTCAAGCACCAAATGACGTGGTACATTACAATAGACAGTGTAATTAGTTATGAAAGTAAACATTATATTTTATCACCTATTGTAGTGTGCCAATCACTTGAGTGCTTATGAGATAAATTCCAGAATTGATCTCCTTATATATTCATCGTTACATCTATATTTTAATAACATTCAGAAAGAGAAAGGAATTTTCCATCATTCAAGCTTCCTTGCTGGAGGAGCTACATTAACTGCTGGGAGACTCTTGGTAGAGAATGGAGTACTTAAGGTAAATGAATTAAGTTATTTGTCCAATTTGATTGACAGATTGATGACGTTAATACTTGGATTCTTGAATTCTTGACTCAAGCTATACTTTGCACGTGTGCCCTATAAGAGAATGATTGATTTTGAGAGTTAACTCGTGGTCCAGTCCTAATTGGAATAATAATGCTAAATTAATAAGGCACCCTGTTCGTAAAAAGGGCCATAAGCTTATCATGGAAATCATGTCTTATCAAGTAAAATGAATATGTACCATAAGCTTAAAACTACCTAATAATGTACTTAATCTATATGATTAAGACTGCGAAATTAAGATAAGGAAGGGCCATAAGTTATAGTGGATGCTCTTAAGAGAGATGTGATTTATATACTAAATGCTCAACAAATTATAGGTTCCACTTCGCCAGCTATCTCAATTATGGCATCAAAGGATGGGCCACATTAGTGGCAAAAGCTTTCAACGCTTAAAAGTACACGGTGGGGGTGTTTGTAAATGATTTTATTTTTGTGTTCGTAAATCCATTAATATTCTTGAATATCTACATGTTAATTTATAGGTGTCAGCATTTGTGGCTACTAATTTGGTTTTAGAGTATGTTGATTGTAGATGAGATACCATATATTGCTGCCATTGTTGGTTAAAAGGGGTTGTCCATGTGGGTTGATCCAACCTGACCCGAGCCTATTTGTATGGAATGATTTTTTGAGGGAGGAATTAAATTTGAAGTTTGAAATCAACCTCCCACCGCACACAACCTCAATATTACTTCCGATACACCAAAACCATACTATGTGATGTAAAATTCGGGTAGAAGAATATATACAAAATACATCAGGATGTGGCTTGATTTCATAAGATTGACATCTCTAAATCGGTACTTGGATTGTGGCTATCAAACTCCTTCTATTGTGATTGAGTTTCTAACCAAGAAAAGAGTGCAAGACAGTGTGAAAAGCAAGAGATCAAAGACAAGTGATTTAACCTCGTTTTTAAAATTTGAGGTAAGTTTTAGCATTCCAAATTCGGTGGGAAGCATGCTAGTAAGATTTACAGCCACAGATGGGGTTAAGGGATCTGACTTCAACGCATGTCAACTAAACTAGGCTTTGACAACTATATAAAAACCCTATTCTCAGACAGTGGTATATAGAGAATCATGGGATATTTGTTTCCAATGGATTAATTAAACTTGAGAAAGTATCTACAAAAGCAAATCCAATGGATGTTGGAACATTTGGAACTATTACCCGTATGACAAGCATAAAACCCAGAACAGGGCAACCCCTAAACAGAGCCCTACTTCTCAAACTTGAAAGGAGGAAAGTGATGAAGCACAACATAGGATTGTAAAGCCACGCTAATAGGATTTTGCTTGATACATTTTGATCTAATGCAACTTCTTTACTTTCTCTAGCGTATCTCAAATTCCAGTGGACATTATAAGCCAACTGAGGATAGCCTTGAACGATTTTTATCAATTCTCAAGGAAAATGGAGTCAATACTGAAGAAGTCCAGGTGCATCATCGGCCTTTTCTGCCTCTTTTTTTTTTTTTCCCCCGTGGTTCGGTATTTCAACTAATCGTGTTGTTGTCTCATATCTTAACAGATCCGGAAGGCAAATGAAGACTTCGTGAGTCCTAAAGTCTAGATTTGCCTCTGAAATTGCTGAATTACACCTACAGAAAAGGAGGCCTTTTCCTATACAATAATAGGTCTCATATAATTGAATGGGGAATTGAAAACATACATATATTTATATGTAATATTAATGGTGTGTAACTTAATTACTGTACCAGACTTATCTGTGGAGAATTGAAGAGAAACATATGTAATAATGGTGTGCATCTGAATCATCTGCAGAATACTCTATTCAGCACTTTCGCTCGCTCGAAGATGGGTTTATCTCCACTTTATTCCTCCATTAATAGAGTTTGACGGATTCTATACCCATCTACGTTTTCATTTACATCAGTGAAGAGGACTCGTCAGAAACAACTGGTGCAAATGTAACAAAGAATCAACTCTTAACAAGTAATAAACAAATAAGTTATGATCAATTGCAAGCTTACTGGGGATTCCTCTCAAGTTAGAAGAAGTCCTAGTATGGCACCATTTTTGGTTGCGATTGATCTGTCAAAGTCTAAAATAGAAAGAGTCCGGACTGGGGAAATTAATCTACTCCGTTGTTCTCATTGGTCACAATATTGTTCTTCATTGTACGGAGAATTAAAAACGCTATGAAGAGCTATTAAAGTAGTGCAGCCAGGGTCAGGGAGGTTCAAGCAGCGGAGATAGGCAGGGCGGGAATATTTGCATGGAAATGATTACGTCAACAGTGAAAAATTGCATGCAGTTTCGGTCTTGATGTTTCTGGGTCGGGACAAAAGGGTGATGGTGCTGGATTGGATCATGATCTTTAATTCTGGCCCAAATGGGTTAACGGAACTGGGCTGATTAATTTTTGTATATAAGGCACGTGACCATGCAATAGACAGTGTTAAAAGAACATGTACTTTAATTTTGTCGAGAAATTAGATTAGACTAACGAAATTCTGTTTGGGCTCTAATTTCTCTCCAACTGTGAATTCTTATGTGAAAAAAAATCATAAAATTGATTTTTTTAGTTCTTCATTTAATCCCAAAACTAATAATTTTTTTTTTTAATTCAGTTTATTCGAATAGCTTCGATTTTAAATTTAAATGCCAAAAGACAAATCAGAATTAATACGCTTAGAATTCTGAGAAGTTCGGCATAAAATGAATTATTTGTCATCTTATTGATAAATAATTAAATATAAATATCGTTAATTAAATTTTTCACTTAAAGAAAAACGATAAATAAGTAAAATATTGTTATTTAGGAAACTACCATAGGTGGCTGCCAAATATGAAAAAAAAAAAAAAAAAAAAAAAAAAGTTAAAAAGGAAATATCATCAAAAATAAATAATACGTATCAAAAAATATGTAAAATTAATAGAGATTCGACTCAAGTTGAGATTACGTTATTTTCCATCGCTGCTCTAATTCATTATAATGACAAAAATAAACATCCTATTTTCTCTAATATTTCTCTATTTGATGATAATATAAAATCTTGATGACGGCTTCATATTTATGGGAGAAATTAGAGCAAGATCTAAATTACAAGTGTGAAGTTTCTAAACTATTTTTAATGAAATTATTTAAAAGAAATGACAGCTAAATATTTGTCTACAACCATCTAAAAGTATTCACGATATGGCTCAAATCGGACCCCAACAATAATGATGCGAGAATCAATGGGATCGAGAAGATTTCATAACGTTTTATCTAACTTATTGCAATGATTTGTAAGTCCATAGAAATTTAATTTTCAAAAGATTCCATTTTAAATATCACCGTATATTTGAAAAATCATACACACGTTATGCACACTCACTCAACTAGTTGAAATATGACAATCATATTACACTTAACACACATACATTGACATACAAATGGAAAAATTTTTGCCCAAACTTTCATTAAAAAAATAAATAGAACTACACGCACCAGTGCTATAGAGACAAAAACTATGAATCACTGCATCTTCGCCTCTCCATATGTGACTTCCAGTTTTGATTCAAATTCCAGATTTAAGTCTAAAAATCATTTTCCAAAAGTCCACGAAAATTGTTCATTGGAACAGTGTCTTCAGGGCCATTGAAGATGTCCGTTACCCCACAACGAGGAGCCATCATTTTTGACACCGTACCAGAATCTAAAACTCCAGTAACCTCAAGATTGAATTTGAGTTGATAGGTCATGATTGCAAACTCTAATTCTTCGTCGAATTTATCATCCTTGTTATGATTAAGAGGGAGATAACCGAACTGGTTGAGATATTTCTTGACTTGGTAGAGTCCTTTGATGTTATCCCCCATTTTAGAACCTTGGAAGTTTTTGAGACTCGAGAAACCAGATGGGGCTGCGGTCAACTCATACACATCTGTGAGAGTGCGGGATACAGTAAGGGGGGCAAGGAAAAGAAGGAAGAATGATAAGAAAAGACCGAGACGAACAATGGCTGCCATGATCAGAATTATTGCAAATTGTACAATGAGGGATACTTTATTTATACTGTAAATTGTTTTCCAATTTAGGGAAGGAAATTATGGAAATATTGGTGGAAAATCCATTGGATATTATGCCTTGAAGGGAGTATTTTGCAATCCTTTTTTTGCAATTTAGGGATATATCTCGCAATGAGTGGATTAAAATATGGAAAACTCTAGTGCAAAGGTGATTGAGAATACGACCAAAAATGAATTCAATTGTAAAAATTCCTTTCTTGAGAAAATAAATTGAAGTTTCAAAGTATTTGTCATTAATTATATTTTTCATATCTAGATATTATTGATATTGTACAATAATTTGTGACAAATGTTATATTTTTGTTTCATAATTTTGTATAATATAGAATTTTCATAAAATTTATATTATCTCCATTTTTAATATACAGATATCACTAATTTATATATTATTAAGATTGTGTAATAATTTTGTGACAAATGTTATATTTTTGTTTTATAATTTTGTATAATATAAAATTTTACATAAAAACTGATATTATCTCTAGGCTTGGACATGATTTCGATTGGGTTGGTTTTGAGCATAATTAGAAATCGAAACCGACTTGATCTTTTGGGTAAATTTCATCTCAAATCAATTCAATCCAATTGTTGAAATCGAACCAAATCAAATCAGTTTGGGTCAATTTGGTTTGGTTAGCCGATTTGAACATTTGTCCAAATTATTAAAAAAAAAAAAAAAAAAAATTGCCTATCCAAGTTATAAAATTTTTGTCTATATATATAATTTTTTTTTTTTTTTTTTTTTTTTTTTGCTTGTGTAGAACGTATTAATTATATATATAATGTAAAATGGTAAATGGTCGGTTTTTCAAAAATCATCCTAACAATTGCATCAAAATGAAAAACAAGGCTAAAATCTAAATTTAGAGTTTACAATAAATAATTCTTCTCCTTGAATTTCTTTTCTTTTGGAACTTGGGAGTTTTGGTAGAAAAAGTATAGACGGTAAACAAATTATTTGAGAATTAGTTATATTTATGTTTTTATTATTTTATTTTTTAAGTTTAAGAATATGAATTTTAAAATGAAAATAAAAAAAGTATTAACTAGTTAGGTTAGTTAATTGATATGTTGGTTGTTTAAACTGCAACCAAACTAACCCAACTTTTCAATGGTTAAAATTACTCGAACCAAACCGATTTGTTGGTTCAAACCAACCCTACTAGATTTGATTGGTCGATTTAATCGGTTTTTCGACTTTTTTGCCTACCCCTTTATCTCCATTTTTGATGTACAAATATCACTATACTAATATGTTAGCGAATTCATGAGAAATTTATTTGATACCTAGAAAGTTAATAAGACGGTTTCTTCAAGTTATTGTACCTGATTATATTTTTTATCTTGTAAATGCTAGAATATAAATTTTTACATACTGAAAAGGATATGATATTAATGAAAAGACAGAACCAAAAGAGATATATATGTGTGTGTGTGTGTGTGTGTGTGTGTGTTATAAATATGTAAAAGACAGTAGTTTTGAGACATGTTTTGTGTTGGTTTTTGATGTGGTGGTAATGTGTGGCGGTGGTGATGGCGATGGCGAAGTGTTTACGAATTTTTTTGGTGTGGGTGGTGGTTGTGGAACAGTGTAGATGGAGATAGAGGAGGTGGTAGTGGTGGTGGTGCTAGCCGTGGTGATGATGGAAATGGTGGTTCTAGTGTGGTGGTGGTGGGACTATTGTAGGGTTTAGGTCGGGTTGTGTTGGGAGTGATGTGACTAATTATTTATGTGTTGTGATCAATAAATTGTTAATTTGTGACTAATTATTAAATGTGATCTAGAAAAAATGTGTGAATGTGATTAAATTTTTAATTGCGATTTAGAAATTGGTAATGTATGACCAATTAATTTTGACAGATCGTGAAAAGTTGTGACCTATAAAATTGTGATTTGTAATAGATAGATACTATAATTTTTGTAACCAAATTTTTTTTTTTTATTTGTAACCAAAAAAAAAATTGTAATTAATTAATTTGAAATTTCCTGACCAAATTATAAGAATTGTGACCTTAATATATTAATTAATAATACATATTTTTAATTAATTAGTTTCTAAATAAAATTTAATAATATCATATTTTTAAAGTTTTAAACCTTGTTTCTTAATTTGGAAATGAGTCACATTTAATCTCTTATATATAAAATTTTCCCTTTTAACTTTGAAGGCTCTAACTCATTGTTTGTACATACCCATCAACCATTTTGAATATTCGAAACAAGGTTAAAATGATTGAAACAATGAAGCAATCTTTTTAGATATCCAATTTCATTATGATAGTATTATATTTCGAAATATCGTTGGATACTAACACGTTCACTAAATTTCACAAGTTCTATCAAACTAGATGAAATGGTATTCCTTCGCGTTTCGATAGTATCATATTCAAGAATATCCAATTACACAATAACAATCCAAACACTCTGTTTTTGGTTTTGTTACGTCTCACTTGATGAGGCTCCAAAAGAAGTCAACACAACAGCTAATTAGAAATCTAACAAAGGTCCACACTCCACATCCTCGCCATGATCGAACCGAATTCAAGTCAATCATTCGAGACGATAGAGATTTGCAAGCGGCAGTCGAATTGAAACTTAAAGATTCACAAAAGACGTAAATCAAAATACAAGTCAAAAGAACGACAAGTCAAAACGATTAGACATTGTACATTTATATGTAAATGTATTAATTCGTCAATCTTTAACAAGTGCTCAGTTCAAATTATTTTCATAATTCATCACTTGCATAAAAATATTTTTCATTCATAATTTGGAATATATTTTGAAAAAGCAAGTTTCTTTAAAAAAAAACGTTGACTTTGGTTGACCGATAAGTCAACTTTCAGTCAACCGAAATTGTGGAGTTGATTCAGCCAAAATTCTCTTTAAATTTTGGTCAACCGAAATTCTTTTTTATTTAGCCGAAATTCCAATGGATTTATTTCTAACGGCTATTTAACATTTTCGGTCGATCGAAAGTCCTGTTTGCTAGTCGAAATCACCTACTGCTTCATTTTTCTTGCTCTATAAATATCATCTCTTTTGCACTCAGTTTTAACAACTTAGAAGAGATTTTTCAAGAGCTTACTAAAAATCATTGTGCTTACTTGATTATAAATTATGTTTCATTTATTACAAAGAATTTCTTGATTGATCAAACTAATTTTTATCTATTTCATCAAGAATTCTTTTTAGAAAGAACTTTTCACAACTTCATCTATTTTTCATTCTTGATAAAAGTTTTATTTCCAACACTTTTATTAAAGTGTAAAATTTATGTTCAAACTTAACTTGTATTATTTGTTAAGAGAGATCATTGGTTGAAAAACTTTGATACAAAGATTCAAGTTATTTCAGCATCCATCATTCATCAAAGTTTATAATAAAAACACTTGAGCTTTATTATTTGCCATCTATTGAAGTATTTACCTAACTCTCTAATACTTAACTTGATTGTATTATTGGTTAAGAGAGTTTCTTCATTTGTAAAATTATCACTTATATTTTGACGGTTTCGAGAGCCTTGTGAAAACTCGATTATAAGAATAAGTACTCTTTGTTGTAAGTCACTTAAGGATATGTGTTCCTTGTTGTAAGTCACCTAAGGATAAGTGCTCATTGTTGTAAGTCACTTAAAGGTAGGGGCTCCCTGTTGTAAGTCACATAAGGATAAGTGCTCCTTGTTGTAAGTCACTTAAGAATTGGTACTGCTTGTTGTAAGTTACCATTATAGTGCATTTGGCATTGCTCGTGACGGAGAACTTGGTAACAGGGACGTAGAACATATTGTGTATCGAATCCCATTAAATTGGTTTGTTATCTTTACATTATCGCACTTTACTTTACACTGTCATTTACATTGTGCTATATTTGCTTAAGTGACAATACTTGAATTGAGTTATCGAACTTGCATATTTATATCTTTTATTACACTTTGCATTTGTTTCTTGTGTATTGAATAATTTTGAGACTACTTGTCGAAAACATTTCAAAAGTCAATTCACCCCCCTCCTGGTTAGTTATTCTTGGGCTAATAATATATAATTAAAATTTCATGCTAATGTATATTTAAAATGAGAGTAAGAGATTCTACATCTAGATTGTTCTTTTAAGTCTATTTTTTTCCTGCCACGTCACTTAAACTATTATAAGTCAGTTGACAAAGATAAAATTAGAAATAGAGTTCCAAGAAAAGGTATAACTATTAAAAACTAACATATTCTATTGAGATGTATCAAACTCAAAATTCATAGTTTCTTCCATTTTTTCTAATGCTTCTTCCTTCTTTTCTTAGCTACTCAAAGTCACAGTATTTCACTAAAAGACCAAACAACCATCTTAATTCGAGTTTCTCCAAAACTTACGAAGTTCTCTAAAGGGTGACAACTTGAAGGACTCCATCAAGACAAGAAATACCTCAATCGATTCGGTTATCTCAATACTCTTGATCCTAACAATGATGTTCTCGACGAACTTTCTACTCGTCAATGAACATTTATATTTTTCTACAGAGGCAATTATACATTAATGATAGCTTTAAAGGGGCATGTAATGTACATAGCTTGTTCCATAAATATACGATTCTACAAATATCTCATAATTTAATACCCACAACTAAAGGTTGAAAGTAACTAACTTGCCTATCCAACAGATCCATGAATAGCCAACACCTCTGACAACATATTTCTGGATGAAGTTAGGCATGCCTTTAATAAGCACATAAACTTGACTTGTTATCTAAATTTATGTTTTTTTAAATAGAATTTATTTTTAAGTAAATATATTTAGATACATTGAATTTAAATTTTTAGTTAATTTTAATTTAATTGCGGATTGTTAATTCTTATTTTGATCAAATTAATATATTACTATAATGTTTGGCAGCAGCGGATCCAGAATTAGAAGTCAGCTAGTGAGGCCGTCGATGACCAATAGCAAAGTCAACTACGTCCATTCAAATTGATGTTCGTGCTGCCCTTCAAATTTCTTCACATCAACCACCGACAGCGGCGATTGTAAATTTTGGCATATCCAACACACGTACCCCCTCGTTGGGTGCTGAATCCTCCACTGGATCAATGTTGGGCTTGGCATACATAGCCACTTTCTCAATACAAGTAGTAAGGGAAATTCTACTCTTCTTCTTGTTTTCAAGAAATGTAGTTTTTAAATCATTACAATGCTTGTTAGTCTACACGTTATCCGTGACAATTAAATATTTTCTTTTTCTCCAAAAATTTAAGAAGATCATCAGCTAATTTGACTTCATTCATGTCAGCTTTATTATGCTTAGTAAATTGTCTTAAAATATCGTGAATCACTTCTTTTCTACTATATTTTTGAGAATCAAATAACCGTGTGCAATTGTATAATTCAAACTAAACATCAAGATCGGTATATATTATTTTAACCAATGTTGTCTTTCCAAGACCTTTCATGCCAACTATTGATATAAATTGTAATTCCTCAAATCCTTCAGTGACAAGTTTGGTTAGTTTTTTTTTACCTCATCTTCAAAGCCAACAGCGGATCCAAAATTAGAAGTCAGCTAGGGCGGCCGTCGACTGTCGATGACCAATAGCAAAGTCAACTACGTCAATTCAAATTGAAGTCCTTATGTCTGCCCTTCAAATTTCTTCACAGCAACCACCGACATCGACGATTGTAAATTTTGACAATCCAACACACACGGCCGCACCCCTCGTCAGGTGCTGGATCCACCACTGGATCAATGTTGGGGTTGGCATACTTAGCCACTTTCTCAACACAAATAATAAGTAAAATTCTACTTTTCTTCTTCTTTTCAAAAAATGGGGTTTTTAAATTTTCCCAAACCTTGTTAGGCCACACGTCATCCATGACAATTAAATATTTTCCTTTCTCCAAAAGTTTACGAAGATCATTGGCTAATTCGACTTCATTCGTGTCAACTTTACGAGGCTTAGTAAATTGTCTTAGAATATCGTAAATCACTTCCTTTCTACTGTATTTTTTAGAATTAAATAACCATGCGTGATTGTAGAATTAAACTTAACATCAGGATAGGTATATATTATTTTAACCAGTGTTGTTTTTCCAAAACCTGTCATGCCAACTATTGATATAACTTGTAGTTCCTCAGATTCTTCATTAAGAAGTTTGGTTACTTTTTCGATCTCATCTTCAAAGCCAGTGGGGGATCCAGAATTAGAAGTCAGCTAGGGTGACCGTCGACGACCAATATCAAAGTCAACTACGTCCATTCAAGTTGAAGTCCTTGTGTCTGCCCTTCAAATTTCTTCACCGCAACCACCGACATCGGCGATTGTAAATTTTGGTGGACCCAGCACGTCCACGCCCCTTTGTCGGGTACTGGATTGGGGTTAGCATACTTAGCCACTTTTTCAACACGAGTAGTAAGTGAAATTCTACTCTACTTCTTGTTTTCTTGAAACGTGATTTTTAAATCATCCCAAGACTTGGTAGTCCACACGTCATCCATGACAATTAAATATTTTCATTTCTCCAAAAAATTACGAAGATCATCGGCTGATTCGACTTCATTCATGTCAGTTTTACTAGTTAGTAAATTGTCTTAAAATATCGTGAATCACTTCCTTTCTACTATATTTTTTAGAATCAAATAACCATGCGCGATTGAAAAATTCAAACTCAACATTAGGATTGATATATATTATAATAACCAGAACTGTCTTTCCAAGACCTGTCATTCCAACTATTTATATAACTTGTAGTTCCTCAAATCCTTTAGTGGGAAGTTTGGTTATTTTCTCGGCCTCATCTTCAAAGCCAGCGGCGGATCCAGAATTAGAAGTCAGCTAGGGTGACCATCGACGACCAATAGCAAAGTCAACTACATCCATTCGAATTGAAGTTCTGGTGTCTGACCTTCAAATTTCTTCACAGCAACCACTGACGACGATGATTGTAAATTTTGGCAAACCCAGCACGCGCAGCCGCGCCCCATCGCAGGGTGCTGGATCCGCCACTGGATCAATGTTGGAGAGCCACTTTCTCAATACAAGTAGTAAGTAAAATTGTACTCTTCTTCTTGTTTTCAGCAAATGCAGTTTATAAATCATTACAAGCCTTACTAGTCTGCACGTCATCCATGACAATTAAATATTTTCTTTTTTCCTAAAATTTACGAAGTTTGTCGATTAATTAGACTTCATTCTTGTCTTCTTTTCTAGACTTAGTAAATATTCTTAGAATATCATGAAGCACTTCATTTCTACTATATTTTTTAGAAAAGCAAATACCCATGCGCTGTTGTAGAATTAAATCTCAAAATCAGGATCGGTATATATCATTTTAATCAGTGTTGTCTTTCCAAGACCTGTTAAGCCAACTATTGATATAACTTGTAGTTCATAAGGTCCTTCATTGAGAATTTTGGTTACTTTTTGGCCACATCTTCAAAGCCAGCGACGGATTCAGAATTAGAAATCAGCTAGGGAGGCCGTCGTTCGTCGATGACCAATATATAGAAAATCTCTTCCTATTTTTATATAATAAGAAGAGATTTTCTAAATATCAAATGCCCGTCAAACATAATCGATACCTTCTGGAGGAAAAACATTTATAAATCTATACGTAAAGACGATTATATTCCATTTAACAAAACAATCTAGGAAGAATAAAGAGTACATCGAATTATTAAAGGGTTTTGTGCCTTGTTTCATGGTATTGGTACAATTCATTATGTCGGGAACCCCCCCCCCCCATCATTTTGGACAACGTATCGAAATCTAGAATACCATAATGTCCATGTGGTAATTGAGTTAGTAAGTAAGGATCGCGGATTCCAACTCATCATCGAATATATCCTTGTTGAGATCAAGATTATCGAGATAACCATATCGATTTAGATACCTCTTGACTGGAAGTAGTCCGTGATCACCCTTACGATAACCCTCAAAGTGTTTTAGAGATTCGGAGTCAAAAGAGCTACAGAGAGAGTGGCGTAAATATAAGATGAAAAAGAAAGTGAGAATTACTACTGCTACCGTGAGTAATTTTGTAGGAAAGTATTATTTTCAAAATGTATTTGCAGGTGTGATGAATAATACAAAGAGAAATTCATGTATTTATAATGTTATAAAAAGGGGGCGGTGGCGGGGGCGGGGGTTGAGGCATTGTTCTTTTTCTATTATTTTTTTCATTTACACTTTATTTTCTCATGAAAATTAAACTATCATAAGCCAGTTGACAAAGATAAAATTAGAAAAAGATTTCCAAAGAAAGTTATAATCACTAAAACCTAACAGATTCAATTGAGTTGTATCAAACTCAAAGTTGATAGACTCAAAGTTCATAGTTTCTTCCATTTTTTCTAATGCTTCTTCCTTCTTTTCTTAGCTACTCAAAGTCACCGTATTTCACTAAAAGACCAAACAACCATCTTAATTCGAGTTTCTCCAAAACTTACAAGGTTCTTTAAAGAGCGACAACTTGAAAGGCTCCATCAAGACAATGAATACTTCCATAGATTCAGTTATCTAAATACTCATGATCCTAACAATGACTATCTCGACGGACTTTCTACTCGTCAATGAACATTTATATTTTTCTACATAGTGGCAATTATACATTAACGATAGTTTTAAAGGGGCATGTAATGTACATAGCTTGTTCTATAAATATACGATTCTACAAATATCTCCTAATTTAATACCCACAACTAAAGGTTGAAAGTATCTAACTTGCCTATCCAACGGATCCATGAATAGCCAACGCCTCTGATAACATATTTTAGGATGAATTTAGGCCTAAGCACATAAACTTAACTTGTTATCTAACTTTATGCTTGTTTAAATAGAATTTATTTTAAAGTAAATACATTTAGGTACATTGAATTTAAATTTTTAGTTAATTTTAATCTAACTGCGGATTGTTAATTCTTATTTTTATCAAATTAATACATTACTATAATGTTTGGCAGTGGTGGATCAAGAATTTGAAGTCAGCAAGTGTGGTCGTCGACCGTCGACGACCAATAGGAAAGTCAACTACATCTATTCACATTGAAGTCCTTGTGTCTGCCCTTCAAATTTCTTCACGGCAACCACCGACATTGGCGATTGTAAATTTTAGCGGATCCAGCACGCGCGACCGCGCCCTCTCGTCGGGTGCTAGATCTTTCACTAGATCAATGTTGGGGTTAGCATACTTAGCCACTTTCTCAATACAAGTAGTAAGTAAAGTTTTACTCTTTTTCTTGTTTTCAAGAAACTTGTTAGTCCACACGTCATCCATGACAATTAAATATTTTCCTTTCTCCAAAAATTTACGAAGATCATCGGCTAACACGACTTCATTCAGGTCAACTTTACTAGGCTTAATAAATTGTGTTAGAATATCTTGAATCACTTCATTTCTACTATATTTTTCAAAGTCAAATAACCATGAGCGATTGTAGAATTCAAACACCACATCAGGATCGATATATATTATTTTAACCAGTGTTATCTTTCCAAAACCTTCCATTCCAACTATTGATATAACTTGTAGTTCATCGGATCCTTAAGTGAGAATTTTGGTTACTTTTTCGGCCTCATCTTCAAAGCCAGGGGTGAATCTTGAATTAGAAGTCAGCTAGGGCGGCCATTGATCGTCGACGGCCAATATATAGAAAATCTCTTCTTAATTTTATTTAATAAGAAGAGATTTTCTATATATCAAATGTATGTCCAACATAATCAATACATTATGGAGCAAAAACATTCATAAATTTATACGTAAAGATGGTTATATTCCATTTTACAAAACGATCTAGGAAGAAGAAAGAGTACATCGAATTATTAAAGGGTTTGGTGCCGTGTTTTATGGTATTGGTGTCATTCATTATGTCAGGAACCCCACATCGTGGACCAATCATTTTTGACAAGGTATCGAAATCTAGAATTCCCATAATGTCCAGGTGGTAGTTGAGTTGGTAAGTAAGGATCGCTGATTCAAACTCATCATTGAATATATCCTTGTTGATATCAGGATTATCAAGATAACCATATAGGTTAAGATACCTCTTGACTAGAAGTAGTCCGTGATTGTCCTTACGATAACCCTCAAATAAAAATACGATGAAAAAGAAAGTGGGAAGTGCTACTGATGTCATGAGTAATTTTGTAGGAAAGTATTTTATCAGAATGTATTCGCTGGTGTGATTAATAATACAAAGAAAAACTCAAGTATTTATAGTGTTATAAGTCCGCAGGGGGTTGAGGCTTTGTTCTTTTTCTATTATTTTTTTCCTTTTTCTTTTTCATTTTCTTTTCACATGAAAATTAAACTATTATAAGCTAGATCGCAAAGATAAAATTATAAAAATAGTTCCAAGGAAAGGTATAATCATTAAAAACTAACAGATTCCATTGAGCTGTATCAAACTCAAAAATCATAGTTTCCTCTATTTTTTCTAATGTTTCTTCCTTCCTTTCTTAGCTACTCAAAGTCATAGTATTTCACTAAAAGACCAATAATTCGAGTTTCTCCAAAACTTACGAGGTTCGCTAAAGGGCAACAACTTGAAGGACACCATCAAGACAAGAAATACCTCAATCGATTCGGTTATCTCAATATTCTTGATCCTAACAATGACATTCTCGAAGGACTTTCTACTCGTCAATGAAAATTTATATTTTCTACATAGAGATAATTATACCGTAACAATAGCTTTAAAGGGGCATGTAATGTACATAGCTTGATCTATAAATATATGATTCTACAAATATCTCATAATTTAATACCCACAACTAAAGGTTGAAAGTAACTAACTTGCCTATCCAACATATCCATGAATAGCCAACGCCTCTGACAACATATTTCAGGATGAAGTTAGGCATAAGTACATAAACTTGACTTGTTATCATACTTTATGTTTGTTTAAATAGAATTTGTTTTTAAGTAAATATATTTAGGTACGACGAATATAAATTTTTAGTTAATTTTAATTTAATTGTGGATTTTTTATTCTTATTTTGATCAAATTAATATATTACTATAATGTTTGATAGCGGCGGATCCAAAATTAGAAGTCAGCCAGTGAGTCCGTCGACCGTCGATGACCAATAGCAAGGTCAACTACGTCCATTCAAATTGAAGTCCTTGTGTCTGCACTTCAAATTTCTTCACAACAACCACCGACGTCAACGATTGTAAATTTTGGCTGATCCAGCACACGTGGTGGCTCCCCTTCGTCGAGTGATGGATCCGCCACTGGATCAATGTTGGGGTTGGCATACTTCACCACTTTCTCAATACAATTAGCAAGTAAAATTCTACTCTTCTTCTTCTTTTCAGAAAACGCGGTTTTTAAATTTTTTCAATCCTTGTTAGGCCACACGTCATCCATGACAATTAAATATTTTCCTTTCTCCAAAAGTTTACAAAAATCATCTGCTAATTCGACTTCATTCATGTCAACTTTACGAGGCTTAGTAAATTGTCTTAGAATATCGTAAATCACTTCTTTTCTATTGTATTTTTGAGAATAACAAATACCCATGAGCTATTGTAGAATTAAAACTTAAAATCAGGATCGGTATATATCATTTTAACCAGTGTTGTCTTTCCAAGACCTGACATGCCAACTATTGATATAAATTGTAGTTCCTAAGGTCCTTCATTGAGAAGTTTGGTTACTTTTCGGCCTCGTCTTCAAAGCCAGCGGCGGATCTAGAATTAGAAGACTGCTAGGGCGGCCGTCGACCATCAATGACCAATATATAGAAAATCTCTTCTTATTTTTATATAATAAGAAGAGATTTTCTATATATCAAATGCATGTCCAACATAATCGATACCTTCTAGAAGAAAAACATTTATAAATTTATACGTAAAGATTGTTATATTCCATTTTACAAAATGATCTGAAAGAAGAAAGAGTACAGCGAATTATTAAAAGGTTATGTGCCATGTTTCATGGTATTGGTGTCATTCATTATGTCGAGAACCCCACATCGTAGACCCATCATTTTGGACAAGGTATTGAAATCTAGAATTCCCATAATGTCCAGGTGGCAATAGAGTTGGTAAGTAAGGATCGCTGATTCCAGCTCATCATCGAATATATCCTTGTTGAGATCAAGATTATCAAGATAACCATATCGGTTAAGATACCTCTTGACTGGAAGTAGTCCGTGATCGCCCTTATGATAACCCTCAATGTGTGTTAGAAATTCGAAGTCAGAAGAGCTACAGCGAGAGTGGCATAAAAATGTGATGAAAAAGAAAGTGGGAAGTGCTACTGCTGCCATGAGTAATTTTGTAGGAAAGTATTTTATCAGAATATATTTGCTGGTATGATTAATAATACAAAGAGAAACTCATGTATTTATATTGTTATAAGTAGGGTGCAGGGGGTTGAGGCTTTGTTCTTTTTCTGTTATTTTTTTTCATTTTCTTTTTCTTTTCGTATGAAAATTAAACTATTATAAGCTAGAATACAAAGATAAAATTATAAAAATAGTTCCTAGGAAAAGTATAATCATTAAAAACTAACAGATTCCATTGAGCAGTATCAAACTCAAAAATCATAGTTTCTTCCATTTTTTCTAATGCTTCTTCCTTCTTTTCTTAGCTACTCAAATTCACAGTATTTCACTAAAAGACCAAACAACCATCTTAATTCAAGTTTCTCCAAAACTTACGAGGTTCTCTAAAGGGTGACAACTTGAAGGATACCATCAAGACAAGAAATACCTCAATCGATTCGGTTATCTCAATACTCTTGATCATAACAATGCCGTTCTCGACGGACTTTCTACTCGTCAATGAACATTTATATTTTTCTACGTAGATGCAATTATACCTTATTGATAGCTTTCAAGGGGCTTGTAATGTATATTGCTTGTTCCATAAATATACTTTTCTACAAATATCTCCTAATTTAATACCCACAAATAAAGGTTGAAAGTAACTAACTTACCTATCCAACAAATCCACGAATAGCCAACGCCTCTGACAACATATTTCGGGATGAAGTTAGACATAAGCACATAAACTTGACTTGTTATATTACTTTATGTTTGTGTAAATACAATTTATTTTTGAGTAAATATATTTAGATCAAATGAATACAAATTTTGAGTTAATTTTTACTTAATTGCGAATTTTTAATTCTTATTTTGATCAGATTAATATATTATTATAATGTTTGATATCGGCGGATCCAAAATTAGAAGTCAGCTAGTGAGGCCGTCGGTCGTCGACGACCAATAGAAAAGTCAACTACGTCCATTCAAATTGAAGTCCTTCTGTCTGCCCTTCAAATTTCTTCACTGCAACCACCGACATCAACGATTATAAATTTTGGCGAATCCAGCACACGTGGCCGCGCCCCCTCTCCGGGTGCTGGATCCGCCACGGATCAATGTTGGGGTTGGCATACTTAACCAATTTCTCAATACAAGTAGTAAGTAAAATTCTACCCTTCTCCTTGTTTTTAGGAAACGCGATTTTTAAATCATCCCAAACCTTGTTAGTCCACACGTCATCCATGACAATTAAATATTTTCCTTTCTCCTAAAGTTTTGAAGATCATCGGCAAATTCGACTTCATTTATGTCAACTTTACTAGGATTAGTAAATTGTTTTAGAATATCGTGAATCACTTCATTTCTACTATATTTCTTACAATCAAATAACCATGAGCGATTGTAGAATTTAAACAACATCAAGATCCGTATATATTATATCAACCAGTGTTGTCATTCCGAAACCTGACATGCCAACTATTTATATAACTTGTAGTTCCTCAGATCCTTCAGTGAGAAGTTTGGTTATTTTTTCGACCTTATCTTCAAAGCTAGTGGGGGATCTAGAATTAGAAGTCGCTAGGGTTACCATCGACGACATTCAAATTGAAGTCCTTGTATCTGACCTTCAAATTTCTTCAAAGCAACCGTCGATGGCGGCGATTGTAAATTTTGGCGAACCCAGCACGTGCAACTGCGTCCCCTCGCAGGGTGCTAAATCTGCCACTAGATCAATGTTGGGGAGCCACTTTCTCAATATGAGTAATAAGTAAAATTCTACTCTTCTTCTTTTTCTAAAGAACATAATCCATGACAATTAAATATTTTTCTTTTTCCAAAAACTTACGAAGTTTGTCGGCTAATTAGAATTCACTCTTGTCAGCTTTGCTCGGCTTAGTAAATATTCTTAGAATATCGTGAAGCACTTCATTTCTACTACATTTTTGAGAAAAACAAATACCCATGCACTATTGTAGAATTAAAACTCAAAATCAGGATCAGTAAATATCATTTTAACTAGTGTTGTCTTTCCAAAACCTGTCATGCCAACTATTGATGTAACTTGTAGTTCCTAATGTCCTTCATTGAGAAGTTTGGTTACTTTTCGGCCTCATCTCCAAAGCCAGCGGTAGATCCAGAATTAGAAGTCAACTAAAGCGGTCGTCGACCGTCAACGACCAATAAATAGAAAATCTCTTCTTATTTTTATATTTTAAGAAGAGATTTTCTATATATCAAATGCATGTCCAACATAATCGATACCTTCTAGACGAAAAATATTTATAAATTTATACGTAAAGATGGTTATATTCCATTTTACAAAACGATTTGAAGGAAGAAAGAGTACAACGAATTTTTAAAGGGTTGGTGTTGTGTTTCATGGTATTGGTGTCATTCATTATGTCGAGAACCCCACATCGTGGACCCATCATTTTGGACAAGGTATCGAAATTTAGAATTCCCATAATATCCAGGTGGTAATTTAGTTGGTAAGTAAGGATCGCTAATTCCAACTCATCATTGAATATATCCTTGTTGAGATCAAGATTATCGAGATAACCATATCGGTTAAGATATCTCTTGACTGGAAGTAGTCCGTGATCACCCCTACGATAACCCTCAAAGTGTGTTAGAGATTTGAAGTCAGAAGAGCTACAGCGAGAGTGGCATAAAAATGTGATGAAAAAGAAAGTGGGAAGTGTTACTGGTGCCATGAGTAATTTTGTAGGAAAGAATGTATTTGCTGGTGTGATTAATAATACAAAGAGAAACTCATGTATTTATAGTATTATAAGTAGGGGGCAGGGGGTTGAGGCTTTGTTCTTTTTCTGTTACTTTTTTTCTTTTTCTTTTTCTTTTCGTATGAAAATTAAATTGTTATAAGCTAGATCATAAAATTATAAAAATAGTTCCAAGGAAAAATATAATCATTAAAAACTAACAGATTCCATTGAGCAGTATCAAACTCAAAAATCATAGCTTCTTCCATTTTTTCTAATGCTTTTTCCTTCTTTTCTTAGCTACTCAAAGTCACAGTATTTCACTAAAAGACCAAACAACAATATTAATTCGAGTTTCTCCAAAACGTACGAGGTTCTCTAAAGGGTGACAACTTGAAGGATACCATCAAGACAAGAAATACCTCAATCGATTCAGTTATCTCAATACTCTTTATCCTAACAATGACGTTCTCGACGGACTTTATACTCGTCAATGAACAATTATATTTTTCTACGTAGAGGCAATTATACCTTATCGATAGCTTTCAAGGAGCATGTAATGTATATTGCTTGTTCCATAAATATACGATTCTACAAATATCTCCTAATTTAATACCCACAAATAAATGTTGAAAGTAACTAACTTGTGTATCCAACATATCCACGAATAGCCAACGCCTCTGACAACATATTTCGGGATGAAGTTAGACATAAGCACATAAACTTGACTTGTTATATTACTTTATGTTTGTATAAATAGAATTTATTTTTAAGTAAATATATTTAGATAAAATGAATATAAATTTTTAGTTAATTTTTATTTAATTGCGGATTTTTAATTCTTATTTTGATCAGATTAATATATTATTAAAATGTTTGATATCGGCGGATCCAAAATTAGAAATCATCTAGTGAGGCCGTCGACCGTCGATGACCAATAGCAAAGTCAACTACGTCCATTCAAATTGAAGTCCTTATGTCTGACCTTCAAATTTCTTCATAGCAACCATCGACGGCGGCGATTGTAAATTTTGGCGAACCAAGTACTTACGACCGAGCCATTTCGCAGGGTGCTGGATCCGCCGCTGGATCAACGTTGGGGAGCCACTTTCTCAATATGAGTAATAAGTAAGATTCTACTCTTCTTCTTGTTTTCAGAAAATGCAATTTTTAAATCATCCCAAGCCTTGTTACTCTACACGTCATCCATGACATTTAAATATTTTTCTTTTTCCAGAAATTTACGAAGTTTGTCGACTAATTAGAATTCATTCTTGTCAGCTTTGCTAGACTTGGTAAATATTCTTAGAATATCGTGAAGCACTTCATTTCTAATATATTTTTGAGGAAAATAAATACCCTTGCACTATTGTAGAATTAAAACTCAAAATCAAGATTGGTTTATATCATTTTAACCAGTGTTGTCTTTCTAAGACCTGTCGTGTCAACTATTGATATAACTTGTAGTTCCTAAGGTCCTTCATTGAGAAGTTTGGTTACTTTTCGGCCTCATCTTCAAAGCCAGCGACGGATCCAGAATTAGAAGTCAGTTAGAGCAGTCGTCGACCGTCAAAGACCAATATATAGAAAATCTCTTCTTAGTTTTATATAATAAGAAGAGATTTTCTATATATCAAATGCATGTCCAACATAATTGATACCTTCTGGACGAAAAATATTTATAAATTTATACGTAAAGATGGTTATATTCCATTTTACAAAACAATCTGAAGGAAGAAAGAGTATAGCGAATTATTAAAGGTTTTGGTGCCGTGTTTCATGGTATTGGTGCCATTCATTATGTCTGGAAACCCACATCGTGGACCCATCATTTTGAACAAGGTATCAAAATCTAGAATTCCCAAAATATCCAGGTGGTAATTGAGTTGGTAAGTAAGGATCGCTTATTCCAACTCATTATCGAATATATCCTTGTTGAGTTCAAGATTATCGAGATAACCATATCGGTTAAGATACCTCTTGACTGGAAGTAGTCCGTGATCACCCTTACGATAACCCTCAATGCGTGTTAGAGATTCAAAGTCAGAAGAGCTACAGCAAGAGTGACATAAAAATATGATGAAAAAGAAAGTGGAAAGTACTACTACTGCCTTGAGTAATTTTGTGGGAAAGTATTTTATCAGAATGTATTTGCTGGTGTGATGAATAATACAAAGAGAAACTCATGTATTTATAATGTTATAAGAAGGGAGCAGGGGGTTGAGGCTTTGTTCTTTTACTGTTATTTTTTTCTTTTTCTTTTTCTTTTTCTTTTCGTATGAAAATTAAATTGTTATAAGCACGTTCACAAATATAAAAGTAGAAAAAGAGTTCCAAGGACAAGTATAATCATTAAAAACTAACAGATTCTATTGAGCTGTACCAAACTCAAAGTTGACAAACTCAAAAATTATAGTTTCTTCCATTTTTTCTAATACTGCTTCCTTCTTTTCTTAGCTACTCAAAGTCACAATATTTTACTAAATGACCAAACAACCATCTTAATTCGTGTTTCTCCAAAATTTACGAGGTTCTCTAAAGGGTGACAACTTGAAGGACACTAACAAGACAAGAAATACCTCAATTGAATCGGTTATCTCAATACTCTTGATCCTAACATTGACGTTCTCGACGGACTTTCTACTCGTCAATGAACAATTATATTTTTCTACATAGAGGCAATTATACCTTAACGATAGCTTTCAAGGGGCATGTAATGTATATTGCTTGTTCCATAAATATACGATTCTACAAATATCTCCTAATTTAATACCCACAAATAAAGGTTGAAAGTAACTAACTTGTGTATCCAACATATCATGAATAGCCAACGCCCCTGACAACATATTTCGGGATGAAGTTAGGCATAAGCACATAAACTTGACTTGTTATCTTACTTTATGTTTGTGTAAATAGAGTTTATTTTTAAGTAAATATATTTAGGTATAATGAATATAAATTTTTGGTTAACTTTAATTTGATTACGGATTTTTAATTCTTATTTTGATCAAATTAATATATTACTATAATGTTTGATAGCGGCGGATCCAGAATTAGAAATCAGCTAGTGAGGCCGTCGACCGTCGACGACCAATAGCAAAGTCAACTACGTCCATTCAAATTGAAGTCCTTGTGTCTGCCCTTCAAATTTCTTCACAGCAACCACCGACGTCGACGATTGTATATTTTGGCGGATTCAGCACGCGCGGTCGCGCCCCCTTGTCGGGTGTTGGATCCGCCACTGGATCAATATTGGGGTTGGCATACTTTACCTCTTTCTCAATACAAGTAGTAAGTAAAATTCTACCATTCTTCTTGTTTTCAAAAAACGCAGTTTTTAAATCATCACAAACCTTGTTAGTCCACACATCATCCATGGCATTTAAATATTTTCCTTTCTCCAAACGTTTACGAATATCATCGGCTAATTCAACTTCATTCATGTCAACTTTACTAGGCATAGTAAATTGTCTTAAAATATCGTGAATCACTTCATTTCCACTGTATTTTTGAGAATCAAATAACCATGCTCGATTGTTGAATTCAAACACCACATCAGGATCGATATATATTATTTTAACCAGTGGTCTTTCCAAGACCTGTCGTGTCAACTATTTATATAACTTGTAGTTCCTCAGATCCTTCAGTGAGAAGTTTGGTTGTTTTTTCGGCCTCATCTTCAAAGCTAGTGGCAGATCCAGAATTAGAAGTCATTAGGGTGACTGTCGATGACCAATAGCAAAGTCACTTACGTCCATTCAAATTGAATTCCTTGTGTCTGGCCTTCAAATTTTTTCAGAGCAACCACCGACGGCGGTGATTGTAAATTTTGGCGAATCCAGCACGTGCTACCACGCCCCCTCGCAGAGTGCTCGATCCATCATTGGATCAATGTTGGGGAGCCACTTTCTCAATATGAGTAGTAAGTAAAATTCTACCCTTCTTCTTGTTTTCACGAAACGCAGTTTTTAAATCATCACAAACCTTGTTAGTCCACACTGTCATCCATGACAATTAAATATTTTCCTTTCTCCAAAAGTTTACGAAGTTTGTCGGCTAATTAGACTTCATTATTGTCAGCTTTGCTAAGCTTAGTAAATATTCTTAGAATATCGTGAAGCACTTCATTTCTACTATATATTTTAGAAAAACAAATACTCATGCTCTATTGTATAATTAAAACTCAAAATCAGGATCGGTATATATCATTTTAAACAGTGTTGTTTTTCCAAGACCTGTCATGACAACTATAGATATAACTTGTAGTTCCTAAGGACCTTCATTGAGAAGTTTGATTACTTTTCGGCCTCATCTTCAAAGCCAGCAGTGGATACATAATTAAAAGTTAGCTAGGGCGGCTGTCGATCGTCAACGACCAATATATAGAAAATCTCTTCCTATTTTTATATAATAAGAAGAGATTTTCTATATATCAAATGCATGTCCAACATAATCGATACCTTCTGGAGGAAAAACATTTATAAATTTATACATAAAGATGGTTATATTCAATTTGATAAAATGATCTGGGAAGAAGAAAGAGTATAGTGAATTATTAAAGGGTTTGGTGTTGTGTTTCATGGTATGGTGCCATTGATTATGTCAGGAACCCCACATCATTGACCCATTATTTTGGACAAGGTATCGTAATCTAGAATTCCCGTAGTGTCTAGTGGTAATTGAGTTGGTAAGTAAGGATCGTTGATTCCAATTTATCATCGAATATATCCTTGTTGAGATCAAGATTATCGAGATATCCATATCGGTTGAGATATCACTTGATTGGAAGTAGTCCGTGATCGCCCTTACGATAATCCTCAAAGTGGTTTAAAGATTCGAAATCAGAAGAGCTACAGAGAAAGTGGCATAAAAATATAATGAAAAAGAAAGTGGGAAATGCTACGGCTGCCGTGAGTAATTTTGTAGGAAAGTGTTTTATCATAATGTATTTGCTGGTGTGATGAATAATACAAAGAGAAACTCTTGTATTTATAGTGTTATAAGAAGGGAGCAGGGGTTGATGCTTTGTTCTTTTTCTTTTTTTTTCATTTTCATTTTCTTTTCTCATGAAAATTAAACTATTATAAACCAGTTAACAAAAATAAAATTAGAAAAAGAGTTCCAAGAAAAGGTATAATCATTAAAAACTAACAAATTCCATTGAGCTGTATCAAACTCAAAGTTGATAGACTCAAAGGTCATAGTTTCTTCCATTTTTTCTAATGCTTCTTCATTCTTTTCTTAGCTACTCAAAGTCACAATATCTCACTAAGAGCAAACAACCAGCTTAATTCAAGTTTCTCCAAAACTTACGAGGTTCTCTAAAAGGCGACAACTTGAAGGACTCCATCAAGACAAGAAATATCTCAATCAATTCGGTTATCTCAATACTCTTGATCCCAACAAATGACGATTTCAACAGACTTTATACTCGTCAATGAACATTTATATTTTTCTACATAGAGGCAATTATACCTTAACAATAGCTTCAAAGGGGCATGTAATGTACATAGCTTGTTCCATAAATATACGATTCTACAAATATCTCCTAATTTAATACCCACAACTAAAGGTTGAAAGTAACTAACTTGCCTATCCAACAGATCCATGAATAGCCAACGCCTCTGACAACATATTTCATGATGAAGTTAGGCATGCCTTTAATAAGCACATAAACTTGACTTGTTTTCTAAATCAATGTTTGTTTAAATATAATTTGTTTTTAAGTAAATATTTTTAGGTACATTGAGTTTTAATTTAACAGCGGATTATTAATTCTTATTTTGATCAAATTAATATATTACTATAATGTTTATTTGGTTAAATGTATGTGTATCGAATCGTAAATGCATTCCATAAATTTACAATTATTCTGATTTTTCAAGATGGGTTATTGGCATTTGGCAGCAATTCGACAAATTTGATCACAACCATCCTAAAGGTATTAGAATGAAACGAGTGCAAACATTAGCGTTGACAATGGATTATTATAATGAGAGCAAGCATGACATGGTTTCTGGCACCATTTCTTGGTCCCAAGACTCGCTACATCAAAATATGCCTTTCGCGGCATTGATTTACGGAATTCGTGTAAACATGTCGTTAAAATAGACCATTTACGGCTTTCTTTAAATATACACCATAAATGTTCAATTATTTAAAGTATTTATGGCATGCATTTGTGTACGTCTTAAAAACTAAACTTTGTTATAGTGTGCACGGACTAAGATGGCTCGAGTTTTGTGACATACAGACCGACCTGGCCGATTGCCCCAATTTCATGAAACCATCAGCCATGGATGAGGACTGTAGAGAAGTACTGGTTTATCAAATAAGGATGAAAAATATATATGTTATTCACTTATTCTAATTGTGACTTGATCATTCACCGCAACACTAACCATATCAACCATATTATGACTTGCACCCACTTTAAATTCGGCCGTTGTTTGGCTGAAAAGAACGTGCAAGAGCCCCCATTACAACCGTTGAATGGATATCGATCCCAATGATCCCCCGAAACAAAAGAAATATTTATTTCTTGCAGCTTCCGTTACAAATCGTCTACAAGTTTACGTGCTCAATACCATTTCAAGGAAAACCCTTTAGAAATTGATAGACAAGTAGGAGGTGATCCCAATTGGTTTTCGTTGGAAAGGAAGTGTACAGTGAAAGTGAGGGAGGAGTTGCATGGTACATTGTGTTAATGCCATTGAATAATTCCGGTACATCACATCGAGGTGCCATAATTTTCAATAATGTAACACTTGAAGACACTATTTCTAAAAAATTTAAGATTTAGAATGTCGTAATAACAACGTTCTTTAATTCATATTTATAAAATTGATATTTAACTTCAAAAAATGATATTTAATTTTTATTCAAACCCTAATGGACTGTGTTAATCAAGTTTTACAGGGCCATAAGTAACAATAAATTAAAAATAGAGAGAAAAATGAAGAAATTGATTATAATCTCCAACAAGGGAAAATCCCTTTTAGCTTCCGGATAGCACAGATTAATAGGAACAATTGACCCAAAATGTCCTTAATATTTCCATGTTATTTCATTTTGGCGCAATATATCCTCCAAAATATAATAACATTGTACAAACCGTCCATGTTGTCCAATTCTCCCATTAAGGTATTATAAAATGACGAATTTACTTTCCGCTTTAAATGAATAAATAAAAAAAATTAAAAAAAAAAAAAAAAAAACAGGGAACAAAAAAATTAAATAAACCAAAGAACGAAGTCGTTATGGTGCCATTATGCCTGCTGAATCCTCATATGCTCATATAGCAAACTGTAAATCCCATTAGGCCACACAGAACTCGTTCCAATAATCAGGCTCCCTCATAATTCCTAAGACCCTACAAAGATGGTGCAGAAATGCAGAGGTAAGTGTTGATTCGTACTGTTCCTCTTAGAAACAATTAATAACTTTATCCATCCTCTAGCAGCAACAAGATGTACAATATCCAACCCAGTATCATACTCTTTCTTCCCGACCTATTCAGTTCTAGATGACGCTATGGGCAATCGCGTTATGAATAGCATTTGACAACATTCCAGGGGGAGAGGATAAAAAAAAAGCATTGGTAATACTTCGTAAAATTTAACCAAAATTCATACAAATCCATTACATGTACACCGTCACAGGGGGAAAAACCTCAACAGCTGCAAAACACATCAGCCATAGAAGCTGGAAATTATTTCCCATGAATTGGAAGAAAACAAAATTAGAGTTCATAAATAAATACATCTTTTTCTCCTTATTGTTGGAAGAATGGACTGTTAGCTTCCATCATCACTGTACATGGCAACAATCCAAGTCATTTCATTTCAACCTGCTTGATATTAAGGAAAAGTTTCCCATAAATTATAGGAAGGTAATGGTGAAGAACAAAGTACGCCAAAATGTTAAAAAAACAACCAAAATTGGAGTGGCACTGGTCCAGGCTAAACTTCTATCTTCTCTCAGCTACTGCTAGAAGCAACGAGTCTTTCGTAAAATAAGATGTAGCCATGATCTGTGTTACTAGAATACTCTTGTGCTGATCCGAAGAAAGTCTGAATAGCGGATTCATCAATCATCTCCACATTTTCGTCATCAAAAAATAACCAGTGGTTGTGACTTTTCACGAGGCTGACATAGTGTCCGTGGTTGGGCCCACTCCCCACGTGGACTACTACAGAAAATAGGGAATACTCAGCATCTGCATCCTCAACTGTATTGCTTAGTTTCAACTCAAGGGGGAAGACAACACGATAAGATAGCTTCTTATGCCTGTTAAGCTGTTCAATGTATTTGAATCTCTTCAAATGGATGACCAGGACGTGAGGGGCCCTTTTTATCTTCATTCTCTTTTGGGCCTCTTGCAAACTGAACATTGAAACAATTTTAAAGCTTAGTTATAGAAAAATTTGAAAAGATTCAACATCATCTTCATCCCTTCTCTCTAGAGACGAATACTAGGCATGTCTATATTAAACCAGTCAGCCAAATGATTCTTGCAATTTGGCTTTCAACAATAAAACAGCACAGCCACCCACCAAAACCCCTCAAAAAAAAAAAGTAACAGGTCTACATTCCTATAATCCATTAGAATAACATTCTATAGGAGTCTTGGAAGGAATTCACAAGTATACACAATAATACGTCCTTGGTTAACAATTTGATCCATTCATTATCTAACATTATAAAAAATGAATTTGAATAAGAATGAAATGTACCATTATCCTCGGATATATGTTAACCTTGTTTTCTCCTTTCTAATTTCAGGATAGGTTTAACTTTTTCAATTTCAGGAGGTAACAAAGTAGATTAGAGATAAATCAATTATATTACCCTCTTTTTAACCAGAAATTAATTTATGATTAATTAAATCTTATCAACCATAGCTCAACTCAGAACAGAAGCAATTATCAGTATCTTGCCTCTTCCTTATTAATGCGAGACTAGTCCATCCAATAACAAGCAGATACAGGCAGTCTAAAAGATAAACCAAGCCATCCAAGTATAATGAAAATGCAACTTACCTGCAGCATTTATCACAAAAAAATTTGTCCTCGGCATTTAAAGTCTCAGTTGAGCTAAAATTTTTCAGACAGCTTGTAATTGAACTGTTCTGTTCAATATCAAGGCTCAAGTCAAGAAACGTTTCATCCCTTGCCGTCACTGTCTCACAACACAAGCACCTTGTTTCGTTTGTCAATATACCCTGGAAATCACCCATAAACGATAATGAGCTGAAAAGTAGTGAACTAATACCATTTAAAAATTTAATGCATTCCCAAGAAGGTCCAAACTATTTGCTTGTTGGACACAAAAGCATAACTAGTTAGAACAAATCAATGTCAACCACCTCTTATAGTAATTGAGGCTATAAGTAATACTAATAGTAGTAAGAAAAAGAAGATAAAGGCCAATAATTTGAACAAGCTCCATGCTTATCCTCAGAATCATGCAGTCACACTTCTCATAGAAGTGTTTCCAACAACTCAACATAAAATGATTCATGCATCAATAGGACCCCACCCCCCCCCCCCCCCCCCACCACCAAAAAATAAAAAAGAGGAGACAAAATTGCAGTATCTCGCCCTTTCTTATAATCAACAGTGCCCAAAGAAAAAGAAGAGGGTGAGAGAGAGGAGCATGAAGATAAATAGGAAGAGAAGGTCACCTGAAAATTTTTGTGCACCAAGGTGACCAGAGGCTCCTTGTGAAGACCGTTAGAAGTAATACACCCATTAGTAACCTTTTCAGATTGAGATGAAGTTTCTTGATCACTCTTAGCAACACGGGCCTCCTTTTCTAATATGTCAGCCAGTTCATTTAGCAAATAGTTCAGGAATTCATGGGCATCCTAGACAAGAAAGATATAAACAGCATTAGCAGATGTAAACAGTAAACATAGTTTTCAAAATATATGGCAAATGCAAATAACTGAAAAAACAGAAAACAGAGATATGAAATGGCTAAAAAAATTTATGGTAACATTAGTACATCCAACTGTTTCATAAGATTAAAGCAAAGACTCAGGAGGATAGACCTGATAGAGAACAATCATTAAGGGAGTTGAACATATCAAGGATTCATAAGTATGAAGTATTGGTAAAAAGTATACAAGGACAGACATGACTGTGAGAAAGTTAAGCATCTTATAACCAATTAAGGAACTTTCAAGGTGAACTTTTTCAATTATTGAACATGCATTTACCTAGTGTAACATCTGGCAACTACACCTACGCACCCATTAGATTAAGCCAAATTGACATTGCAATTAACGTAAAATAGTGATTCTCATTCTAATTATATTCTTCAGAACCTGTCAATCTGTTCAAAGAATTATCAATCTCCCTCTAAATACTAAACACAGATACTCCAATTGCAGATATTGGAATTTCTTGATGATAAATATGGAATGCATTTGAATCCAAGTCAAAGTTGGTGTACCAGTGGCTTAAATAGACCAATTAGAGCATCTCCAATAATTGTCCAAAAATAGATCTAAGAAACCTCTCCAATGGAGAGATGCAAAAGAAATGAAAATGTAAAAAAAAATATGTAAATTTACATCCACAAGAGGCAAAAGGTGGATTTATTCTTCCCATTGGAGCAAAATTTGAATTTAGATCCACCGGAATGTAAATGAAGGTGCAAAAGTGATTTTGAAGATATCAATTTGCACCCAATTTTACACCACCATTGGAGATGCTCATAAACTTAAAGCTGCATGTAACTGAGCCCTTTTCAACCTGTATGAAACCACCACATGAACCCATTTTCTACCCCTACAATTAACTATAACCCGCCTGAGAAGTAGGTTCACAATTAGTTTGGCAATTTAGGAATGAAACCAGTGTTGCTACCATCATGAATCTTGTGGTTTTCCCCTTTTGGACAAGTTCATAAAATAATTAATGTTAGGAAGGTGGAGTTGAGAAGGAAAGGGAGCAAGAGCAAATAACACAGACAGAAAGAGCCACAATGTAGCATGATACATCAAAAGCAGTAGTCAACACATCAAATCAATCCCCACCCACCCCGCGAAAGAGATAATTGTCCAGAAATGACGAAATAAAATTATTTGACCACAAACTCATGGTTTTAAATTAATTCGTGTTAGTGACATAAAACTTAACATGTATGAGCAATAAGTTTAAAACATGCAAGTCGTATTAAGCATAAGGTTAACCAAAACACTGACTTGAATGAGAGCTTGTATGGCTCTGTATAAAAGTCACTTTTTTCTAGAATAATTGTATTCTAACCACGTAAGCATGAGATGTGTTTAATGTTGTGCATGGACTCTTAACGTGAAAACCATTGCAGATACCATGTCATGACATTGTCCTGTAAGCAGTGTGCACGTGTCAGATAAGAGGAAGAATCTGTTGATGAAGTTATAATTGCAGCTGGATGCCTATGAGGACGTATCTGCAGGCAGAAGGAATTGGCTACAATATGATTTAGTTCCCGAAAGAAATGTCTATACTACCAGAAATTATAATTCACAGAACTTCAACCATTAGCTGATTTCACGGATTTCTGAATTCATCCAAGAATGGAAGTGTCCACACACATCACTAGTCTACAATATAATGTACTCATTAACGCAACTCAGTAGATGTCCATATAATTCAAGTATGGCAGGCAGGGTCCATATTTTACTTTCTATTCTTTTAAGCAAAAAGTCAAGGCCTTACCATATTTGTCCATCTCTTTTCGGATTAGAGTGAGTAAAGCATACCTGATGCATAAAGCTACGGAAAACTTCATGTTGCTTCTTCAATCTCTGGACGAAACGCTTTGGGGCAATGACACCAGTTTTTTTCTTTTGCGAGCTTATCTACATGGAAATCAAGTATAAACCCAGAAATAGAGTAGATATTTAGAGGGAAGTTTACTGTTGGACCACATGCATGTCTCATAAAGTGGTAATAGATTAGGATGCACAAAAACGTTTCATGTAAGTTGCATGTGTATATGGGCACATACTTTAGAGGGGAGAGGGGAGGGAGAGTGTAAATTGTTAACATTCAGAAAAAAAGTCTTTAGACTCAACTCACACATAATCATCTCAATTCCCAACATAGATACATCTTGAACAGCTATATTTCCATTTATTGTTTTACAAAATAACATTCACTTTGTAGAAGACATTTATGAATTTCATGGGTGTCTCATTTTTGTAGATGAAATTAAAGATCAGGATGTATAATCATTTGTGAATTCATTTTCACAAATTGTGTACCAATGTCCATAAATACTAGATATCAATGTTCTAAAAATCTCACCTAAGAAACGCCTAGGCTTCGCATAGGCCTGAGACCAGGGACAAATGTCACGCCCTGACAATAAGTGCCTAATGTCACTTCATTAATCTTTTTTATTTTTTTCCTTTTTTTAAAGTCTTTTATTTGACTTCAATTTCAAGTTTCTAAATGACTTTCTGTACAAAAGTCAAAAATGAAAATATGTTAGAAAATTTCAAGTAGGACTTGTCTAGTTAAAAGTTGAAACCGTGAAAAATAGTCTAACTTTTGCATTTCAAAAATTTGAAAATTGTATAATTGGCTAATTATAAGAATTATTAAGTAAATATAGTATTTTATAATTTTAGATATTTGGTATGTATTATTTTAATTATTAAAAATAAAAATAAAAAACTCCTTTTTATGCCTAGGCTCGTAAAGCTTGGATATTAGCCTCCACGCCTTACGCTTTTTAAAACACTGCTAGATATTAACCTCCCAAGTCTTACACACACACACAGAGAAAGAGAGAGAGAATCAATTTTTGCTTTAAGTCTTTTTAAAATATACTGACACTTCTTGGTATTTTCCATTTTCTTTTTTCTAAAAAAATAGTAGATCGATTGCAATATTCAAATGAATACCACGACAAGGAGACAAGAGGCACTTGAAAGCACATCAAGCTAAACGGTGGGAAAAACTGATTATAATATAAAGGTCTTAGCGATTCAAACTCTGACCAAGAAAATTCTCAATGCAAATGGTCAAATGCAAGCTGCCCCAAGTATCTGAAAGCATTAATGTAGGTTAGGACTATACTATCCAAAAAAATTACATACATTTCTCCATAGACATTGATGTCCACTCACTGCCTCTATACTAAAAGACACAATGTTCCCAAACACATCAGCGAGCAATTAGACATTAATTTCATAAAGTTGTACAAAGCAAATAGATGAAGTTTTATTTCCATCTAAAAGAAAATAACTTAGCAACTACAGAAAACAAGACCCTGTAATCATTGGCCGATACTCCAAACTCACAATCCTCTAAAACAGACCAGTTAATCACTTTCCAAAATAATTTACAATAGATAAGCCAGGGGAAAAATGAAGAGATCATCTAAGCAGAGTAGAAGTTAGAACCACCTCTAGAAACAATGCAACAGGATCTTCTTATCTTTCAGCCCCAGTTTGATAGCCATTATTTTGAAAAAAATGGAGTTTTGAATAGTGATTTTTTGGAGAATATGTGGTTAAAAAATAGGGAAAAGTTTTGGATTTACGTAGAAAATATATTAATGTGTAAATGTGTGATTGAAAATGAGTATAAAAATTAAAGAGTTTGTTTTAAAGGGAGACAAACATGGATTCAGTTTCCAATGGCAGCGATCACTAATAATACTATCTTCACGTATGTCATGCAAACTTCATCCAATGAGTCTTTAAACAAATCTGGCAGTGGCACTATTTAAGCACGCCCGTTCCCTTGGGCCAGATTTCCACATGACCTATCTCCTTGGTGCAATTTATTACTGTGGAGAGAAGATTAAACAGACAGTTCCTTTATATCCACGTAATAAGACAAATGAGTAATACCTATTCATTCTATTACACAGTTCCTAGTTCATCTTTCATAAGTCTATTAACGCTGTGTATTCTTCAACAAGACATGATTCAATGAGGGGAATAAGGACTACTCCATCCCAAAATGAATTTCCACATTTCCTTTTGGATTTAGCAATCTGTGCTCCCAAATTGCCCAAGCCTTTGTGACATGGTAATTTCGCGCCAATATTTGGAAATGCTAGTGACTTAGAAAGATAAAGAGTATCAAACCACAACATTCTTTTCTTTACATTCTATCCTTTTAAATTTTACGAGGCAAAGATGTTTAGATGGAAATTAATCATTAAAAAAAAAAAAGCTTCAGTGTGATGAATGGTTGATTAGCCCCTTTTTTGCTAGGCGGCAAGTTGCTCCTGATTCCATTCAGCAAACCACCGTGATGTACTTACTAAGTGACATACCCAATTTAATATTCACTTCTAGAGTAAACACTTCCTTATACTTTCTTAAATTAGCACTAATCATATGTTAGAGTAAAACAAAATAAGGACCCACATATCATCTTGTGTCACATCTAGGGATATAATGGGATAACAGCAAAAGGATAAAAACAATTAAATAGATCTAATCAATCATTTCAAGTCAAACCAAGATATTCAAATCGGTGACGAATAAGCCAACACATCTATAATAGCAATTTCAAGACTAGTACATAATTATTTCTCAACTGACGTCACACATAGCAAGTTATTTTAATTGTAAATTTAGCCTTTGTTTGATCCCTATTATTTCCAAAATTCATTTTTCTCTCTTTTCTTTTCAACACATTCTTCAATAAAATAATATTACACGCAAACCCAAAATTTTTCCATATTTTTTAACCAAACATTCTCCATCAATCACTGTTCAAGAATGCATTCTTTGCCAAAAAAAAATGGGGCTCAAGCAAGGGCTTATTTCATTAATACTGGATGAAATAGGTCGAGAATGGGAATATAGGATTGCAACTTAAGGATAGGTATTTTTTATTATGGCAATTTTTAAACAATTTTATAATTGACCCATTTGCAAGTTTACAGTTAAGTAAATACAGGCACAGAACATCAAGAAATATAAAAAAAAAAAAAAAAAAAAAAAAAAATTGTTATAGCTAAACCATTTGGTGAAAAAAACGTATTTAACATGCAAGGTGGAACCATCATTCCCTTAATTGTTTTAGCCTCTAGCTTATTAAATACAGAAACTATAAACAATCAACTATGTGCCAAAAAAATAAATGAAACATGACCATGAAGTACACTGCGTGAAAACATGTCAATCCACAAAATTATCTGATTTGACGGTCTACCAATTCAAAGATAACTCACCAGTAAAAATAAGTCTGCTAAGCATGTCAAGAGGTTTTCTTCTGCATCATAAGGATTTTTGTTGTTCGCATAATATTCTAGCAACTGCTCACGAAATGGAACACAGAAATAAAGAGCCTGCGCAAAAAGGAGAAAAAGTTCGAATATATTCTCAGAAGCACAGCACAAATGCTTTCTCGCTGTGAAGGAAACACACCATGAAGGGTATCAGTAATAAGATTAAAGACACCTGAGATTAGCGTAGTTAAATTTATTACTGATGCATGAATCAGTATCTTAACTAAGTGAAGACTCAGTAGAGCAGGAGTCGTCATTTACATTGCCAGTTCCAAGAACAAGAAGACAGGACAAATCCATTTCTTTCTGAGACAAATGGACAACAATTTTTTTCCAGCCTTGTTCAGAACATGAACTACATTATGTAGCACATGGTAAACTTTATGTTATATAATATTTACAGTATAACAGTCCGTTAGTAGAAGAATGAAAAGCAATCAGAGGATGTTTATACTGCAGACAAGGAAATCAATTCACCAGAACAGTATTGTTACTCACTACAAAAGTAAAACTCAATTTCAAATCTATTCCATTATAGGTCAAAGTTGTGGAGAGAAATTGGTAAATTGTATGCATCTTCTAAAGATTGTCTCTAGCTTTATTCTCATTCTCCCTAAATTTAAAAGAGATTATTTTCTCAACTTAATGCTTTCCAATTTTTTTCTGTTCCCCAAGTTCCAAAACAGCATGTACCCATACATAGAGAGAAAAAAGGGCAACTTTTGGTAAGAGAATATGGTATCCACTAAATCCTTTTACCATCATCGATGGTTAACTCGTCTACACAAAGCCAAATTAAAGGCTCCAAATTTTGATACATTTTACTAGGAAATCTATTCATTCAAATTCAAAACCCAAAACGAAATATCAATAAGCAGATAAATAGCAAATATTGATTATAAACCAAAACAAGAAACCACAATTCACAACACTAAATTCACATACAACCATTTATGAAACGATACGCATATAAAACCAAATAAAAACTTCAAAAGAATCAACATTCAGAGTAAATCGATGTCATGGAACCTGGAGGACGCTGTTACAATAGCAAGTGTTGCCGAAATTCTCGAGACCGAAATATCGTTCGCCTTCGGGGAATTGGTCTCCCAATGCCTTCTCCAGTTTCGAGCCCGCTGCTCCCATCCCTCCCTCACTTCATCCGAACCTTATTCCCCTGGTATCTATATATGTATGTATATATGTTTGAAAGTTGCTGAAAAAACTAGGGTTTTTCACGGAGAAAGAAGAGATAATGACGATGAATTTGCAGAGGAAAATCGAATTGAAATTGGAATGCTCGTAGAAACAGAAAAAAGGAACAAAGGCTTTTAAGATGGAGAAGGAGACCAAAGATAGAAAGAGGAATTTCTCAAAAAAAAAAAATGCCTTGGTAAGTGTCAAGTGAAAAAATAGTTTTGGATTTTTAGCTTTTTATTTCTCAAAATAGTCTTATAGTTTGGGTAAAATGTCTTTAGATTCTCATATAATGATTATCTTCTCTTTAAACTAGTTTGACATTAATAATTATTTTCCAACTTGTTAAGATGGAGTTTCAATGGGATCAGAATTGATCGTCGTCTGTCAAATGAATACAAAGAAAATATTATGATACGAGAGTGATGACGTGGTTAAAAGAGAAAATTGATATAGGTAGTTGGGGAGATGAATTGGGGCGATTGTGCACATTGAGATTTGGCAAGATTAAGAGGTTGTGCACCTTAGGGTAGGGGCTAGGTCATGCATTGGAGGAGGTTGCGCATGAGGGGAGACTTTGCGCAAGGTTTGAGTAGAGGATTTTCTTTTAAGCTTATTAGCACAAAACGTCCCTACGTTTGATCTTTAGTGTGCAAAACGTCCTTACGTTTCAATTTTTTGCATTTTCACCCCTATTTCCACGTTTTCTTGCGGAAAACATCCTTTTGCTCAATTTTCATCCATTTTCTTCGTGAAATGACAGATTTACCCTCTTATTTAAATAAAATAAAAAGTAAAGGAGAAAACAATAAAGAAGTAATTGCAACCATAGGCTCGAATTTTTTAAAAAATACAAATGAGTCTCAAACAAATAATTAAAAATTAAAACCAAAACCAAAAATAATTTTAATAAACTCAACCCTACCCAAGCACCACAACCACCACCTGCACCACCACCCCTACCAAAAAAATCCCAACCTCCATCTCCATCTCCACCACACCCCAACCCCTACAAAAAAAAAAAAAAAAAGAAAAATCCCAAATATTCTTCTCCTCCCCACAAATGAGCCACAGCAGCTACAAATCTTTTATGGAGCTGTGGCGTCCACACAAGCCGCGACCTCTTCATCAGGGGGAATGCCGGTTCATCTGAGCCCAAACCTCCTCCATTGTCTCCTCCCCTGCCCAACTCAGTCGAGTCGAATTCAGCTGAGGAGTTGGGTTGGGAGGAGAGAACCGTAGATTGGGGCAGCTGAGGCGGAGTGCTTTGGTAGTGATGGTTCCGAATATCAAAGAAAAGTGCTAGATTAGGGGTTATTAGGGATTGGGATAAAGGCATCAGTTTCTTTAGGTGAAGGCAGTTCTTCTTCTCATTTGGCAACCCACTTGGAATCATCTTCCCTCATACTCATCCCTCTTCAGCTCTTCTTGAATATAATGAAATTTTCTTGTGGGACAGAGTTTCTCATCTTCTGAGTTTCAAGATTTTGTATAACTAATCAAAATCAAAATACGGAATAACATGGGCAAAGTTTCTATTTCTTTCCTTTATTTGTCTCCCCTTGAAGAAAGATTTGAGTTTTGAGATGAAGAGGAGGAGGAGGAGGGGGAGAAGAAGAAGATTTAGGGATTTTTTTGGTGGGGGATTGTTGTGTGGTGGAGATGGAGGTGGAGGTTGGGGTGAAAATGCAAAAAATTGAAACGTGAGGACGTTTTGCACACTAAAGATCAAACGTAGGGATGTTTTGTGCTAATAAGCCTTTTGTTTTATATCAAGTTTAACACAATGCAAACATTTTGTGAAACAATAGGAGTTGTGGATTGAAGGGGTTGATAAGTCATGCACTAGTCGGTTTGGAATGTTGCACACGAATGAAGCTAGAGCAAGATGAAAGCAGGTGTAGCAACGTGTACAATCAAGAACATAAGGTTAGGGAAAAGATGAATAAATCATAATAGATATTAAAAAAAAAAACCGATTATTCTGATCATTATTATCCCACCACCTAGAAGTATTTAGCACATCTACCACCTCGTGCATCTTATGTCGAAATCACCTTTAAAACTAACCATTTAAAACGAAAACACGTTTGATAGCCACCTTTCCCACCTTCCATCTCTAAGATCTCTTCAAATTCATTGACATACTCATTACCACATTGAGATAAAATAATAAAAGTGAAATCAACAGGAGTAAATTCAATCCATGCGATCTTGAGGCAAAACTGAGGATATGCTTCATCGAAACAATGCAATAGAACAAATTTTGAATCCAATATGACATTTCAATAAGGTATTCACCAGACCATTAATTAATTTTCACAAATTGATCAACAAAATTCCGAATTGAGGACATTGTACATAACACTCACTTACAGTGCGTAGGTAAAATTAGATTGTGCACTAAAAAAAAATTAATACTTTTAAATAAAAAGTTCAACCTAGTCCCACTGTCTCTCTATACAGGAATGTTCTTTGTTCGATTTATCAGGATTTGTTGTCTTGTTGGGTCAGTATAAGAACGTTATTCTAATATTTTTTTCAATTTCTAGATTATTTCAACATTCTCCACTGGACTCCATTTTTGAATACACATCCGGTTGAAACTCAATTTTTTTCACGAGCAAAATATAAAAAGTTGCAATTAGATTAATGCATCAATAAACATTAAGGGTCCGTTTGATTGTAAAGGTGAAAAATATGTGTAAAAAAAATATTTTATAGGGAATTGATTTTCCTACAAATTGTTTAACTGAGAATTGTAATTAATTTGTATAATTTTCTATGAAAAATGTTGAAAGTTTGGAGTCCGTTTGGTTTTGTTTTTTATGAAAATTGTCCATTAAAGTGATAATATTTTCTACTATTGGGTCTAGAATTTGTTCCAATTGTCAAAAATAAAAAAATTGGAAAAAACAAATAAGCATACCGAATATCATTCGTTTGGCTTTGTTTTACATGAAAATTGTCAATAAAAGTGAAAAAAATTATCATAGTGCCTATAATTTCTTCCAATTGCCAAAACAAAACAAAACAAAACAAAACAAAAAATTGGAAAATAAATCACCTACCAAAATATCAAGAATTTATTTTTCTCAAAAAGGTAGAAAAATTTGTCTATCAAACACTACAAAAGTTGAAAAATGAAAATATTTTCCATGGAAAATTGGTGCTATCAAATGGAGCCTAAGTGCAATAATAAAAAAAATGATTTAAGGTGTAATGTACCCTTTAATTAAATAATTATGCATTATTGATTACAATATTTGTGTCACTACTTCCAAGCATCTTCGGCCTGAGAAGAGTGAAGTCCGTGAAACTACACTAGAAGAGGTCATCAAAATGATAGCCTTTCGTAGAGCCAAAGGATACGAGGAGCAATTTGAACATTTCAGAAAGTTATTGAAGAAAAACAAAAAATATGAGTATATGAGTTACAAGACCACTTGATTTACAGCAAGGCTGTGGCACCCACTAAACAAGAAGATTGACACTATCTAGACACATGGTGTGAACATATTTTTGAAGAACACGCAAGTGAAACGCATAAAACAAAAGAAGAGTTGTGTAAATAGTTTTGACGATATCCGAATCATAAGTGCGAACTCTGTATTATTGAAGACGACAACTCACCAATTTCTCTTGATCCAACAGAATTTTCGAATGAGTGATTTGAATCTCATATGGAATAATGGACTCCTTTATCGCTACTTTATCAAAGTCACTTTAATAAAGAAAAACTGTGAGTTTCACCTCAATTATTTTCCATGTTAAGAGAAAGAACTTTAGGTCACAGTAAGATGTTCACTATCTTACAAAGTAAAAGCAGCAATAATGAAGGACGGCGGTGGAGCTTTTCCAATCTATAAATTGAAGACTAATTCTTAGAAGAAGCGAGTAATTCTTAAGCCAAAAATTATCTCTATACCTAGCATTCTGAATCTTGTAAACATTTTAAGTTTCTTTCTTTCTAATGAAACTTGTAATAAGATAATCTCTATGGAGTTCTAATCTCCTTAGAGAGAGTACCAAGAGTGTAGCCGAAGTTTGTATGTATATTCTTATATAAAAGATATTAGTCTGATGTCTTTATGAAATCAAAGTTGTTTGAAGATATTGTCTTCTTATCCTTATTATATTCTCAAAAACTCTTATCTTACTTATATTTTAACGGTGAAAACCTTGAGAGTTAGTGCAAGTATATTGTTGCTGTATTGCTATGTGTAGGCGTTGTTATAGAAATCCATGAGAACCTTATTACCATTTAAGGTGATGTTTTAATTAGGAGTTGAAAGGAAAAATGTGATTCCGTGTGATCCATTTGTGAGATATGCAAAAGAGTCAGAGAGAATCAATAAGAGTGCGGAAGTCGTGTTAGATCATAACTCACTTTCTTAAACTCAAACAACACTGATCACTTATATCTGAGTATACTAACATATGAGAACAAGTTCGAGAGAAATTTCATTGATATTAATTTGCTTTTACCTTCTACTTCAATACTGTAAGATCTTTTTTATTTATGTCAGTTACTTGCATTAATATTTGCACCCTGACTATTTATGAAGTTTTGGTTACTTTTATTAGAAAATTAGAAGTTGATTGCGAAAGGAAAAAAAAAAAAAATTAATCATTTTATATTGTGCTTGATTATTTTCTGAAAAATAATAGAGATATATTTGTGCCTATAAAAGAAAACATAGTCAGAATTAATAGATAAATTAATAAATTAGAAGATAAAATTAGAATATTAAACGATTGTTTTGATAAAAGATATATAGATAAATACGAAAATAATTGATTTTTCCATTTATTAGGAGAAATAAACCAAAATTATCATATATTATGAATAGAAAATTTTGATTTAAATTAACATAATAAATGAATAATATTTAAATCTTTTTATCGTCAAAAATATACTTTCCACGTGTATCTGTTTTGGACATAAATCCCTGGATGAATAGCACTCATCGTACCAAATTGACCAACTGTAATTTTTTCTTGAGAATTGCTAGTGGTACATAATTTGATGTACATAAGGATATCCACCCCCTCACATGAGGATGAGACTCACTTAAAAAAAATATTTTTTATTCACACGGGTCTCACCTCGATATCAGGGGATGGATACCTACCAAATTATGTACAACTAGAAATATCCTTTTTTTTTTTTTTTTTTTTTTCCCAATTGTCCTTCCTTTACACTCCAGAACCAAAGACTCTTCTTTGGCGAAATGGAAGAAAATGTGTTTGGCTCAAATGATTCCAACCCTAAAACCGCCGACACCGCCGTTAACCCAACCCTCCAACAGAAGCATGCTGCAATGCTGGAACGCCTCTCCAATCGCCACCATTCACGCCTGGCCGGGAAATCCGACCCTGACTCCACAAACCTTAATGCGCCTCCCTCATTCGAGTCTACCGAGTCCTTCCTCTCAAAATTCTCTCAATCTAAGGTCTCCATTGAGTCCTGCCTCTCCCAGCTCCACCAACAACAAGAAAACAGAATTCCTGGCTCCGATTCGAACCGGAAAACCGATATGGAGAAAATCTCCCTCTCAATTTCTGAACTAGAGAAGTTTGTTGCCGAGAATTCTTACTTCTTGCCATCCTACGAAGTTCGTACGTGCCTCAAAACCATTGCCGATCTCAAGCAATCCCTCGATGATGTCACCTCTCTCGTCATCCCCAAGAAAAAATTCTCCTTCAAAAATAAACCATCCAAAAAACCCACTAATCCGGTTCAGGAAGATACCGTCTCTGAGAAGAACCTGAATGTGGGATCTTCCGATTTGGGATTTAAGCGTTTGAGCCTGTCGCCGGGGTTTAGGGATAAAGAGAAGGAGGTATTAGTCAAGGAATTTGATAAGAGTGATACGCAGGGACAAAATGGGGAATTCACGTTATCGGGTTTGAGGGATTGTGAGGTGAGATTGAAGGGTTGTTTAAGGGCTCTGTTTATGGATAGATTGACAAATTGTAGGATTTACGTTGGGGCAGTGATGGGGTCAGTTTTGATAGAGGGCGCTGAGGGGTGTGTTTTTGTATTGGCTTCACATCAGATCAGGATTCATAATGCAAAAAATTGTGATTTTTATCTTCGAGTTAGAAGTAGACCCATAATTGAGGACTGCAATGGGGTTAAATTTGCGCCATATTGTCTGAACTATGAAAGGATTGAGAAGGATCTTGAGGAGGCAAATCTTGGAGAGGAGACGGCTAACTGGGCAAATGTGGATGATTTTCGGTGGTTGAGGGCGGTGCAATCCCCAAATTGGTCAATTTTGCCCGACAATGAGCGAATTCAGACTGTGGATATTTCGAATTCTTGAGAAGTGGATTGAGAGCCCTTTTTTTGCATAGACTAAGAGATTTGTGTTTCTGGATACATGCTAGATTTTGTAAAAGAGGTAACATTTTTGCTATATCTGCCAAAAAAAAAAAAAAGGAAAATGACACGAAATCATTCAGAATTCATTATCCAAGTTCATGCCAAATTGGGTTTATATGACAATTCATTGTTTATGTAATTTGATTGCTACAAATTTCTCATACTTGATGTTTTTGCTATGTTGTTTCAATTATGTCTCTTCTGTCCTGTGCATCAGCTTAACTTATATCGTACCAATGCTGGAATACGTAGAATAAAGTTTGCAGTCGGACTGTTCTTTCTAGTTGTTTTGTCTTAAACAGCCATTTTGTTTCAGAGCTTGAAATATTGTTAAATGTTAAAGATCCATTCCTTCACACGTGCTTCTTACTTTGAATTTACTTTGTTTGGGCAAGTAAGATGACCTTATTTGGAATAAATGAGAGATGCTTCGGTTTTGTGCGGCTCAGGGCATAGTTTAGCTACTAGATGAGAAACAAACGTTAAAATGGAAAAGGTTGCCCAAGTAGGGATTTTATGCAGCTTGAGGTTCTGGGTTTAATTTTATTGAAGGAAGATAAAGCATTTAAATTGAAATTTAGATACTATGTTGTTGATCAGCTCGACCCAGGTGGTTCAATTGGTGAACTGTTGAACCAGCTGGACTGGTCCTCTAATCAGTTTGTTTATGGCAGTGACCTGATAGAACCCAGGTTGAAACCTTATGTCTAGGCATGGTTTGAATCCACAACCTAATGCATACTTAAGGAGCTAGCCAATTCCTAGAGCCGAGTGTCTTTATTTGAACACCTTTCTACAAGCTACTGTATTTATACATCAACTTTTGATGTGATGATCTTGTTAAACAAGCACGAAGAAGGAAGAAAGGCTGTTCGGAGGTGCAAATTTGTGTTTACAATGCATGCACTGCTTATGATTGTGCTTTGGAAACAAGGCTTATTTTGTGAAAGTGAATGCATTATGTCGTATCCACCTTCGCAATATACTTGTTCTGTTTTCTTCTTGCCATACCTACCCGTAATTAAACTGGGATTTTGGCTGCTGAGATTGGATTAGTTGCTGGGACATGTGAAAACCTTATCCTATACCACTTCAATGCTGACTTTGCTCAAATTTATGGTGATATTGAACGATGTTTGGTGAAAATTGTTGTAGTTTCTGAGTATATTGTGCGATATGAAATTCGTTTTGGTTCAGATGTAATTCCCATTTACCATTGGCTTAGGATGAAGGTCTTTAATGTTCTGTTGTTTCATTGACATATGATATGAGCAGTGTTATAATTTTGTTTAAATAAAAATATTCAACGTGGCGTATTTTTCTTTTCTTTTCTTTTTTATTTCCCCCCAAATATAAATAGACACAAACTAATGAAGATCAAATGCAGTCTTCCTATTATCCCTCGGTTTTTTTTTTTCTTTTCCTCAAACAATTCTCTGTTTTGTGTAAAAATTTCACTTCAATTTACCTGTTTGAGTTTGATTATAAAGGTTCTCTTGTTCTTACGCCATAAAATATAATCGGGTCAAAGTTTCAAACCCAACAATTATCCGACCCAATAAAATATAAAACATAGAGAAAATTAAAATAACGTTCCGTTGCCGGGACTTGAACCCGGGTCTCTCGGGTGAGAGCCGAGTATCCTAACCAACTAGACTACAACGGAATTTTGCAGTAAACTGATATAAATATATATTTAAATTTGTTCTTAGATTTCATTTTATAAACTACCTTTCGCCTTAATGTCAATCGAGATTTTCGTAAAAATGCATTGTGGAAAAACACCTTAGTATCTCTATTTTTGATATCACAATTCATCATTTCGAGGGAGGTCCAATCCCGCTCTCTTCTAATTACTTAGAACAGTTATTAAATTGACCACACTCCTAACTTTCTAAGAATTATTAATCCAACATTTAAGAACTTATAATTTTTCATAATACTGTTGATTCAATATCAATCAAATATATTTTATTTGTTTTGGGATTTTACAATGGCAAATTCTTGAGGATGTCCATGGAATCCTCATCCTGGAACAAATTTCTAAGACCTCATGAATTCATAGCATCAATTTATCTTATTTTCTTTTTGCTTTATGCGAATCATCGAGGATGCTATGTTGAATGTGTAACCGACACTATATAAGACCCTGTTTGATTGGATAGTTTTTCCATGGAAAATTGAAAATATTTTCTCACAAATGTGCTGTTTGATGACAAAAAAATTTCCCACCCCCCAACCCACGTGCCCATTTGCCTTATATTTGGGGGATTCATTTTCCCACCATGTTCCGGCCGTACTATTTTTTTTTTTTAATGAAAATAAATTTTATAACCAATTGTAAAAAAAAAAAAAAAATCACTTTAATGGACAATTTTCATGTAAAACGAAGTCAAACGAACACTAAACTTTGATGAAAAAATAGTTTTCGAGCAAACTTTTTTTTTTCTTTTTGGCAATGGTAATAAATTTTATTTCCAATTAAAAAAAAATCACTTTAATGAACAATTTCCATGTAAAATAAAGCGTGAACAAAAAGATCCAAAAATTTTAAAATTATCCAGGTGGAAAATTATACCAATCAAAATTATCAAATACACTTAATTAACAATTCACAGAAAACAATTTCTAGGCAATTATTTTTTTCTGGAATTCATTTTCTTTCCACCCATTTTCCACCCTCGCAATCAAACGGACCCTGAGTATTTGTGCAGGTGAAATATCAACCTGTCCTCGAAACGAGTAATTAAGCACAATCAAGTATAGGAAAAGGAAAAATTGAATAGAATTCACAAAACCAGTGAGGAATTTTTTTTTCTTTCTTTCTTCTCTTGAATATTTAAAAATATACAACTCTAAGGGTCCGTTTGATACGCCTTGAATTCCATGGAAAATGGAAAATGTTTTCCATTTTCTCACTTTTTAGCTGTTTGATGTGTCTTCTTTTGCAGGGAATTCGTTTTCCACCTATTTTCTAGGTACAATCATTTGATGCACAAAAGCTTGATTTTGTTTTCCCACCTATTAGGTGGGAAAATATTTTCCACCTTTTTTTTTTTTTTTTAGCAATAACAACAAATTCTATCAACTATTGCAAAAATGATTTTCACTTTTGTTGACAATTTTTATACAAAACAAAGTCAAACGAATATGATATTTTTTTCTAATTGTTTAAAATTTTTTTTTTTTTTACTTTTTGGTAATTGGAACAAATTCTAGACTCAGTGGTAGAAAAAATTATCATTTTAATGGACAATTTCCATAAAAAATGAAGTTAAACGGACACCAAACTTTCAACATTTTCCAGGTGGAAAATTATAGCAATCAAACACAATTAATTACAATTCTCAGTAAAACAAATTCTAGGCATTTCAATTCCTTGGAATTCATTTTCTTTCCACCCATTTTCCACATTTGCAATCAAACGGACCCTAATTTATCAGGACGGGACAGGACAGTACATTATCGCATTTAGACAATGGATCTGAGCCGCCATAAATTTACATTGTAGACAGGTTTGTGAATTTCACAGGGACGGCACTTACTATAATTCAATGAATACAACATATACGATTCAAGAAGAGAGTAACCATCTTTACGAATTTTGCATGAACAGTCTCCTTAATTAGCAGTAACGACCTTTTGAAGCAATGATTCTAACTCTTTTAATCTGTATAGATAAAATGAATTACTAGGACAACAAATTGATGACTAATGTTAGAAGTATACGAGAATGTCGGTGTCTTACCTAACTTCGCTCAAGTCCCGGTAGATTGCTATTGCCTCTTTAAAACCCTATATTAGAGTAGACAGTGATCGAATCAGTCATTAATTGCCTTGTGAAATACAAGAAAAACTCAATCAAGTTAGTGTTTCTTCATTTTGACCGGGCTTTATCCATTTTTTCAACTCATATTGATTATCATTATCTATTATCAGTATTGAACCAGCCCAGCTCATCTAAAAGGCTGAGCTATTAAAGAGATGATATAATGTTTTATCCGTATTTAGTCTTCAACACGCTCTATCATCTTCTATCTCGTAGACTTGTTTTAAAAAAAAACTCGAATTATTTCCAGAATTAGAATTAGACCGCAGCCTCTCCCAATATATATATATATATTTTATTTATTGATTTTTTATTTTTTAATCAAATGCTTAATCTTGAACTTAGGACTCGCTATTCTGGTAAGCCATTGAAACCCCACATCTAAAAAACTTTAAGTTGTTCGTGACATTTTTTTGTTTAAATTTAGTAAGTTTCATAAGTAACTCCTAATCTTACTTGAGAGTGACAATTTGAAGGATCCACACAAGGCAATGCCTTACCTGGTCAGCCGTCGATGATGTATAAGTAATCACACAGGACATTCCTGCTTTGGTTGCAGCCTGCAGACTCGAGTTTCAGCGTAGCACCCAAAGGGGGGAAAAAGAGAAAGATGCTATAATAAACCAACAAGTGGATATAAGATTGTTTAATAAAAAGTTTGCTGTTGCCTCTTTAAAATCCTATATTAGAATAGACAGTGATCGAATCAGACATTAATTGGCTTGTGAAATACAAGAAAAACTCAATCAAGTGATTCAAGTTAGTGTTTCTTCATTTTGACCGGGCTTTATCCATTTTTTCAACTCATATTGATTATCATTATCCATTATCAGTATTGAACCAGCCCAGCTCATCTAAAAGGCTGAGCTATTAAAGAGATGATATAATTTTTTATCCGTATTTAGTCTTCAACAGGCTCTATCATCTTCTATCTCGTAGACTTGTTTAAAAAAAAAAAACCCGAATTATTTCCAGAATTAGAGTTAGACCGCAGCCTCTCCCAATATATATATATTTTATTTTTATTTTTTTTATTTTTTAATCAAATGCTTAATCTTGAACTTAGAACTCGCTATTCTGGTACGCCATTGAAACCCCACATCTAAAAAACTTTAAGTTGTTCGTGACATTTATTTGTTTAAATTTAATAAGTTTCATAAATAACTCCTAATCTTACTTGAGAGTGACAATTTGAAGGATCCACACAAGGCAATGCCTTACCTGGTCAGCCGTGGACGATGTATAAGTAATCACACAGGACATTCCTGCTTTGGTTGCAGCCAGCAGACTCGAGTTTCAGCGTAGCACCCAAAGGGGGGAAAAAGAGAGAGATGCTATAATAAACCAACAAGTGGATATAAAAGTTTTTCATCTGATGAAGATGTTCTCAACCTCCTCTATGTATCATGAGGCCTAAAGTATTAGTAGCAAATATCCCAAAGGCATTCTAAATTAAGCACATTTACGAAATCAACCTGTAATCCGATGACGCTGTCTTCTACTACCATACAATCCTTTGCTGACACTCCTAATCTCTGTGAAGCTTAACATTTGACACAGCACAGTTAAAATAAAGGGCAGAGTTAGAAATCAACCGTTTACATCTAACAAAGTAGAGTGCTACATTGCCACTATAATTACCTCAGCGGCTGTTATATAAATCAGAGGATCGGGCTTCTTTTGTTTCACATCATCACCTAGAGAAGCAGAAGTAAATAGAATCATTTAATAGGGGTACATCATTTTTTATTATGAACTTGATATGCTGGAAATAGTTTTGTCTGTTATTGTCACTTTAAAAGTTCATGAATCTTGTTTTAGAACAAATGAAAATAGGATTTGCTTAAACCATGTCATCCCCTGCTTGCACTTAAGTAAGATTTAGGCTAAAATGTGGGTAGTTAAATCCAAAATGTTCAAGATTGATACATGGCAAAATGGGGATAGTTTGATCAAACTGGCAAACCAGTTAAAGGATCAAACACAACAAAACTGTTCCCGTAAATAAATTAGAAGTAAAATTAGAACTCTTACCATTCCAATGAGATTTTCGAAACACAGAATAACTGAACTTTTGGTTGCAGCAGAGCAAACGGCTAGCTTTTTACCCTACGAAAGAATAAGGAAAAGGAAGGTTAAGAATAAAAGCTCTGTCAAGAGATATTTCTTGTGAAAAACTGGAATTTTCTATATTCATTCATTTACAGAAAAGGGAAATGAATTAAATTAAAAGACGGAATATAATTTGTCCACTATACTCTACTAAACTTATGATGAAAAGGTGCAGATCCCTAAACTCAAGTGCATGAAACATTCATAATAATAATGTAAGATTAAGATTCATCTTACAGCAGCCTTTGCCTCGTCCATCAACCTCAAAACACCCGGTCTAGGCTCAACCTGCCAAAGCATTAACATCCTCACCATTCTCAATGAATAATTTTAAAGATAAAACTGAAAGAAATAAAATAAAATATCATTTCTCACATCAATAATCAATAATTACAAGCGTTCCCTTACAGTTCCAGATCTGATTATTTCTTTGTACCTCTCAGTCTTCCAGTCCTGCACTAAGTACCAAAAGCATTTCTCTATAAACTCTGCAGCTTTCTGAAATAGCAAATGGAACTATATGCTTTTTTAACATACCATATACTCGTTAATAGATAATTCATTTCCACAAAAAGATACCCATATGCATACAAGTTAACAGTACAGCAGCATAATTGAGAATTCACATAACAAATAACCCAAGGGACAGAAAAAAGACCATTTAATAGTTGGAATTCCTGCAGAACATAATCTGCATACCCATGTAAACACTAGATATTTTGTCTATCTTAAATTTATGACCTGCTTTCTAATACTGGATGTCCAAGACTTAAGTCCCCTCCTCGGTGTATTCCTCATTTTGCTCCTCAAGGGCGGTATTTATGTGTTACTCATCAATAATAAGGTAAGCATCCAGCTCTCAATTCAGAGCTACTGCTTCTACATCAACTGAGCTAAAGAGGTCAGGTTATACAGGAGATGTGAACCTGTCTTTAGAAGTAAAAATGCCTAACCTTCCTCCAATACACCGTCTTATTATATGCAAATATACAATTTGGTGGAATGGAATTGGAGCCTTCGAATCAGAATTCATATGTAACTGTTTCAAATTAAATTCTAAAGTCCAATTCCATGAGCACGTTGTGTTTCTTCCCAAGCCTTTTATACTAATTTGTTATTAAGACATGAGAATGATAAAATATATTATGGCCTCGCTACATGAATGGTTACATTCAAATGGAGGAAAAAAAGATTCACATCGATATCATGCATTCACATGAAAGTCAAATTCAATAAATATCTGCAAGTAGTTGCGCTAAATTCAAAAATTGATACCTGAAGAATGTCAATCAACTTTGCTCTATCTTCATCAGTTTCCGGAGTTGCATCAAACACCGTGGAAGTCGGCCAACCATTCTCTTTAAAATACCTTAAACCAAAGCAATAAAAAGGAAAAAAAAATCCAATTTTCAGCAAAAATAACAAAAAGAAGAGTAAAAATATATACAAATGTTAATTGTGAAGAAGGGGCAATTAAAAATAACCATCGCATTTTGGGCTTCCCACCACCAATTTGATTTTGCAGCACATCGTAGAATTCCGGGCTCCAATCGAGAGGCAGAGAGGAAGACGAAGAGGGACAGCGAACGTTGAAATGAGTAAAGGAATCATTATATGCTTGACGATGAAGATGTTCGGATTCTAAAATCACTCCATCACAGTCAAATATCAGAGCATTTAGAGTACGCGATGCGGCCGAGACTGAGAGTCTGCCGGCGGTGGTGAAAATGGCGGCGGTCCTGGGGTGGGTTTTGAGAGAGAAGAGAGGAGTACGTGAGCAGAAAGAGAGAGAGTGGGAGGGATGAGGCGGCAACAGGAGCATAGTGGAAGAAGCCATGGGTGGAATGGAAGAATTGGGGTTAACCGTTAAGTCTATTAACTGATATAACGGTCTTCGTTTTGGAAGAACAAATAGATCATGTGTACTGTTTTATTTATTTTTTTATTGTGTAATTGGGGTGGAGTGAGGAAATTATTCGATACGCAGAGGTGGAAAGTAATTTCAATTCCATGTTAGTTGGAAAATAAAAACTCATCAAACTCATATGAATTCGTTTTCCATTAAAACAAATAAAATACAGCTAAATGTGATTGTACTTTGGAATTCGATTTCCATTTTCACGTTGCAATCAAACCGCCAAATCGAAATTCTTTTTCTTTGGATATGACATTTTTCATGAAAAATTGGGCAATCAAACAGGGCCTTAGTGTCAAAATGGGAAGAGCGACTTCCATTTGGGATGATGTAATATGTTAAAATATTAAGTCAAGACTAGGTCGATGATATACTATAAATAAACATATCGTAATAGATTAAATTTCAAATTCAGTTACGAGTGAGGATTGAATCAGTGAACTCAAGTCATTTTAGATTCAGAATGATCTAATCCGTTAATATTTGTTCATGATCGGCCCGCAATATCGGTTCATGATTGGGTCAAGGGGTCCATGGAATAAAAACGATCCAAGCTGAACCCATGCCATAATTTGGACAATCTTAATAAGCGTGAACTTTATCTCTACATAGCACTACAAATTTGAAGGAATTAATTCTATCAACAACAAAAAAATGTAGTCTTTTTCTTCTTTCTTCCATTTGATTATTCTTTTTCAATCCTAATTTTGATCTCATTACTTGTAAGTATTTAATTTCAAATCTTGATATGTTGACCATTTGTTGGGCAAATTGTACCCTTTAATTGACTTGAGTCCCCCACAATGAACACAAAATTCCATCATCCACGCTAGGGCCTGTTCAATAGAGATTAAAATCGGATTAAAATTGAAAACTAGTCGTTATTGTTGACTTTTATTAGACAAGTGGAACCCAATAACGATCATATTTTCAATTTTAATTAAATTTTAATCCCTACCAAACGGTGCCTAAATTCCACTTAAGGGTAGACAAAAAAAGCAACTATCAATGTCCAAAAAAGAAAATCAATAACTTTTAGTAACAAAAAAGTTATCGAAATCTTAAAAGAGGGGTAGCCCTCCTTTGACATTAGCTCAACAAGTTGACAATCGACAGAAAATTATACATAACGAGAGGTAATCTATAAAAAAAAATGTTGATTAATGTGTGGAAATAACACCAAAATCAATTTTATTTCTTTCATTGACTAGAGTTATAAAGGTGGTCAGACATTATTCAACTTAGCCAAAATCTTATTGAGAGGTAGCATATGTTGGACGTGGATCTCTAGACCTAACGCTGTTGCGATCTGATGGCTTTTCAAAAAAAAAAAAAATGTTAGGCATCACCCATTTTTATTTGTTGAATCACATTTTAGTTGCACTTAATGTCGTCAATCTTTGCTCGTTGTAAGATTTGAACCTAGCATTTTATTATCGAATTCTTAGCCCCCGTTTGATCTACATTATTATCTCATTAAAATGAAAAATATGACCGTTATCCATCACATCAACATTTAAATTCAAATTTTCTATCTCTTATGTGGACCCCAATAACGACTATATTTTTCATTCTCATTCTACAATAATTTGGCACAAACATGTCCTTATTGTCAATTTTTCATTAATTATCATGTCTCGTCCTTGATTATGATTTATTTCAAAATAATATATTAGTGTGCTTTAAAATGGAAGATAATTACTTTTGTTGAATTTCTGTATTTTTTTATTTTTAAAAATATAATTGGCTCATTTTATGTCCTCCCACCTACATCTATATATAAACGCTGGTTTATCAAGAATATTTTCCTTGGATGAAAATCGTTATCAAAGACAGGATATATTAACTGATAGAAGGTTGATATAAAAATACATTAAAAAAATTTAAAACATAAATGCTATAATGAGAGAAAATTGAATATATTAAAATGCGAAAAAAATAACTAAATAAATAAAATGAGCACCTAATCTCGAGTTGCAACGATTCGATTTCTTTCATTATAACGAAGTTGAGGGTGTTTTGGTAAATTACAGTAGAATTTGATAGATAGTGTAAGCAAAGATTGACAACATGACAAGATGTATAAAAGAGAGATCTCTAGTGGGTCATGGAAATCCCAAGAAAATACACCATGTTTGGCAAAACATAAAAAAGTTCGCTTATAAGTTAAAAATGGAAAAATGCCATCTACGTGATTTTAATGTTCACATTGACATTTTTGTGTCACCTCACTCGAACCCCTTTCTACTGCACCATTTATATTTTTCTTTAAGTTTTTTTATTAGGAGGAATTTGAATAATTAATTGTTATTTTTTATTTATATCATATTTATAAAAGGGGAAAAAAAACCGTCCCAATGAGCTAAAGTGAAAAGTACCACAAATTTATGTCCCTATTTGTTAACCAATAAAATGAGCTATAAAACCGCGATTTTTTTGAAGAATATGCAATTAAGAAGTAGGAAAAAGTTATTTATGTACAAAATATATTATTGTGATAACATATTATTAAAAATAAGTTTAGGCAAAAAAAAAAATGTTTTAATAGTCAAGCATTGGTCCATCCAAATATATATAGTCTAATATTTACTTATGATAAATTGTTTTATAAGACATTTACATAAAGAATTCGTTGTTAATTTTTTTTTTCATGCATTTACACGCAATATGTCTAATCTTCTGTCCCCAGTGAATAAGATAAAACCTTTTCACTGCTAATGTGACAGTAAAGTTCACTCGTGACATTAGCAGCAGAGTTTCATTGGGCAAGACATCAATTTCATATGCTATAGGAAGATATAGCTTCTGAATACCTTTTGACTAAATTGGCCATTGAGCAGGAGTACTGCGCTCAAGAAAGCAAGTTCGAAACTCCATAACTAGAGGAAATGGGACAGACTGATAGAGCATACCCGGAATGAAAAAAAGGAGGACCGGATGGGGTCAACCAAGAGAAGGGAAGGTGTCGTAACTCCCTAATCGTAGAGCTAAGAAAGGAAAATCTAACGAAGGATTAATCATTATGTCCCACTTCACAAAACTATCAATCATATTAGAGAAGAAAGATTTATGAATAAATGTAATAATGTTTTACCCTTTTTTGTGTTCAATAAATAATAAATATTTAATTTAATATTTAACAGTAATTAAATTTTTTTAAAAATTAAATTGAGTGGGGTGAGGATTCCCCGTTCCCGTCTCGCCCCGACAACCCAATAAAGCAGGGATCTCTCTCTCCAAAACAAGGTAGATGTCCGCAGGCCTGGGTTTGATGGGCCAAATTGTCATTCATATTGGTGACCATATTTATTGATTAAAATAGATTGAGGACCCACAATCTCACTTTTGAAAATTGGGGACCAATAAATGTTGGAGTCGAGCTCTAACTTTACCTTTAAAAATTGACAAGTTACTTATGAAAAGCTCGTGTGGGACAGCTATACAAGCAGATTTTTATTGAAACCAACGTTAAAATTTCAGCCAAAGAAAAGTGTAATAACTGCTGTACAATCTATGCAAGTTCAATTAATGTTAAGAAAATTCCAAAACCCTACAACAATATGCTACTCTAGAAAATAAGTAAAATTAAAAAAAATTATTTATTAATTTCCATAGAAATTAATTTGAAAATTCAAATTCAAATGCTAATTAAGGGTTGTAAAAGTGTCCATTACATCTGCACTTCCATCCAAGTGGCTTGTAATTTGAGTACCTATTGTTCCCATCTGATGATGGAGTTGCTTCAGTTTGACTCGGCATGACTCGGTTGCGACTCTGCAGTGGTGGCGCTTGCACCGCCATGCACGGGTGGCATTGGTTACATTTGTTGTGACAACTCGGTGGCATCGAACCCAATCTTGCCTTTTCTTCCGCCAACAAACCCTACAATCAACAACCCTTTAACATGATGCTCCGGACAAGATTTAGATAAATACGTGCGATGATCTCTAATAATTAAATCTTTAAATAAATTGTTCAACATGGTATAAAAATTGCATAAAAACTCATGTCCGTTGCCCTATTTACGAAAATTGTGCACATATCGTATATTTGAGTAAACTTAATTTGCTTCGTACACGATGAGTGTACTAAGAATGAGATTTTAAATATGCTAAGTGGAAATCGAACACACACACTCCACATCGCGGACGAAGAAGAAAAAGAAGAAGAAGAAGGGAAAAGGGATTTACCTTTAGAGTGTATGGAGGCTGCTTATGGTATAAACAATGAGAAGGAGAGAGAAAATTGAGAAGGGCAACAATTATGATACAAGTCATAGCCATGGCTGCATTTTAAGAGAGAGAGACAGAGAGAAATAGTGTTTCTTCATAAGATAAAGGCTTTAAGGGTTATAAAGAAACTGAAAGAGTAGCAGAAGATATAACAGACCATATTCCGAGAGTAGCGTTGAAGTGAAAATAACAAGTCATTAAGAAAAAGTAGGAAATGGCATTGATCAGAATGTAAGGGACAAATTTCTTTCTTCTAAGGTATTGAAATATGGTCTGCGAATAGCTGTGTAGAAAGCGAAAGGTCTCTGTGTCCCTCACCAGTGGGGGTACATAGATATTGTCTATCACTGACCTTTATGGTAGAATCGGTCAAAGGTCGGGAGACTAAGAATAATTCGAGTATGCATTTTTGAAGCTTGATGTCTCTCCCAAGTGAACTATAAGAAATACTAAAGTAACAATGACATGAATATTATTTAACTTTAAAAGAGTGGACGAATATTATGTTGCTAAGTTTGGTACTAGGGCAAGGTTGTTGTTTAGCCATAGAAATTACGAACTACCCTTGGACGAATTATCCATTGATTTATAGCCATAAAATTGAGAAGGGCAACACTGATTTATATCCATATAAGTTTGCAGATTTTGGTATATTGATCTTGATAACACATTTTTCAATTAATTGTAAGATTTTTGACACGCGAAAGGGGTGTCAGTACAAGTAATTTAATCATCCTAACAAACACGAGAAACTAGTTTGTAAAGGTGGACGTGGTTTGATACGGTATAGCGAATTGAAAAAATAAAAACAAAAATCGGGTTTTCATTCCGGGCATAGAACCAGGAATTGAATCGATCAATTTTTGATAATAGGGTAGTACCTATAATTTTGTCCACCTCTACTAATTTCGGAAGGGGTGTGGTTGAGATTGGCTAGGGGTTTCGGTAGGGTTATCGCAGTAGTTAAAAATCTCATTTAATGAGGCAATTAAATTTTGTGACAGTTGAAGCATATGGGTTTGACTGAGATATCAAAGAAAATGAAACAAAAAGGTTTGCTCTTTTCACGCTTGAGTACAAATTCAGCTGAATTAGGGTTTATATTTCTTTATAATCATTGCGCTGCTGCTTAAAAGTTGAATCTGAATTCCCAATTTTGTACCAGCATGTTTGGAGGGATGGAGTGGTTCTCAAGTGAAAGTGGCATAAGTTTCCATTTTACCCTTAATTGAGAAATTTTTTTTATAATTTTATAATATTTATTTTTAATTTTATTGACTCAAGTCAAGAAAAAATAGATATAAAAGTAAAATTTTTTCTAAGGGAGATCTCAATCATAGTCCATAGCGATGAGAGATTAACTGTCTCGAACGAAATTGTTGTGGAGCAGGGGAATCTCAAGGGGAATAAAAGTAAAATTTGTTCGTGGGGAGATCTCAATCATAGTCCATAGCAGGGGCGAAGCTAGCCCCGTCAAAGTAGGGGAGTCCCAAAGTTGAAATGGTGCCCCCGGATTTTTTTTTAAAAAAATATTATATGTTAAAATGAGGGAAGTTGGTACTTTGTGATAGAAAAAGGAAACAAATGAACATAAATTAATGTACATTATTAACAAAAAAAATCAAGAAACGTATAAAAGAAAGTATTAATATTTAATTTAAAAAAATCATACTTTATTAACACGTTCATTTCGAGTTCTCATACTTTGATAATGTTGTATAACTACATCATCATCAATCATGTCGAATACATCCTTCTCAATATACACAAGCAAGCTATCATTTAACCATTTATCATTCATTCAATTGCACAATCGATTCTTGACATAATTCATTACAGAAAATATTCTCTATCGTAGCAGTAGCAACTTGAAGAATTAATGTCAATGTTAAAAGCTTGTATACTAACGGGTATAATTCATGATTTTTTTTGTCACAGCCAACTTTTATATTTGGATTGATAGGGTTTAAATTTTTTATTCGTTAGAGGACAAAATGGTAAATACAAAAAATAAAATAAAAAAATTGTCAAAAAATTGGAGAGCTCCGGGTAACTAATTTGACAATGGACAAAAGAAAAGATTGTCGTTTAATTCAATACAAGACCTCCCAAAAGGAAAAAAAAAAAAAAAAAAAAGTGATCGTCAAACTCTTTCCAATGTTTCTATATTTTCTTTTGCTCATCTTCATTCTAATGAAACCTAGTAAATAATGATAGAAGGGAACAATTTGAAAAATGAAAATGCACTTGTAAACTTTTTCTTGACATGATTGTTAATAGTGTGTATTGGCAAGTGTTGATCGAGTGGAAAAATTGTCAAAAATTTAAATTGTATATTCACGTGCCCTAATGTATAAAATAATGTACATGTAGCATGATTGTTATAAAAATTGCTACGGGACTCTATTTCTTCTCGAATTTAGTGCTATTTCAGCAAATTTTTTTGGAGGACAAACTTATGATTATAACTTACATCCAATGCCTAACAATCTTAACCTAACGTGTTTCTAAAATTTACACATTGTTATGAATTAAAATTCAAATTTTAACTCCAGTTTAAGTTCCCGTTCGGTAGCGATTAAAATTCAATTAAAATTAAAAATATGATAGTTATTGGATCTCACTCGTCTAATAAAAATCAACAATAACAGCTAGTTTTTCAATTTTAATCAGATTTTAATCCCTACCGAACGGGCCCTAAGTCAACAATTAATTTTAACTACATATTTTATAGGATCCACAATTTTTCAACCATATATTTTATCAAAATCTACTAATAATATTGATTTTAATCACCACCAAACATGCACTATATTCTAGGGCTGTAAGCAAAAACCGCCAAACCGGAAAATCGAACCGAAATCGCATTTTAGAAACCGTCGGTTTGGTGCCACGTGGATCCGTCAACGAAATGGTTTTGAACCAAACCAAACCGGTCAAAATCGGTTTGGTTTAGGTTTGAAAATTTTATTTGCGGTTTAAAACCAAACCGGACCGGTGAAAAAATATATAAAAATAAAAAAATAAAAATAATGATTTTTTTTAAAAATTCATCCAAATATGCAAAATTCAATAGTTTTGTCAGGTGTATGTATTTTTGTCAATTTATAATTTTCTATTACATATATATAATAATTACCAAATAATCCTAATGTATATCTAATAATCTCGAGACTAACATAATCTATCAAAAACTCTTTTTCTCTTTAGAATTCAAATTCCTACAATTGCTTCTGAGTCTGCATTATCAAATGGAGGTCAGATACATGATTCCTTTAGGAGTTTATTAGGTGCATGGATAGTTGAGGCTTGTATATGTGGAAAGAATTGGTTGCAAACTAAGAATGAACCTATAGTGTTGTGTCAATATTTAGATGAAGTAGAAGCATTTGATGATTCAATAAAAGTTGTGGCAGGTGGTTTATATTTTGTAATGCCATATTTTTAAAGATTCTCTTATCTATCTAGTATCCAATACTATAATGATATAACGAATGCATTTGTTTGACAATGGAGACTATAAATCATGTGTGACAACAATTGGTGTTTGAATATATGTGAGAAACTGAATTCGTAACAAAATACAACGGTAAGCTTGTGTAATTGTTATGTTTAGATATTATAAACAATTGATTTATTATTATGGTTGGTTATTCTCTGTCTAATCAGTAGTTTTGTTTTTCAGATATGATGATCACGAGATTTTGTTGAACATCATTATATTTTTTGGGCTTTATATTTAGTTTAGTAAACTTGTATTGTAACGTTATCGTAACGTCTTAGGCTAAAATGTCAAACAAAAAACTATATTTTAGTTTATTGTGATTTCACTTTGATTTAGTAGGTATTTAAATTTGTAGTAGATACATTTAATTTGTTTTAGATTTATTGCTAGTAAGATATAAATATATATTGAATTCAATGAATTAATGTCATAAAAGTAGACGGACAAAAAAATATATGGTGAAACCGGCGGTTTAAAACCGGACCAAACCGTTAGGTTTAGGTTTGAGTTTTTTTCAAACCGTTCAAAATGGTTTGGTTTAGGTTTGGATTTTTCTCAAACCGGTTTAAACGGTTTGGTTTGAAAATTTGTCAAAAACCGCAAAAACCGGACCGCTTACACCCCTACTATATTCATCAAATAATAATAAAAAATGTAACTTTTTTTGAAAAACCATGTATCTTACATTACTGTAAGGGTAATTGGCGCAAAACGTCCCTATCTATGACGGTTGTTGTGGAAAACATCCCTACGTTCGATTTTTTGGTGCAGAACATCCCCACCTTTGCATTTTTTTGCGCAAAACGTCAATTTTATGTTAAAAATTGGTCAAAATGACGTTTTGCGCAAGAAAATGCAAAAGTAGGGACGTTCTGCACCAAAAAATCGAACGTAAGGACGTTTTCCACAACAACCGTTATAGGTAGGGACGTTTTGCGCCAATTACCCTTACTGTAACATTATACTTACCATTTTACCTACTCTTATCATGTTCCTCGAACTTATTTTTTGCTATGTTCATGTTCCTCGAACTTTAAATTGGAATAAATAAAAAATTAATTATAATAAACCTATATTATTTAGAAATGATTTCATTCATTTTTTGGTTCCAACATTTATAAAATGGACAAATGAAAATTCGTTGTCGTGATCTTTAAATTAACAAGTCTTGTTTAATGAGTAAAGATTTTAAAAATAAAGTAAGATAATATTTATATTAGTTATTATTTTGAAGTTTAAAATTATTCTCTTATTCATTTTAAGTTGATTTATATTGATTTTAAACACAAAATTTCCGAAAATAATGGCCTTTCTTTCTTTTTTCTTTTTCCCCCAAATGAAGCTTGACAGAAGAGAATTCATTCATATATATATAAAAAAAATTTAATAAAAATATATTATTTTATGAAGTTTTTTTTATTTTATTACTGTTGTTAAGATAATGTGTCATAATTAGAGCATGTTTGGTACGGCTTAAAATTTAATTAAAATTGAAAATATGGTTGTTATTGGGTCCCACACGTCTAATAAAAGTCAACAATAACGACTATATTTTCAATTTTAATCTGATTTTAATCTTTACCAAACACCCTCTTAATTAGCTCAACATAATGATAAGTGTCTTTATCAAATTTATACCACATTAGTAAAATTGGTTAGAATTGATTAATATATCGTAAAAGTGAATCGATCGTAATAAATTAATTCTACTCAAGTTTCCATCCAATCGACCCATTATTCAGCTGAGCTCAATCATCATTTTCTCCAGTCCATTATTTTTCATTCTGTCCTCATTTTTCAAACTTTTAATTTCTATAATAATGTCTTCAATGCCAGCCAATTTCTATACATGCATGATACGCGTATTTTATACACTTATTCGGACTATAAAATATTGATATTTCATTGTTCTTTTGATAAATTATAGTCCAATTTTGTGTATATTTCGTTTATTAGGAGAAACTCAATAATTGAACTTGAAATTAGAAGAAATAAGCAAAACAATTGTGAAACTCAAAGTTTGAGGACCAAATTGCAAATATTCTATAGTTGGTTCGTACCACAAGATAGTACTTGAAAATTGCTATGAGATAATTTGATGCAATTAGAAGAAAAAGGATAAATGAAATAAGATCAAAAGTATTATCACAAAATCAATTTACAATAGCACAAGTTATATTTTCAGATTAGCCGAAAATTGAGATCTATTTTTGACATAGTAAATGTTCAAATTGGAAAAATTATACTTCTAGCAAAGTTGTATCAATTTGGTTAATTTTCCAACGCACTTTGAATCGCTTCGGTCGAATATCAAAAGAGAGAATTACGATAAAAATACTGACGATTGTGCAGAAATAAACATGAGCGATTGGATCTCTTTTGGAAATCAATTTGGACGTGATTTCAATCAATTTTCGACTCTTATAAATACCTAATAGTATAAGACATTAGCGGCGCCTCTAATATACATCTTATACCTCTAAATTCATTAATTAACATCATCGAAGAGATGTCAGCCCATTGTTTTTGTGATATAATTGAAGAGCAATTACAATAATTCATACAATACAATTGAGAGATGTTTTTAATTAATTTAGGAACATTGATCAACAAGAATGCATACATATTGTCATAATACTGATTTGCTTTAAAGATTAATTGATAAGGGGGATTTAAAGTCTTAATAATATCCAATCTAAATTTACAAAAAATATTTTAATTTGCTTACTAGAATTTGTTTGTTTAACTAGAATAGTTAGTGCAAATCATTCAAGCAACTTTTGCTATTCGATTAAAGTAATAATTAATTGATTCTAGATTAAGTTTATAGTTCTCGTGGAAACGATACTTTATTCACCACTTTATACCGCACACTTGGGAGAAATCAGACGGATCAATGCACAATTTATCAAATAAAGTACGAGAAGGAAGCAACAAAATGAGTGCAAAAGGAGCAATTGGGACCTACAAGGACCAAAAGGTGCACAAAATCGAAATAGGAGGAAACTGAACATGTTGTGCACGAAGAACACTGCAAGCATAAGATCAGGTTCATTGCCGACGTTTGCTTGTCCCATCAAGCACGATGAACACAAGCAGTCGTCGATTCCAAGCCAACAGTGGGCTTTAGCCAAATTTCGAAACAAAGTTGAGGGAGGAGGGAGAAGGGTAGCAAGATCCGAGCATCTCATATTGGCAATTATCGCATGTTGACTATAGGCTTGCAAAATATTGTCGAAGTTTGCAGTTCACCAACCACCATGATTGCAGACACTAACTACATTATCTTTCACGCCGCGTTCATAGAGCACTGAACTATGACAATATTCTATTAATCAAATATAAAACATAATTAAGTGACATCTCAAATTCTTTCCTTAACCTCTAAAGTACTACGTAATCTTCTTTTTTTAAACACATTTACTCAAAATCCAATTGCAAAAGAGTACAAGTACAGTAGAATCAAGAATTCTCCAACACCAATCATCCATTCAAATCTCCAGTTTATTCAAACAGCTTTTTTTAATAAAAAAATCTATGGTGGTGCGTCACTCAGATGCGTGTAAAAGTTTCAAAGTACGAACAATAATACAATTTCCCAAGCACCTCACTTTTCTCACTAGAGTCTGAGCCATTGAAAAAAAAAAAAAAAAAAAAAAAAGTATCTTCCAGCAGTTAAACACATACAGACAAGATTTGATCTTGGCTTTTTGCTTATTTTTCTTGAATTGCTTTCTCTTTCCCACTCGCGCTCAGTTTATCTCTCTTTAAAGAGAGAGAATGAGAGAATTCTCTTAGAACCCTTCATTTCAGGCAGATAAATCGGTGCTTCACAGATCCAAGAGTACAAAAAGCTTGGTAATTTTGGGTTCTTGAATATGTATTTGTGTTGTATTTAATTTAAATTTTCTTTGTCATTTATGGGCAACAGGGCTGTGAATATTTGTAAATTATACTCTGTTTATAGCTGTATTTTCAGCATTTTTGCTCTCTAGCCATGGCTGATCTACGCATTTCTTGAGAATTTCTGTTATATAATTATGTGGGCTATGTAAATTTGCTCATTTTAGCCCGATTTATGATCTGAATATTCATTATTTCCCTCAAATCAGTTCTGGGTTTTTTAAACTGAAGTTTTATCATAAAGTTGTGCCTTTTAATTCAAGAATTTCTTGAGTTTCTTATACTCCCCTCTTCTAGCTCTAACTTTTGTTTGGATTCTCTAGATTTATTTATTTATTGTTTGGATTGTGTAGATTTTGATTTTTAGCTTATATGTTTCTTCCTAATGTTTTAAGGATTTAAGTATTAATTTTCTGATTGAAGGTAATGGACCATTTTAGTTAATTTATTATTGAATTTACAGTGGGAGTGTGAAATTCTGACCAAGTTTAGCTTCTTGATTTTCTTGATCATCTTCAGGAAAATAGCTACAGATAAATGGAGGGTGGGGACTATGTTCGTCGATGGGACGAACTAATACCCGATACACTCGGGCTAATATTCAAGAATCTCTCGCTTCGTGAGGTACTGACTGTAATACCTATGGTTTGCAAATCGTGGGGAAAGGCAGTGATGGGGCCTTATTGTTGGATAGAGATAGACATAGACGAATGGAGCCGAAACTGCAAGCCTGAAATTGTCGACCGAATGCTTCGATTACTAATTGGTAGAAGCTGTGGGTCGCCCCAAAAACTCTGTGTTTCCGGCCTCTCTGGGGACGAAAGCATTTTGTTCATTGCAAACCAGTAAGTATCTTGTGGAATCATTGTTCATCGTTGTTTAGTGATTTCCTAGGATTTGCATTAGAGTACAATCCACTCATCATAGTCTAATTTCTAACTAAGGTTCGAATTCTAGAATGATTTGAATAATCTGACTGGGTTTTAAAGATTGTTAATCTGCACTTCACATTTTGGATTGTGTTCATTTGATTATGTTTTGGTTTCAAGTGCCAAATCTTTGCAGACGTTGCGACTGCCTAGAAGTGAAATAAACGATACGATAGTGGAAAAAGTTTCCGGCATGCTATCCACTATTACGGTTTTAGATTTGAGTTACTGCATCAATATAGGAGCTCAAGCTCTTGAAGCAATAGGGCGGCACTGTAAATTTCTTACTAGTTTGCGACGAATAATGCACCCACTAGAGGTGATCGACAAGCTTTCCCAAGATGATGAAGCCCTCGCGATTGCTCATACAATGCCTCGACTCAAGCAACTCGAGATTGCCTACTTGCTTGTCAATACAGCAAGCATAACTGAGATTCTTAAAAACTGCAAACAGCTTGAGTTTCTAGATGTGCGAGGTTGTTGGAATGTGAATCTGGATGAGAAATTTGTGAAAAAATTCCCTGAATTGAAGGTGGTCGGACCTCTAGTCGTGGATTGTTATGATATGAATGGCTGGGATAATTGCTCGGATTATTCAAGCTCGTCCGGTTACCTAGCCTGGGATTTTGTGGCTGGGGAGATTGATGATGATTTTGCTGATGAGATTTTGGATGACTTTTGGGAAGATGAGCATCCTATGGAGGACGTAGAAATGTGGTTTTACGACGATGTTAATGCTGTGGACGAGGGTTACGACTGGCCCCAATCTCCCTGAGATATGAATAGTATAGTTTGTATTTGTTCGGATCACCTACTGTTCTTCACTCTTTTTATGCTACTTGAGTTTGATCTAAGTTCGTATGCTCTCTGTGATATAACTATGTAAGAATCTGGTCGTGTGTCTTGCAAATAATAAAATCAGAGAAACAGTTTGTATATCCAGCTTTGATTATTTCAAGTCTTCCTTTATTTTTGAAATTTTTGTTTGTGCCTTTGTAAAACTGATATTTGACAGTTTTGCCCCTGGACGAAGGTCAGGTATTGCCGTAAACAGAATTTGAAGTTCAATATGCACATGGAAAGACACAGCAAACATCATTATGTGTTCAAATTTGATTTCTACATTGAAAATCTGATATATCACACCAGTTTTTCACAACATATCAAACATCTACCACATGATGCAGATACAACAGCTTCTCTCAAATATCAAGAAAAAAGCAATGTTACTCTTCAATTTTCATTGCCATCTTTCCTACTCCACGAGAAATCTCGTGTAAACGAGGCAGAGCACGTAAATCTCAATATTTGATTCATATCAAGCATAATTGTTCAAAACCACGATCTTACGCCTCGTCTCCTAGCATCAAGAATCACGGAATTTGAGTCCAAGTTCGCCTCGTCTCACTGAAAATCTAGGCTCTATCATTGTTGGCTTCTTTCTGTCTGGCTAAAGTTTGGAGTTGGTTTGTTTCCACATGTGGTGCTCCATCGACTGCTAAATTTGAGGCCTCTGATGCATTCTGATCTTGATTCGATGCACGTTTACTCTCCCACAACTTGCCGGTTTTCCCAATTGCAAGAATGAGATCAAGCTGTTTCTGCTGCTGCTCCTACACAGAACTCAACAGTAATAGAAATCATATTAACGACATACATTATCAATTGTATATTCAAGTAATATTGTACTTTTAAATATCAATTTAACAAGTCAAAATACTAGATATGAAGTTTATTCTTAGAGAACTATATGCATCTAAAAGTAATGACTTGAGTTATTTTAGTTTGTCATTCAACATATCCTAAATGACGAATACGGTTTCGTTGTATGGTTTATTATTTAGGCTCTTCTAACCATGGAAGGTGGTGTCAAACTGGAATTTTAAGAGAAAAGAACAAGAAATGATATGAGACAATCCAATCTTCTTTTCGAATGTTAAGTCTAATTACTGTTAAATGAGTATTATACAACTTCTCTTTCTATATTGAATTAACTCTATTCTATTATACTATTTTAAACCGTTACATGCATTTAGCATCTAAACAATCAGCTACTGTAAAATATCTACCTCTTTCAAGGTTATTAACTGAAATATTGGGATATCCTGTGATGCTAAGTCATGTTGACAGTTATTTCCAATTATGTACTTCAAGATTTAAAATAAATTAAGTACAACTGGATGTTTAGAAAACTATGATTAACCGAAAAAGATTCAAAATAGAAATATACTAGTTTACAACAAATATTGCAACATAATAATAGATTCAACTTTAGATGGCCAACTTGAACAAAAGTTCTTAAATGAAGAAAGTGAATGGTTTGGAGTCCTTCACAAAAGTCAATGATTCTTGTCTTTATCTAATTCTTGGACTGGCCGTCTAAGGAGGGGTTTTTTCTAAATAGAACAAATGCAACCAATTTTTAAAAGTAACATTCCGTCGTATCAACAAAATGGGAAAAGATGAAGTATTTTTTTATTTATTTTTCCCTGGCAGCTAAATGACCTAGTAAACCGAGATATATCTGGCTCAGTTAAAGGGCTCCTTCTATGCTTCACCCACGTCAGGTTGTTAAATAGAATTATCAAATATTTGACAAGTGAAATGATAATATTGCAGTTTAGAAAAACACTCAACAGTGATCAGTATCTATTGTTAATTCATGAGTTTAATAAGACAATAACTACCTGCATAGCCAGCAGAACCTTTTGAATTTCACTAAGCTCCTTCTCCAGAATGTCTCCATGCACTGACAATGCTCGAATGGCCTCAGAATTCTTCTGGGCCAATGATGCACTCTGCATATGAGAAGCAGAAATTTAAGATCCATAATGTTCAGAGGTCCCTATATAGACCCCACCCCCACCCCCAGCAGAAAATACGGAACATGAATGCAAAGGAGTTGTCAGCAGCAAGAGTGATAGACAACCTAAAGATCTACATCATAAAACAAAGAAATTAATTGTTTGGTCCTACTAAAGGAGCAGAAGTTTTCATAGGTCATAGGCAACATATTTAGTTTCTTCTGCACATCAAAAGAATGACTAGCAAAAAACCTAATGCCCCACAATTTCAAGAATGTATTTCATACACATTGTTCTACTACAAGTACCTGAGCGAGTGAGTGTTTTTATCCCAGTATAATATCTCTAAAACATGGAAATTTCTGGAAGGATAGAATTTCCGAGTCAAGCTTTGGAAGCTGAACTCTTCTGAAAACTCGAGGGAAAGCTTTGAAAACTTGAAAAAGTATCCAATTTTTACATTTAGTGACCGCTTAAAAAACTCTAGGGAAATTCGAAAGGATTTTACGAAAAATTCAAATATTATAACGTTACTTATGTTCCAAATTACTTATTTAACCTTACCGAACTATTAAATTTTACACAAACCATATTATGGCATGCATTTGATCGATCAAAAGAACGTAAAAAAGGTACTTTGAGAAAGAGAAAACAACTTACATTGAGTGTCTTGAGGGAGAAAAAAATTACAGAACGATATTCAATGAATAGAAGAAGAAAATGAAAATAAGACAAAAAACACAAAGAGAAGAGCCAATACAACAATTAGGTTAGCAAAACTTGGCACACAACATATACCAACAAAAAAAAAATGTGATATTATAAATTATCATTACTCATTAGTTTTAGAATTTCTAAACTAATGATTGTCTTTACAATCTAATCAATTCAATCTTTACAAATACCAATAATAAGTTTGTAATTTCATTCGCAATATTTATGTTGAGTAAGATGTAGATAGATGGAGGCAATACACCCCTCTACATATAAAATAAAATAAAAATTAAATTGTCAAATTTTATCCCAATAAACGCTATGGAGGCAATTTGGTTATTGATAAATACATTTATGTTGATGACAATCTATTTGAAGTTTGGAATTAGTAGCTTATTCCTTGTGGACTAACGAGAAACAAAAAGATGATTAGCTAAAAGACACGTATTAGTTTGTGAAAATACATGTCTTGTGTTATTAATCATGTGGACTAACGAGAAAATGAGAGAAGCTAATAATAAATTATAAATGCCATGTCAAATTATGTCTTCCTTTATCCTATGAATGTGGACTTTGCCAAACCTACACGACTTATCTAATTAATTATGTAGATTAAAGAGAAAATGGGAGAGCTAATAATAAATTGTACAAAGTTGACTGAAATCATATATGGAAAACCAGATGCAGCTTCTGGTTCCTAGTTACAAATGCAAACCTCTTGAATAATATGAGTAACTTATTTACACCACCCATCAACTTGTCAAACTCAATTTAGAAATCCATCCCCCAAACACAAATAAACATTCAAATTAAAGAATGTGGTAGTTCATTATTCTATAAAACTTGAGGCACTATGATTAAAAAACTTAGCTGCATTGATATAACGAGAGGCACTTTTGACGCCGAGAGAGAAGCTACATTTCTCATTTTAAGAGCACACCCTATATCGCCAAAAATTAAATTTATTCCCACAAACCCGATTCCTACTTCCTACTTGCATGTGGAAAAACATAATCTACATTTTTCTAACCATTATCGATAAATGAATAACTGAATGCCAACCAGAATATTAAATACAAATTACCTCAGCAATGGGCTCCTTGATAGACTTTCTGTTGACCCGAAACCGAATTCCAAGCTTCTCCAGCTGCCTAGACAAAACTCGAATAATTGTCGCAGAGCTTCGCAAATCCTCCTCCACTTTCTCCACCCTCTCCAACAAATTAACTCCAGAAGCTGATACCCTCGAGAACCCAATCCCACAAATCCTCCTCCATTGCTGCCTCCTTATCACGGCTCCAATCACCACTCCACTTACCAATACCACACACTGCCACACCAAAATCTTGTTCCACATCCATCCCACAAGCCCCTTCTGCGTCCCACAGCTAACCGCAATGTATATCGAGCTCACAGCCGAGGATGCAAGACAAATAAATTCAAGAATCGAAAGAAATGCATCGGGATTATACTTACCACTGATGCTACCATTAATGTTATCTTGCTTCCGAGCGGTTTCAAACGGTTCTTGAAACGATGCTTTGACTTTTCTAACGTACAAAAGGTGTTTGTGGGTAGGGAAATTTTGGGAATTTGGGAAATTGGTTTTCGAATTCGGGATTAAGCATGCGAAATTGGGGGGTTTTAAGAAATGGGTTCGCGAAAGAGTGTTATGAAATGATGTGGGATTCTTGTTTGTGAAAAGGGTTTGAAGTGCAACTGACATTGTTTCTTCGTAGAGTAAAATTGATTATTGGGTTGATGTGAGTCAGGATGTTTGGATTGTAAAGAACTTCATGGTTTTTGATCAAGAATTTTCAACTTCGACGAGGGAGGTTAAACTGAATGCTGAACTGCAACTGCGAAAGGGGGTTGAGATGGGGCAGGGTGTGGTGTGTGTGTGTGTGAGGTAGAAGAGGTGGGTTCTTAGGGGTATGGTATGGTATGGTAGGTTTCGATGAGTTCAACGGTTGGCGCAGGGAAATAGACTGTAACAGGATTGTGGCATACTGCGAAAGGGTTATTTTCACTGATGGTTACCGAAGTTCAAGCAAAATTTCAAATTGGTCATTAAAATATTTTCATGATTCATTTAATTAAATGATGTTACATAATTGACTACTCCATGAGTCAGATTAGTATCATATCCAGAATGGTAACACTTAAGCCATCACATTAATGAACCGACTTTTAAAGCGATCGATTCCTTTCAATTGACCTCCTATTTTAGCACTATCTTAATTTTTTTTTTTTTTTTTTTGCATAGATAACGAATTCGGCTTGAATGGTGCTAAAAGGGAAGTACTACTTTATGGGAGTTCGGAGAAGGATCAGGTTTTAATTTTACAATTAATAATAATATTTTAAATTAAATTAATCTAAATACCAACCCTACTACTTAACCCCACCAAATTTACTTTAAATATAAAACCTTATCCAAACCTTAATCCATTTCATTTCATTTCTCCCCTCTCTCACCCGACGCTTCCACCGCCCGCTGCCCCCATTCCTTCCCTGCCAAGCATAAATGCGTCCCCAACAAAGTCTCTGATGCTTTCTCTACCTTCAGAAGTTTCTCTGTCAGTGCCGGTTAGTTCTTCGAAAACCAGCCTGTCTGCGTCGCTGTTACAGTCTCCAACGCAGTCTACCTTTTCTCCGTCGGCCGGCATTTCTGTTCCTGTCCCATCTCCGGCGTCTCCGCCTACGACGGGGACCCCAACCCCAGTGAGCATTCCGACAGTGTCTCCTCTAGTTTCATCTCCATTGCCCTCAACTCCGGCAACTTCTCCAGCGTCCGCCACGAGCCCAGCATCTGCCAGCGTTCCTTCAAGTTCTGCAACACCATCAGAAGCACCAGAAATGTTTCCATCAAGCAGTAGTGAACCAAGTCTGGTGCCTAAAATTGCACAGGGCCAAGTGGCGGATGATGATTCAGGTTCAAATTCCATATACAAGGCTTCAGTTATTCTGACTGGTCTTGCTGTGCTGTCGATTCACAGCAGCATCACAGATCTTGGGTTTTTGATTTGTTATGATTTTGAGTTTTTCTTCATTCTCATATCTTATTATTAGTGATTTGCACACTGTGATGATTTTTTGAAAATGAAAATGGTGATGTGGTGGTCGAGCTGGTGGTGGTTGTGGCGTGGTAGAAATAGAGATGGTTGTCGAGGTGTTAAAGGCTGCGGGATTGTGATTTTGCGATGGTTTCTCGGTTGTGGTGTGGCGGATCTGTGGACTCTGTGTGTGGTCGTGGCAGCCGGATCTCTGTGTGTGGCTGTTGTTGGTTGTCGATAATATTATTGTTGGTCGGTGGTCACGGTGATGGAGGTCACGGCAGCGTCGGGCGGATGGGTCGAAGAATTTATGTGACCAACTATTTGGTCGATCTGTAACCAAGTAGTGATGGTGTTTTGGGATTGAGGGACGGGGTGTTTGGGTGTATGTGACTAACTATATCGATCTGTGACCAAGTTTTTGTGGTGTAGTGAGATTGGGGGACATATGTTTGGGTGTATGTGACCAACTATATAATTTTCTGTTGCTAACTATTTAACCGTGACCTTAAAATTTGTTAATCTGTGACTCAAAATATAATCGGTGACCAACAAATTTTCTTAATTCGTGACCAATTAAAAATCTGTGACCTATAAATTTTTTCAATTGTGACCTCAAAATAATATGTGACCAATTAATTTGATAAGTTGTGACCGAAAATTAAATTTTTAACTATTTAATAAGATATCCATGATCTTGGAATATGAGCAGTTACCGAAATTAAGCGGCGGCCAACAGCCACCGAAAAATAGTCACCGGAATTAGTCGCTGGTCGTCGGAGTATTCGTCGGTCACTGGAGTAGTCACCGGAGCAGTGGAAGTGGAGGTGGAAGTGGAGGTGAGGTGGAGTGGGTCGGCGGGGTGGGTCAATTAATAAAAATATTAGATTACAGTTAAATATTTAATTTAATAGATTAATTGTAAAACATAATTAATTAATTTATGAAAAAACCTGAGTTTTGTAAATTTAAACTTTGGGGCCTGATTTTTTATTTTGTGAAAGATAGTCCCTGACCTATGAATTTTTCCCATTAAAATTTTCAATGATTCATGGCTATCGAGGACCACAACTTTTACAAGGTAGCCACAATGATCGACTTATTTATGAAATGACTGGATAATGACTACCTTTGGGGAGAGGTCGGATGTAGGATGGGCTTATTTGGAATTGTGAACCTAAAGGAGAGGAGTAATGATATTTATTATCATGATGATGAAATATTGATGATGTGACAATTCATTATCCTTACATTTCTCTCTCCTCCTCCCTCTATCACAAAAAATGAACTACGTAATCTCATTATTCCACACAGATTGTCATATCATCGATATTCTATCATCATAATGATAGATTGCATTATTCGAGAGGAGAGCACTAGATGAAATGTGGATACATGTATCAAATTTTCCTTGGGGTGCCGTCTGAAAATACTAGGAATGAGTGTATGGAGTAAACCTTTCGTGTTTGTTGAAGATGCAAGGGATGTGTTGACTCGAGTATTTGAAGGATGGTGTTAAGGAGATAGAAATTGGACATTTTTTGGTTGTGCGTTGTGGTGTAATTGGGGTGAAAGTAAAAGGGTTCATCATGGAGAAAAGGGACGTGACCCTACCATCATCGGAGCCCCGCCAGATAACCTAAATACCTAATGGAGTGAGGGAAATAGAATCCTATGATGTAGCTGTAGCGGCCACGTACCAAGGAGGCTGTGAAGAACACAACCCCAGCAGGTGGTCTAAATTTAAACACTGATGTTGCAGTGTTGTCTAAATTCTCGAGCTGTAATTTGTGATGAAGTCGGGGCGTTGGTGGTGGTGGTTCAATAGAAAAAGGCAATTGGGCAGTTCGAGGTTGAGGAAGCAGAGGCGGTTGAGTTGAGCAATGGACTCAATTTTGCAAACGAGAATATATTTCACAGTTGTGATTATAAATATGACTACCTTAGAGGTTAAATTAGTTTTTTTTTTCTTGAACCTGTGAAAAAGGTTAAATTTTCCGAATTACTACTAAATTCTCCCCATTCAGATTTTCTCGTCCCTCAGATTTTTCACTGTGGTGATAGCACCAAAAATTGAGAATAATAGTTACCACATATAGTGCTTGTTTGGGTTTCATTACGGTGAGAATATAATGAATTTGTGCAAAAATAAATTTGCAGATATACCAAAACAATTTAGAGATTGCTGGGTAGGTAAATAGTAATAATATTAAACAAGAAAAAAATAATTAAAAATTTTGTCTATTGAGTGCAAAACATGCTAGTTTAATTATTAATGCAACAGAAATTCAGATACCAAAAAAAAAAAAAAAAAAATCCGGATACACGTAAATATTATCCCCCCATCATCTGCAAATAGAAACATACACTGGACATAGCTGATAAATTACAAGGTCTCGGCAGCTAATTTTCTCTCTAACGAATTATGATAATATTTATTGAACACATAGATAGAGAGATCGCATACTTTTGTAGAGGATGCACCTGAATGCCAGTCGGGAAATTGAATCCATGTTTTCATTGATAAGGCATATAGCGCATTGGTCGCCTAAACCTTGGAACTTTCCTGGAAGAGTGTATAGATATTGATCACTTGATGTTATCGAAATTACAGTTAAAAGGTAGTCGTACACAGGCAGAAAGTAACTCACCCGTAACCATAAGGAGAATAGAAATAAGGTGGTACATATGGCCTCCTGTATCTATATGTTAAATAAGGATTGAAGCGCCTTGGACGATGCTGTTTCATTCCAGGAACATTAGTTCTTTTTTCTGTCACCTGTTAATGCATAAAATTGTAAGTTTAACAAGATAAAAATCAACCAAACACATCTCTCAATCGCAGAAAAATCATCAGGAAATATCAATACTAAGTGCCCATCTGCCAAGACTCGAATAGTTAAAAAACTGTTTTTGAGACTAAGAACCTACTCTTGAATTTATTTAGCTAATTGTCTAGTAGTGCTTCGCCTGGCTGAGCTTTTAGAGAAGCTGATCCACTCTTCTACAAGTAGAGACAAAAGCTGAAGCCCTACCAACTGGCCGTAGCATGCAAATATATAAATAATAACAAATATTTAAAGTCTAAATTTCATTATTGCTCTTTTGTTTTTCTTTTTCCTTTTTTTTTTTTTGGGGGGGGGGGGGGGGGGGGGGGTGGTGCGTGGTGGTTAGAATGAACATATCCAACCTTCAATTGACGTCCATGCAGTTCAGATTCGTTCAGCTTGAGGGCCTCTTGAATAGCTTCTTGCTCGAGAAATTCCACGTATGCAAAACCTTTAGGCTGCCCAAACTTATCGGTCAAAATAGTTACACGGTTTACAGTTCCACATGACTGGAAATGCTGCTGAACTTCCTCAGGAGTACATGCATAATCAACCTGAAAGATGATATCCAATGAATGGCATTGTGCTGAAAGATCATTATTACATAATCTCTCTTTATTCATTTCTCTCTTGTATTTGATTCAAACTGCATTTACTCGTTTAGCATATATGTGTAATATTATTTTATTGAAGAATGTGTGATTGAAAATAAGAGCGAGAAAAATGTATTTTGAAATAATGGGAACCAAACAAGGACCAAATCTATAAAAGGCAGAAAAAGGCCCATTCTGACCCAAGTTTAGATACTAAATTTGTCATTAATAGACAAACGAACGACAAAGCAAAACAATCTAATGTTTTACATCAACATGTAAATGTGAATCCTAAAATTCCAACAAACAACAACGTAAACAAACAGCTAAAAGAAAACAATTGAGCACTTCAGATCTTATTATAAACCAAGAAACCAGCCATAATCCACTAATGAAATCTCTAAAGCACTTCTATATTCATGCATTGCAATTTTCCTAGATTTGGATAGCAAGTTATGAATCTATGAAAGAACCTTATTGTAAAAGAATCAATGTCATTGAAGTAATTGTCAACCAGCAGTAATGGTTTTTTCTCCTATCAAGTTAACACATAACTCTTACTCCAATCCATATCAACTGTCTCACATTTTATAGTTATATGTAGAACAAGATGCTATTTCTTAGTTTAATACTTCCAGTGATTCCCAATGAATCCTCATTGGTGTATGACATTTGCTCAATCTTTGTCAGTTGGTGACTAGAAGAAAATTCATGTTCTAGTGAGTTGTCATCCAGCAAAGCTTCCCTTTTACATTAGGTTTCCATCTCTCTCATACTGTATGATCCTTGGATACATATTTCAGGCTCATGAATCATCTTCTGTTAAATAAGCTATTTCTGAAACTGTATCATACCTGTTTTTTAATTATTTCAGAAAACTAATGTTAACAGTATAAACTAATCTTAACAGTATCAGATAAATACAAGAAACAAAAGCTCTTAAACTCATGGTTTGCCATCCATTTTCTCCAGATCAAAATTATTTTTCATATTAAGACTAAAAATTGTGACACAAAATCAATGCACATTTTATAGTCTAGAGTTTTAACATTTTCACAAGTAGAAATAGTGATGTTATGAAGCGTTGAGAAACTGGTAAGATCATTTCCCAAACTTTTTATAGAGAAGCGCTGAGAATTTTCATGTCACCATCTGTCTCCCAATTAGATGAAATCCCAGGCATTACATCCAAAGAACAAAAAGTGAGTTTTTTTTTTGCAAAAATAAAAATAGCATTAAATCAGATCCACAACAAATTATAATGAGGAAAGAAAAAATTCTTAATTGAGTATTTAAATCAACGCAAGGTAAAAAAAGGAAAGAATTCAATATGACCACATTGGAGTAATGACACCTCACCACATCAGGATCTATAATCAATCAAATCAAGCACCCACGTCCACCACTTGTCATCAGCAATCAAACTTGGCCACAGAGATGGGCGTGGGAAGAACCAGCCATAATTCTTCAAATGCATAAAGATCGTCTTCTTCCAGAATATCACAATTATGGATGATTTACTTCCATCAAAGACTACATAATTTCAGCCTCTAAATGAAGTATTTTGCATGTAAGTGTACAACAGAGTTCTATCCATAGATCACAGAATTTCAGAACTTTATCCATTTCCCCATTTCGGATTTGCTTTATCTATTGCTTTTTTCTTTCTCCCTTTTTTTCTCCCTTTTTTATTTTTTTCCCGTTTGTTCATCTTTCCCCTTTCTTCTGCTTGAAATATTTTTTTCTATTATTTTTACATGGGGACTACAATTTCATTTTTCATTATTTTAAGCTCTTCAATCATTTCCTTCTCTTTCTTTTGATTGAACTCTCATCACAAGCATTCAGGTACAAAGAGTCTATTGAAAGCTAGCATACTCAAAGGCACAAGAACTCCTTTCACCATCAAATACAGGGTTAATTCCAGTGCTTCTCAAAGATACAACAGACCCTCAATCATAGCTAGAAGTGTTGAAACCCATGACTCCTGACAAGTGTCAAAATCCGTGAGGAAAATAAATGTCGAGATAACAATGAATTTTTATGGCATTCAAAGAAATGGAAAAGAATAACTGCCAATAGCAACACTAGAAGCCATTTTTCCCAGTACAGTTTTACACGGTAACAACTAACAAGAGTAGACAGAATTGAAAGTGCCAAGCAAAATAAGCCAAGCTTTAAATCATATGCAAGGCCAATACAACATAGGCAGCCAAGGTTCAACCCCAAAAACTAACTGGATGTGTTTCAAACAAACCCCCCACCCTCTAGGTAAAGGGAGATTACCTCATTAATGAATTATTTGTACTAAACTAAGAGAATATTATTTTATAACGTTAGAACAAGTTATGATTGTTAAAGATTTCACTTATAAGCAATGTTGCCAAAACCAAATCGAACCAGCCTGGAAAACTGGGAACTGGTCTTCAGACCGGTTCGATTATGACTAAAAACCAATTAAATTAAAAACTGGGAAAAACCCGGACAATTGTCACGTCCAACCGTAAAACCGGTTGACCTGGCAGCACCAGTAAGCTTATTTCTTTTAATTAAAAAGAACGGAAACTTCATAGGCCCCATGACTAAGTATAAGGCCCAAAAAGTTACTAACTATTTGCTAGCCATTTTTTATAGTTACTTTCTAACCTTCCTTTTACTCATTTTCCGATGTGGGATTGTTGATCCACCCTCAAGTTAAACCTTTCAAGTTTTAACACTTCCTTGGATTACCTTAGAACAATGTGCTATTTTTATTTGACAAATTGTATTAAAAAGTTTAAAGCCAAAAATAAATTAATTCTTCAATTTCAATATTTGATATCTTTTTTCATTTCACCTCTATTTTTCTCAATTAATATTATTTTAATATCACACTAAAATGATATATGAATAATTTGTTGAAGATTTTGCTATATTTATTGTTAATTTGGAAATTAAATTATTTTTCGGGTATGTATATGCACATTTAAGGGGTGTTTGGCACCCATTAATTATTTTCTCTGTCTTAATTATAACCACACATTCTTCATATAAATTAATATTACAAATGTAAAATTTTTCATTACTTTTCAACCATACATTTTTCCATCAATCACTATTCCAAAATTTATAATTTTCCAAAAATGGGTGTCAAACACGTGCTCATATTTTATACAATCGGTTCAACTCGGTTCGAACTTTTGACCCTTGACCCTCTTACTTTTCTAGGTCAATGACTGGTCGGTTTTGAAAACATTGCTTAAAAGCACACAATTAACTTTTTCTTTTTAATTTTTGTTTCAAAAAGTATTTTAAAAATGGAAAAAGAAAACCTTTGTGGCATTTTTTTGCCTTTTTTCCCCCTTTCCACGAACAAAAGAAAAACATCAGCTGAAAATGTAAAAATAAGAATAATGTTTTAGCAGGTATTGGGACAAGAGGAGAGTAAAAAGTACAGCATGTCAAAGTATCCATGGTCTAGACTTAGGTTGGCTTACTTTACATTTTAACACAGATCATGCAGGCTCAAGCTATTCTGGCCCAAATATGTGCAATGAAGACCAGGCCCGAGCATCATTAGGCCAAGATTTGCCTGGGCCAAGCCATGGTGTCTATGTTTATAATTCTCCTACTACTTAAATCACAAATATTTAATTGAATTGGTGATATAAATGTCCATAGACCAATGTAATGCTCATTTTATTACCCATAAAGTAACATAAAGGTCAACAATCAACTCTCCTTGTACAGATTCTCAAAAATTTCATATAGACAGGTAATTTGATCAATAAAGAATAAACCATACTTATAAATATGGGGCCAGCAAGGAAAATCTTTAGCCTAAGCCTGTCCAGAGTGAATAAACATGCTATAAGAGGCAACCCAAGCCTTCAATTTCTAGTGCAGGCTAAATGGACTGCTAAGTTCCAATGCCCATGCAACATTGAAATTGTAATGAAAATGAAACCATCAAAGTCATTCTTCCCTTAACGTATCCTCAATCAATACCACATGTGGCATAAATTCGCATTTCTAATCTTGTTTAATATAGTATGACCAAATGCCGTCTTAAAATCATCATTTCTACTATATTTGTTTTGTGGAAAATTTGTCCTTTAACAATCCATAATGAAAGAATGAAGGGAAAAGAAATAACTTATATCCCACACTTCAGTAAGAATATATACCAAACATGAAATGGGGCTTTAGGGGGATATAAGAATATGTATTTCTAGTTCAACAAAAAAAAAAGAAAGAAAGAAAGAAAGAATTGGGAGAAACAGGTATGTGTTTAAGGTAGAGCCCAGGACATATTGAATGCTTTACCAAATCTCTTCTCCAAAGGGGCTAATTTCACAAATGGTCATTGAAGTTACCTGACAATTTCAAAACGGTCACTGAAGTTTCAAAGTTTCAGAAACGGTCACTGAAGTTTGAAATTTCTTTCAAAACGGTCACTGAATTTTCAGATTTTTTGGCCAAGTTTGAGGCAATTTTTCGGCAACTTCCGACCACCAAAACCGTCGATTTCGGATACCGTTGGAAAGCCCACGATGTCATCTTCAATTACCACCAAAAATCTCCCCAAAACTCCAAGTGATTAGGCCGAAATAAACCCACGAAGTCGGCAACCGAAAATTATGAAAATCTGCCCAGATTTTCAAATTTTTGGGGCAAGTTTGAGACAATGTTTCGGCAACTTCCGACCACCAAAACTGTCGATTTCGAATACCGTTGGAAAGCCCACGATGTCCTCTTCAATTACCACAAAACATCTCCCCAAAACTCCAAGTGATTTGGCAGGAATAAACTCACGAAGTCAGCTACCCAAACTAGGCAAAAAAAGTCTGAAAATCTTCCCAGTTTGGGTAGCTGATTTCGTGGGTTTATTCTGGATGAATCACTTGGAGTTTTGGGGAGATTTTTTGTGGTAATTGAAGAGGACATTGTGGGCTTTCCAACGGTATCCGAAATCGACAGTTTTAGTGGTCGGAAGTTGTCGAAAAATTGTCTCAAATTTGCCCAAAAAATCTGAAAATCTTGACAGATTTCCACAATTTTCGGTTGCCGACTTTGTGGGTTTATTCCGGCCGAATCACTTGGAGTTTTGGGAAGATTTTTGGTGGTAATTGAAGAGGACATCGTGAGCTTTCCAACGGTATCCGAAATCGACGGTTTTGGTGGCCGGAAGTTACCGAAAAATTGCCTCAAACTTGGTCGAAAAATCTGAAAATTCAGTGACCGTTTTGAAAGAAATTTCAAACTTCAGTGACCGTTTCTGAAACTTTGAAACTTCAGTGACCGTTTTGAAATTTTCAGATAACTTCAGTGACCATTTGTGAAATTAACCCAATTTTTAAGACATCCTAAATTATTCTAGTGTTAACAGTGGGAAAGCTTCTTTCTTATCATTTTGCACCCAAAACTCTGCTTCTTTTAACTCTAGAATTAGTATAATTTGAGCAAAACCTATATGTTTTTCAACATACACTAAATGCCAGAAGGTATCTCAACTCTCTGTCACAAACCTATATCTAAATAGCTTATCCAGAGATTTAGCAAATCGAGTTGAAACACTAGGAGATCGTCCCATAACTCTTCCCACCACTATCGGAAGATATTTGTGAACCTCTCTCCCTTTCTAAATGTCTCGACCTCTATAAACAAATTTTCATTCTAGCAATCGTGGCATTTCAAAAGGCTGAAGAACCAATTCTAAATTCCATACGACTTCATCTCAAGAGTTTAGACACATCATAGCATTGCATCTTAGTATTATTGCCACAGAAAGTATTGTAAGCTAAAGCGCCAAAGTTAGAATAGGTCCATAGGTATGACTTATGATCTTGTAATGACCGAAAGTATTTGTTTTTGTATAAAAGTGGGAAAGCAACAAAGTTTCTAATTGCTTAGCTGTGCAAAATATAAATGTCTATTGAACCAAAAGTCCAATTCTTTGCAATGTAAAAATGTACAACATGGCTAAAATTCCTCAATATATACACACAACACATTCAGGTAGTGGATTCTTTGCAACAACCCAGGTCATATATAATTATAAGCACAGAGAAGAAAGTGAAATAATATAAAGTGAAGCAAATAATGACAATTCAAGTGACAATGAGCTACTTTGCAATGTGACCGAATTCAAAAACTTATGCATAGTTTTCACCTGCAATTCTGGCCGGTCAGCATGGCAAGAAACAGAATTGCTGATTAATACAATAAAAGCAGACAGTATCAAAGATGCATCAAAAGACAAGATAATAGATTTTAGACACAAGTTAAATGAGATAGAGGCATCGACCACTCAAGTAGGTTCTCGAAAGCATATTGTGGAAATAATAGATAGATTATTGGAATTTGGTACTCACATTGCCAACAAAAATAGACCGTGCATCAACCTCCTCCCTGCTTGCTTGAGCAGCAGCACTAGCAGGATCTGCAACGCCGAAATTGGATAATTGTGGACTCAGCATAAAATATGAAGTACCAGAATTAAACTAGATATATGCATACTACCGGCGCCGGGGGTGGGGGGGGAATCCAAGCTGAGGCAGCCAATCTTAAATTTTATTTTATTTTTTATTTTTAAACTTTAAAGTAAAAAGGAGGCAGTATATTATCACAAGAAGGTGCTAATGCCAAAGATATTCGAAGTGGTTTCTTAACTGAGCGAGGAGGGGAATCATTAAGTGTGAGAAAAGAAGGGTAGGGCAAACATAAAATCAACGAGTCAAAAGCAGCAATATAATTCTATTTCCTCAAGTTTTAATGCAGGAATCATATGGACTGAGTGAGGATCTCAAGCGATTTGAGCAGCTTCATCAGAATGGATATGCTCTTCCACAGGATCAATGACAGCATCAATCCCCTCAAAAGATTCCCCAACAAGCAGGATCCAGAAAAGTCAGTTCATGGAGATTTCAAAGTACAGAACAGCACCATTATTATTATTGGTGAATTTCTGTTTCTGGCTAGGCTCATTTCCTCAGAGGGCCTCAAAAACCTTTCTTACAAGTTTCAAAGAGTGTGTTATTCTTATAAGTAGGGTGAATTTACTTCGGAGTTTTTTCCTTCTTTTTACATGTTTAGTAAAAACAAATTAGCTAGTCATTCCTTACTGAAAAATTCAGTTACTTATATTTTTGACATTAAATACCTGTGTCGAATTAAGAAAAGCTTTAGTTAGCTCAGAAAATGAAATCACTCAAATTTCCTCCATAAATTGAGAAAGTTATCAATTATTTTAATCCTAATTCAAATTATTAAAATATATGAAAATCATTCAAGTATTAAGTTTTAAAATTTTTTGCAATAAAAGTAATAATAATTCTAAAAAGTAAATTAGTATAATAATTTAAAAAATTACAAATAAGAATTTTCCAATGTTTGTTATAACCTGTTATATATAGGCATTTATTTTGCCAAACCTATTATTTCTTATGACTATAGTTTATTAAAACGTAAATCTTCAAAATAATATTAATACAATTGAGCAAAAAAAAAAAAACAAGTAGTATTTACTTGTGTTATAATTTTTAATCTCAGCACACAATTTATAGATACCGAAACTCCATTCTGCATCCGCATAGCTCTTTCCTCTAAGCTGATGTTGTTTAATAAACGACACAAGACCATGAGAAGGTCAAATATAATGAAGGTCGTCGCCCTAGATAATTTTATTTTCTTCAATTTTGGACATAATATGAGCCGAAAGATTTCAGGACTCTTCTAACAGAAAAGGTTGCAAATGTACATCCCTTTATTTACCAGTGAAATATTGGGTTTTGATGATAATATGCATCACGCGCATAATTTCCCTAGCTTTTTTCATCCATCTTATATATCAATTCTCCTCAGTCATCACTACATGTGTGCATTGGAAATTGATGCATTAGCATGACCAGCCTTTTCTTTTTAATGTGAATCTGTCAATCGTAACTATTATGGTTAGTCTGGTTCTTTCGGTGATTATTAGGAGTTCAACTAGAACTTGTATTACAATGATGTGTAGCTGGTCTGGTATAACTACAATTAGGTTTCGAAGATAGATTTTATGGAACAAAAGGAAGAATATGCGCCAACAAGCATCAACAAGCAGAGAATAACATCTAGCCATCTCTCTCTCTCTTTCTAGCAGTTCTTGTCTCAAGTAACTCTGGTCCTTTTTTCCTTTTGTCTACATCAATCTACTATCTTACTCGTGTTTACTAGTACTTCTGCTTTCTCATGGGAAATGAGTAGTCTAACATAGAATTCCATACAATGTTGTTACTAGTACGAGTCATATTCTACCAAAAATCATGCCAATCTTTCCAACATTTGCTGATAATCATTCCTTCCATTCCGATCTTGTTCTTGTAATTATTATCACCAAACATAAACAAATTAGGAGGTTATTGTGAAGTTGCAGATTCCATTCACCGATAAGAAGCTTAGATCTAAATTTTAGTTGTCCCAATAGCTAATGCTTGCCATGAATGCTTTTATCAAATGATGGTATCATTCCATGAGCTGCTTTGATGCATGTTTTACACAAATCATTTCAGTTGAAATAGCCTCATATCTGTTCACTCTCTCATGCATTAATACTTCTTTGAAAATATACACTGCTGATTCCCATGTTCCTCCAAGTATGGTTTGTAAAACCTCCATATAGAATGAATTACATAATGTGAATTCTAAGAAGTTCACCATTAAATGAATGCACGGATAATCATATATTAGTCAAAACTCAATTTATTGCCAGCTCTAAGGTCATGTTGATCTTGGACTCAACAAACTGATTATGACACTTTGAACAGTCAGCTCTTAACAATTCAAAATCATCACTACCTTAAAAAATGTTGTCAGCATCAACTCACCTCTCTCGAGATGAACTTTCAAACCGATAATTACAGATAGTATAGCTTCTAGGTGTGAGAATTGTACGTATTGAAAAGCTAATGAATAATATAAGATATATTTAGCTTAAAATTCACTAACATAAAGAGAACCATGTTATTTCAAGAGTTATTCAAGTATTAAAAGTCAAAAATTAAATGGTCATAATACATACTCATTAGAGTCATTACTGTACATATGTTAACTACAATGGCAAATAGAGTGCCTAGTATAATACTACTCGTCAAATAGTTCTACAAGCACATTGACATTATATGTAAAATGCATGCAAGCATATTTATAGTCAACAAAAACATTGCTAAGATCTACCTTCCACAAGTACAAGTGAATTGCTATTCATTTTTTATCTTCCTCTACATATATGTCTGTGTAGAGTTCATTGAATTACAGTCAGATTCCTTTGCCATCATACTCCCTCCGTCCCAATTATATAGGCTGGATTTCCTTTTTCTCTTGTCCCAAATATATAGGCTGGTTTCCTAATATAGAATATTTTATTGTGTTCTTTTACCAATATACCCTTATTAAATTCTCCCCACTTAATGTGCCAACTTCTTGAAATTATCCAAATACACACATTTCCCACTTCTTGGAAATATGAAACAGCTCTCATTTCTTCTTTTTCTTCAAATTCTCTATTAATTCCAACAATATTTAGTTTTACATACTAAAAATTAAATAGGGGTAAATTAGGAAAGATCTTGGCAAAAATTAATTTTCCAATGACATTAAAGAAGTTTTCTTAATCCGTGTGAAAAACTAAACAAGTCTATATAATTGGGACGGAGGGAGTATAAAAATTATTTTCCATGTCTTCTCCTGAAAACTAATTGGCTACTTTTTTAGGGGAAAAAATGCTCTCTTGTTATGTTCAAAACGAAATTAGACCACCTTTCAAAAAAAATTGTTTGAAGTCCTGTTTGACACACATTTTTCATAATACATTCTCTCAAAACTCATTTTCAACCGCACATTCTTTTATAAAATAATATTTTCCATCACATCAATAACTTTTCCTTACTTTTTAACCACATATTTCCAATCATATTACTATTTAAAATACATTTATTCCTCGATAATATCCATCAAACACACCCTAAAAGCCTTTTGCACTAAAATTCAATTTTAACCTTGTAAAAAAAGGCCAGCACAGCTGCTCCCTTTTCCTTTTACCCCAGGAGGTCTTCAGGAGCTTCCATGTAAGGCAAAATTCTCGCCCATATTCAGAAATTTCCTATCTTTTGCCAAAAATTAATCAAAATATGAATCTGTTAATGCCTTCTTCTGAGTTTTTGTGGGAAATAAAGATGCTGTAGTTTTTCAATCTTCTTATCATATTTGTAATTTCTTCCTTTCAATTTTCAAATGCAAACACACACAAAAAAGTCCATTGCATTATTTCTTCAGCATTTCTTACGCAAAGTAGATATCATGCTTTTTCCATATCCATTCTTTGAATGTAGTTTTAACCCAAAAAAATTCCCTTCATTTAAACAGCAAAGAAGATAACTTACAATTTCCCCAAACTACTTCCAATAATACAGTGCCCTCTAAAATCAGAACCAATTTCCTCAGTAACATAAAATCAAATACATGTATAGCGCGTAGATATAGCTGCAATTGATTATTTAAAAAAATGAAAAATAGAGAATCACAGAACAAGACCCAGAAACCGAAAAGTACAGACCTTGAACAGCACCCATCTCCTTCTCAACTTTCGCCTGCATTTCACGAAGCGCCGCAGCCTCCTCTTCCATCTCCTTCAATCGCTTCTTCATCTCATCCAATTCCTAAAAGAAAAAAATCCCCAAATCCACTCAGATCCAATTAATCAAATCAAACCCACATATCCACATACATAGCTACACCACACAAAAAAAAAAAAAAAAAAAAAGAGAGGGGTACCTTGATAGCGTCATCATCGGCAACTGACATATCGACGTCGACGTTGTTAGGATCCAAATCGCCTTCCATTTCCGCTTCGTCAGGGATTTCTCCGCCGTACACCTCGTGCTCCTCTTCATCCATCGCTTCTCTCCAAATGAAATCTTGTTACACAAAGTGAACAATCTCAGTATGAGAAATCCGTGATGAACGGAAATCGAAGTTCAGAGTTAATTTAATCGAGGGGGATTTACAAAAGAGTAATTATTACCACCACAAAATTTTAAGTGCGCCGCATAATGCACCGTACCAAATTTACAATTATGACCGTTTCTTCTACGTTATTATCTTATTAAAATAAAAAATATGACCATTATATACATCACATCAACATTTAATTTCAAATTTTCTATCTCTTGTATGAGATTCAATAACGACTATATTTTTTATTCTCAATCTACAATAATTTGACTCAAACATGGACTATTTTCATTTTAATAAAATGATAATGTAGATCAAATGGAATATAATAAAAATAATAATAAAAAAACGAATTCTGGATTTTAATAAATACACCGCAACTAAACATCATAATTTTCTTTTCTTCCAAACATTTCTTTCCATTGTGTATTTTTTTTATGTTGCTAGCATCCAGGGCTATATGAACTAGACAAAAAAATAAGTAGAAAACCTTATGCAATTATTCTCATCCACATTATCAAGAGAAATGGGTAAGGTTTTTTTTCCTCGTCCACATAATTTTTCTTAATTGTTTTTCTCGAAGAAGAAGAAAACTTGATTTCAAAAAAATTGGTCTATATCTCTTCGTCAGCGAACTTGATTTCTAAATTAAGAGAGAATAAAATGTTTCGAAACTCATTAGATATGGGCTAAATTAGAACACACAAGGATAGATGCATATTTGCAATCTTTCTGAAAAGTATAAACTTTAAAGGATGATATTTAAATTTCTGCTCACCTTTATCGGGACGAATTATTATATACCTAGTTTTATATTTGAGTATTTATTCATTTTGATGAGAAGAGATTTCAATAACATAATCAATTCTTAGTGGTGGCAATCGAGTCGAGCGGCTCGGTAAAAACGAGCCCGAGCACGAGCCAAGCAGTCATTTAGACGAGCAGCTCGTCGAGCAAGCCCGCGAGCCGGCTCGTACCAAAAAAAAATATTTAATTCCTAGACCAGAACGGTTAGTGAATTTTCAGTGACCGTTTCGGTCCTTAATTTATTTATTTATTCTATTTCAATTTTCTTTCCCTATAAATACTCATCCATTACAACATTTTTCCCCACCAAACTTACTATCGATCTCGCATTCTTTACTCTACTTTCTACAATTTATTTATAAATCATTATCATCATTCTATAATTTATACTATTCTACATTTTATTTTTACATTGTCGAGTTATAATCTTGATTTTACAATTTATTTTCTACACTACTACATAATCTTCATTTACTTCTCAATTATACTTCAAGTCTTCAACATTCAATTTCAATTATTCACAAATGGATCCACGATCGTTTGTTAAAAATTTGTTCAGTGTCAGAGGTGAAACACCTCCCCAAAATTAATTTGGGAATGAATTCGCCGGTCTAAATGAATTACTCATTCCAAAAATTTTTCAAGATTTCAATGTTCATGAAGGTAATTTGGATGACATTGATATTGATACTAGTCATCCAATTGATTTGGAACATAATGAAAAACGTGCATTAGATATTCTCGATGCAAAAGTAGAGAGGAAGGGGAAGAAGCAGGCAATATGTTGAGACCATTTTAAATTGGTTCAAACTGGTCGTGTGATCGATAGAGTTTCGGAAACCAAAGCAGTGTGTAAATACCGTCAACAACGATTGACATGACAAAAAGGGATTGGAACCACCCACCTCAACCGTTATTACAAAACATGTGCGGCCAAACATGAGTTTCTTCCAGCTGGTCAAACGCAACTACAGTTTAATAGTCCAGGCGCCGGTGCTACTACTACGCCATTTTCTACGTGGATTTATTTGGAGGAGAAAGCTCAAACGGGAATAGTGAAGTTCGTTACCGCGACGGAGTTGCCACTAGTAATAGTGGACAACCAACATTTCGTTTCCTACATCAAACAATATTTTCAACTGAGATACGTTGGGGTAAATCGAAATACTCCTCGTTTTTAATACAATTGAAGATTTTCTTAATTCAAAGAAACTATTGATTGCGGATTTAAAAAAATATGTGAGTGTGATATCTTTGACTTCGAATATGTGGGAATTGATTAATAAAAGATGTTACATAGCTGCAACATCTCACTATATAGACCAACTTTGGGTCTTGCAAAAAAAAAATATTGCTTTTAAAATTATCGAGTTCCCACACAATGCTAACAATATATTTAATGCTATTATGAACATTATTAGAGAATATAAATGCGAGAGTAAAATTCGTTCTTTTACGTTCGACAACGCTAGTGTAAATAAACATGTTATCGATAAATTGCATAGGGTACTTCAACCCGATTTCGGTGGTTATTTATTTCATATTCGATGTATTTGTCATATTTTTAATTTAATAGTATATGACGGTTTAAAACGTTTTAATGGTGAAATTCAACAAATTGGGAATGCACTAGTCCATATCACGATTGCACATAGTAGAAAACAAACATTTGAGGAATTTTGTGGCGAAACTGGAGTGTCGCATACAAAAACCATTATTTGTGACGTAGGGTATAGATGGAACTTCACATACATATTATTAAAATCATGTGAATGTTTCGAACATTTAATTGCTGGATTTTATAACAGTAGGTCTATGAGAGACGACGACAATACTATTTTAAATGAGCACGATTGACATTTAGTTTTTAAAATTAAAAGATTTTTGACAACTTTTAATAATTTTACAAATATTTTGTCTGGTATTTATTATCATACTAGTTGTATGGTATTTGAATGTCTGTACATAATTGTTAGGGTTTTTTTATAGATTTAAAAATGACTCCAATTTTAATTCAATTATATTTTTCATGGAATTAAAATTTAGAAAATATTGGGAAGACTTGCCCATGTTATTTCTATTAGCATGCATCATAAACCTCGATAAATTTATCGGATATTAAATTTGTTATTGATCAAATTTCAAATGCTTTAACTTTTAACGTACCTATTACTTATAAGAATTTGGAACAAACTTTATGTGAAATGTATGAAGTATATGCTTCACGAATGTGTACACATATTACTTGTGTACCATCTGACTCTACAACTACTCCTTCCACTAATATAGGAGATGACGACACTGAAGTTTTAAATTTATTCAAAGGCATGAACTCATATGTATATGATTCAACTACATATGCAGGTTCATTTAGTAGTAGTAGTAGTTTGTCTTCCACTGCATGTACTCAAACATTGAGTAATAGTCCAAACGCGCTGTTAATTGATTACTTTAATCATAATATGCCTAGTAACAATGCAATTAGGAAAAAATCAGAAGAAATAATTAATTTCTAGCGAAGGTATGTACGCCGATGGCCAATAATTTCTGCAATTGCAAAAGATCTACTAACACCTTTAATTAGCATTTTAGTTTCGGAATCTGCTTTTAATACAAGGAAAATGGTTCTCTTCGAGGTCAGGAGTCGACTAAAAGAAGATATTTTGAAAGTATTAATGTGCGTAAAAGACTAGGAAGACGCTCATTATCGACTGTAAGATAAATATGTCGAAATTACCTGTAGTAAATAAGTGATATTTAATTTAACAATATTCATCACAAAATTTTATTTTAATACCTTTATAATTTTCTAAACTTAATTCTGCCTATTCGAAATTGAAGTAACCGGTCTCAGGTCCAGATAAAGGAGGAATGTTTATCTTTTTTTTTTTTTTGCTTTTATTATTTTTAAAAAGAAAAATTATTTGAAAAAATGTTTAGAAAATGTGTGTGTGTGTGTGTGTGTGTGTGTGTGTGTGTAGGTTTAGTATAGTGTAAAAAAAAAAAAAAGACGAGCCGCGCAGTTTAAGATCTAACAAATTGATTTTTTTTTTATAAAGAATGATTAAATAAATTGATGAATTCTTACATATAGTATTACGGCACAAAACTTGCAATTATAGAAAAGAAGAAGAAATTAGGTTCAGATTTGTAGTGTGATTATAATGTGGTGTGATTAATTAAAGCTACATTAACCTAATTATGTAATTTTATTTAAGGCTATTTAAGTAAATAAGAAAAAAATTAAAAATTGTGGTACACTTAATAAATTTTGTGGTGGTAATATAATTACCCTTTACAAAAAATGGTGAGCTCTCGCAAAAACAGTCAAATTTGGTACCAAATTGACTAATATCCATAGTAAAAAAATAAAAAAAAATAAAGCACTTTTTTCAACTTGTCATGAATTTCGAGAAAAACAAGTAGCTTTACATTAATGCTAGGTAATACATAATTGATTCATTTGCTTTTATTATCTATTAGGAGTGTGTTTGAGCCACATTATTTTGAAAGAATGTATTCTGGAATAGTAGGTTGATGAAGAATGTGTGATTGAAAAATAATGAAAAGTTATTGGTGTAATATAAAATATTATTTTATTGAAGAATATGTGGTTAAAAATGAGTAGAAGAATGATAATAAAAATTTTATTGTGTACCAAACATAGGCTAGGAATTGATCAAGAATTTTGGAAAAATATGAAGAAAATAAAGTAGAAAAGTCATTAACACTAAAAAAAAATGCTTATAATTCATAAGAAAATCATATAATTTTATTTCGAGAAATTTAATCTTATCCAAATTTGCAGTTGATGATAGAAGATAATTTTTGTTTGAAATCTTGTTTTTATTTATAAATTATGTTTAATAGTTGTTATTCTTGATACTTCACAACGTTCTCGACATTTTAAAAATTGTTATCCACATTTGGACCTTGTTTATCTTGACATTTAACACTCTATTTGTTTAGAATGAGATTCGTTCCAAGGATGAAAGTTTTCTACATTTCATAGTATTCTCGACATTTTAAGTGTACTTCTCGACATTTCATAAATGTTTTATTTACCCACTTATAGAGAGAGGTGAGCATTTAATGCATGATTGACATGATACTTTTTATAATGAGTAATATAGGTTGTATGTCAAGTTATTATTGGTTAATACAAATTTTAATTATATAAATAATTTTATCTTCATTGTGAAATTTAAAATTGTCGATGAAGGCATTTTGGTCTATATTAAAATGAACATTGAAAATTTTTGGAGATTTTTGCAAATGACTATGTAAAAATGGATATTTTTTTCAATTTCCTCTTTAATCAATGTCTACATAACTTTGCTACTTGCACGTGGATTTTAAAAATTGAATTGTTGCTCCCTTCAATTTGAATAAAATTACTCATTGCTCACTAAATTTTATTATAAGTAATATTGATGGAAATGATATGGGTGATTAGTAGATAAATTTATTAAAATTTGGGTGAGCAAAGAATAATCTTTTAAATTTCGATGACGAGCAGTAACCTATAACAAAGTTTAGTCACTATTGATTAAATTTCACATAGCCTTTTCTTCTTTGATTTGGAGAAAAAATTATAGTGATAAATATTTAAGCCTTGTTTGGTTCAACTAAAAGGGTAAATTAAATTCAATATAAACTCAATAATTTAATCATATGAAACACATATTTCTTTAAATTTCAATAAAATTAGATTTTTATTTTAACCAACGGAGGCTAACTAAATAATCCACCACAATCTACAGAAGTCAAATAATGAACTACTTTACATCCAGAACGGAGACTAAAGGAACAAGAGTCTCGTGGTCCACACCTATTCTCTAGGAATAATGCTACTAGTAGAACTAGATAAGTGCATTCAACATTGAAGAGCTGAAATTGTTTATACCATGTATCACTTTTTCAGAAGCACTTCTCACCGATCCAATTTGTAGCATTAGATTCTTTATCATTTATGTTAAATATAAAGTGTATTGGCAAAGTTCTGTGTCCAAAATATCATTTAATCGAGTTATATTCAGGATTGAATTGTCCGGTGTTGAGAGCGTCCATTAAATAATTCACTGCTTACTCAAAAACACTCAAAGAACGTCCAAAGATCGCTCAAGCCATTTTCCAATAGACTACTCGAGCGGACGTGCTATCCGAAGAAAACATAGTTTGCGATTTGCAGCCTATTTACAATCCTAAACAACCCATAATTCTCTAATACTATATATACCGAACCAAATTTCGTCCCAAAAGCAGGTTGAGCCATTATTCATTCGAGAGACCACATTGTTGAAGATGAAATATTTATTCCTTCTTTCCTTGCCTCGACCACAAAATCAAAACATTAAAAATCTAAAAGATCAAAACACCAAATAAATTTCTACCAAATACATTTCAAAATTCTAAAGATCCAGAGAAGTGAGTAGAGTTCCAGCTCATGAAAAAACGAGTTCGTTCTTGATGATCTATGAGGAAAAAAAAGCCCACAGGTTCTGGAGCTAGTACTCAAGTATACAACCGATGAGTCCTTCGGTGATCAAATGTTGGGTCAGAGTCTATTAAGATTTAGTTGTGTATGTATCAATTTTATAAGTTAAATATTTTTTAGTGAAATATTTATGGAGGTTTTTTCTCTTAAAAGAGTTGTTCAACGATTTTTCTTTCATACCCAAATATTGGTGTTGATTACTTTTATGCTTTGTATTTTATGTTTGATTGACCGCTGGATTTAGATTGTTTTCAATTCATTTAGATTCAATAACTTATGACTTGTTGTAATTACCGTCGGTTAATTTTTAATTCCGTACATTACACATACTCACATTCTCTCTAAGTATTAGTTGGGTTGAATCTCGTTTATTTCATTTCAGATGCCATCTTTGACAACTATTAATTCAGGGTTTTCAAATTCAAAAGAGCCCTTCCATTGTATCACCCCAAGAGCTAGCACAAAGTCCGTATGATTAAAGATAACAACTCCTTTCCCAATTGTCCTTAATTCTTTGTACGATTGCATCATCCTTAAACGTCATTTACATTTCAAGTCATGTTGCCATCCATATACCCATGTTCCATTCTCCGTGCATCCCTTGTCCCTCTTACTGCATGATCGAGAAACTCAATGTAACAGCTCCTCGAGACATAGCTCAGTGATACAAAGAACAAGAGTGAGATAGTTTCAGTTGAGCTGGCAGCCGCAGTGTAAGGATTCGATTCTTGCCTCTAACAAGGCTTGTAATATGATTATTTGTGGGCACCAGTATGACAGCTCTTGTACCATGACCTGTTGAGACACATCCCGCAATTTACCTCCTCCACAATGCTTTAGGGGCGGGGCGGTGGAGGACCCTCAAGGTTAGGGTTCAACCTTTTTTTAAGAAATTAAACGTAACATTTTAATGCTCGAATTACTCTAAATAGTAAGAAGATATAAACATAATGAGAAGGGGTATTGTAAGCTACACACACAAAAAGGAAAAGGGAAAAAGAACACGATAAGATAAGACGAGAAAGAAGACGAGATCAAATTGATTCTCTAGAAAAGCAATTTTGCTATTGACCTTCATGAACATTCCCCAGGGTATAATTGGAAATTGCGTCTTCAAGGATATCCAATTGCAGTCCATCGAAGTGGGTCTAGTCGGTTAAAAAATCAGAGAATAAAATGACAAAGTGGTCATCGATTCATCACCCTACAACAAACACCACTTACTGGCCAGATTTTATTCCATACCGATAAATTGCTTACACCTCCACCTCCCCCCACCCCCCAGCCTACCCTTCAAACCGCAAAGAATATGTTCCCACAAATCCCACATTTCACACGCAAAAAATAAAGTTTAAGAGCCTACAGAAATAATCTGTTAAACACCCAAAAAACTATCAAGCCAGTTCTCAAAATGTCCTCCACCCTTCTCCTCCTCTTCCTTCTCCTTAGCTTGGCCATCGCCGCCTCGGGGACACCGCTCCGACCTGGTTTCTACTTCAAAACCTGCCCGGAAGCTGAATTTATTGTTCGGGATGTGATAAAAAAAGCCATGGTTAGAGAAACCAGAAGTGCTGCCTCTGTGATGCGCTTGCAATTCCATGATTGTTTAGTTAATGTAATTCTTACATCAAAACCAGCCGATATGACAAAACTGATTTCTTTGTCGAATCAAGATTTTGAATGGGATTTTCTTGGATTTTTGTTTTGTAGGGGTGTGATGGCTCAGTGTTGCTGGATGATACCCCATACATGCTTGGGGAGAAGTTATCTTTGTCGAATATTAATTCGTTAAGATCATTCGAAGTTATTGACGAAGTGAAGGAAGCCTTAGAGAATGCCTGTGCAGGTGTTGTCTCGTGTGCTGACATCTTAATCATGGTTGCTAGAGACGCCGTTGTTCTGGTAAGCTTTTGTACACAGTATACGATTAGACAATACGATAAAACAAAATTTTAACACTTTCTTCTTTCTTTTATGGGTTATTGAACCAGAGTGGAGGACCAAATTGGGAAGTAAAACTAGGCAGGCGAGATAGCTTGACGGCCAGCCAAAAAGATTCGGACGATATAATGCCAAGCCCTAGAGCCAATGCAACTTCTCTCATTAATCTCTTCAGCAGATTCAATCTCTCTGTCAAAGATCTAGTAGCCCTTTCTGGCTCTCACTCCATTGGCGAAGGAAGGTGCTTTTCCATAGTCCACCGACTATATAATCAATCAGGTACAGGAAGACCCGACCCTACCATTGAACCGAAGTTCAGAAAGAAGCTAGATAAACTTTGCCCACTAGGAGGAGATGGAAATGTGACAGGGAACTTGGATGCCACCCCAAAGAAATTTGACAACCAGTATTTTAAGGACTTGGTGAACGGGAGAGGATTTCTTAATTCAGATCAAACGTTGTTCACTCATCCAAAGACTAGAGAGTATGTCAGACTGTTCAGTAGAAATCAGAGAGAATTCTTTGAGGCTTTCGTCAAGGGGATGATTAAATTGGGTGACTTACAATCTGGTCGCCCCGGAGAAATCAGAAAGAACTGTAGGGTAATCAATGGCCGGCCACTGGAGGATTTAATTGATGACTTTTAAGGGTATCAGATTAGTAAATTACTATTGAAGTTTAGTTTAAAAGGTTAAGGTTAGAAAATGTCTACATATATCGTTGTTGTCGATGTATCTGTATGGTATCTCTTTGGAATTATGCAAACGAATTAAGGTTTTACTCGTATATTACTCAAGAAGTCTAAAACACAGTACCATGATTTAAGAAAATCAGTATTCGTTGTACTGAAGAAATAATCGATGCATCATTGTAGCTTTACCAAAATATTGACATTTTCATGGGATAGAAATAGTCTATTATTCGCACAAAAGAAGTTTGAAAACTGACGAGCCTACGAAAATTTAGGATTTTAATTCATTGGAACACTAACCATAGATTTATTCAGCAAAGAAAGCGAAGCAAGAGTCGGGTTCTCAAGAAAACACACATCAATTAACCATACATTTAACCGATCAAATATCAATAAAACTAATAAACATGTCAAAATATTTAATTACCAACAGAACCAGTACACAAAGAAAGTAGTTTAATAAAGGTCAAAATTATCGCAGCAACACGATAGGAAAACCGGGTAACGAAGTCAAAAATAAGAACTGCATTCTGATGAAACTTAAGCGATAGTGGATGGCTTAGAGGCTGCAGAAAGTCTAGACCTCTTCTTTGCCAAGCTCTCACTACGCCTCTCCCTTTGCTCCTTCAATCTAGAGGCAAGAAGCTTTTGGTACTCGGCAGCCTCGGCCTTGGCCTTGGCAATCCTCTTCTTCTTGTCGGAAATTCTAGCTCTCTTCCTTTGCAAAGTCAAGGGAGTCACCAGCCTCTGAATCTTAGGAGCTTTGCTCACATTCTTACCTGTCAAAAGACAAGCATACAAAATTCAACTCCCCTTAACAACTTACAACCTTGGACGTATCAAAAATTCCTATATATAAGTAAAAAAGAACAAGCTTCAAAGTATTGACATCATTAATAACCACAAAGTCGAGGCATACGAACTCACCAGCTTTGGTGGTGAAAGTTCGGCGGTAAGTGTTAACATACTTCCTTACATCATCTTCCTTAGAAAGGTTGAAGAGTTTACGGATCTTTGATGCTCTCTTTGGTCCTCTCATCCTCGGCTTCTCAACATCAGTCAATCCAGGCAGATCGTTGTCACCCTTTTTCACAATCACTAAGTTCAGAACAGAGAGATCGGGGCTAACAATGCATCCACGAACAGACTTCCTTCTGCGCTCTCCATTTCTCCTACCATACCCACGGAAGCAAGGGGTACCTATTCGAACAAATATTCTCTTACGGTCCTAACTCAAGAAGAGATCAACTATCATGACACCTATAAGAGGTCAACAATCACAATTCACACATACCTCGGTACAGCAAGAGGCGAACACGGCCAGGAGTCAACACACCCTGCTTCATTGGAAAACCTTGCTTGTCACACCCTCCCATAATTTTGAATACGTAGCCCTTGAACTCCTGTAAAACAAGTCGTTGTATCCACATTAGAATAAGATCGTAACTTTGTGGGTGCTATAACCATGGTATAAAACAAGTAAACTTAGCGCGTAAAAGTGATAGCATACCTCACCCAAAGCATCTCCACTGACCTCCTGAGAGATCCTCTTGTCCCAGAATACACGGCTGCAATTACAGTTTTGATATATCAATACCATCAGTTAACATATTTGCATATTATTGGGTATATCAAAATTTCAAACATTGCATGATTCTTAAGCATGCAGTAACCAGTAAAATAGAAAATAAACAGAATACGTCAAAATAAGTTACTGACTGGCAAAAGGATTGAAATGCACCATACGTAAAAGTTTACATGGAACTGAAATTTTGTTAAAAGAATGATTTTAGTCTAAATTTTCAACAGAAATCAACATCTACTCTACACCATAGATCATGATAAAAACAATACGAGAACTGGGTCTGAAATGTGAGTATTAAGAGGTACTATTGGGAGTTTACATCAGAATTCATTCTGTCATCTCACTCCCACCCCTGAACAGCAATGTTTGAATCTCAATGCCAGTGCAAAATCCAGACAGTCGGATTAAAATGGAGAGAGAATTTTTAATAGGTTGGGAGGTAGAATTTTTTATAGGTTATTTTTTCTCCATTTTTTTTATTTTTTAATAAAATCGACTCTAAAAAATTACCAAAGAGAAGATTTGCTCCTGGAACAAATGCCATAACAAGTACACTATATTCAGTTCTTTTTCGCTAACTTTAATAAGCTTTCAAAAAAAGGATAAATAAATAGTTTCAATAATAGCTACATAAATGTGTAACAATAGCAATGAACAAAATCAAAGTAAGCACAAAGAAGTCCAGAACGTAGGGCCCACAGAATCAGATTCAAACATTTGAGAAACATAAAAAATAATAACACAAAGTGCAAAATTGGTTCTTGCAATAAAGATAAAATATTTTTGTGTATTCAGGTATAAGTGTTGTATCATTTTCCAAATTGCATTTCTATTCCATAGATGCAAGCAAAATAATCATAATCGAAAAATTAAGGACATGAACCAATTTATCTCACCAAATACATAAACAAATTCGCATTTTTAAAACAGAAGGCATAACAAGCAATCAGACCTCAGTTCATTTATCATTAAAAATTTTAGAAGAAATTCGAAAATGAAGACATACAGTTTCTGGTCATCATCTATCTCGAGCTTCTTCTGGCAACCAGTGGTCGGATTTGCGATGTTGAACTACAAACATTCAAAAATTCAAAATAGTACTACAAAAAAGATCAGAATTTATGTATATATACAGTATTTGCAGGCATAAGAGAGAGTACCTTCATCTTCGAAAGGCAGCAATGATGTTAAACAAGTGATTTGAAAGCTCGCTACACAGCCTTCGTCTGAACTAGGGTTTTTGGATCATCATGTGGATTGGGAATACATGCGTTTTAGGGTTATAACGGTTCGAGCCTTCCGGCCCGTCGTGATTGGGCTTCAGTGGATTTAGGCCATTTGTAATTCAACTAAAATGGATGAACAGCAACCATGACATAACAACCCCCACATGTCTTGTCCTAGTGTCATGGGATGCAGTTTTGCTTAAATCCCGTGTTGTAAATATTTATTTAATTTGTAAAATAGTTAGAAAATAGAAAAGAAAAAGTATAATTCTAGAGCCAAATGATGTCTACTCCCATCATTTGGGTTTTTGTTGTCAAGTCTATTATAGGGGGTATTAGTCTTTCAAACATTTTCAAATTTACTAGTGTTTTCCCCATGCACTAGCCATTATAATTTCCTACTTTCGTCTATTGTAATTTTCAGCTTTCTAGCAATCAATGAAGATGTTATTTCCATTGTGTTCAATTTCATGCTGCAAGCTTTCTTAAAATTGTAATTAAATTTTCTTTCGTCCCAACGCGATCGAGAAAAGGCGGAATGTAGTCTAGCAGAGCAGACTACTGCTGCACGGTGCCCCTTTCTGTGCTAAGAAGAAAGGTAACCCGTGAAAGTTGGTATCAGAGTTGCGGCTCGAGATCTCGTTAAGAAAGCTATGAAAATTGACCCAAATTCCCCGAACACCACGGAGGTGGTAGACGTTCAAAAGAAGAACACCCGACAGCGTTTGGAGGCGCTTGAGGTGACAAACACTAGGTTGTGTTTTGCCATAGAAAACCTCGAGGATAAGGCCGAGGCGGCACAGACGAAAAATCGACAATTACGCATCCAACTGGATGAATGCCAGAGGCATGCGCAGCTATGACTGAAGCTGTTGCTATCATACCTGAGTTGCAGGATGAGATGGGAGCGTTGAGAACTCAGTTACTAGTTCTTCAACGCGCGATTGGCAACGGACAAGCCATCGCACATGAGCCGGTGCATAGGCTCAGAATTCCAGAACCGTGTACCTACGGAGGTGCACACGATGCTAAAGAAGTTGAGAACTTCTTGTTCGATATGGAACAATACTTTCTTGCGGCTTCGATCAAGGACGAAGCGAGAAAGGTCACAACAACTACCATGTATCTAGGTGGAGATGCAAAGCTATGGTGGCGAACGAAGTACATCGATATTCAGGCCAACATGGTTCGAATAGATTATTGGGATCTTCTCAAGGAAGCTATCAGATCTCAGTTTTTCCCAGAGAATGTGGAATACGAGGCACGTCGGGCATTACGAGAACTGAAACACACAAGCTCCATCAGGGAGTATGTGAAGGCCTTCACGGGGCATATGCTGAATATCAGAGATATGTCAGAGAAGTCAAAACGATTAACTCCGCTGCTCAACCAATAGCGGGAATAGCACAATCTGTATCGATCAAAGTAGGTCCATTCGAAGGAAGGACAATTTTGTAGGTAGTTCAGATGGATGATTTCAAGCTGATTCTCGGATTGGAATATCTTCGGGTTACAAAGACAGCAGTGTTGCCACATTCTGACTCATTAATAATGATGGGGAGCAAACCATTCATTATTCCCACACAGGTTGGGAAAACGGCGAGAAAGGCGTCTCGGTCATGCAATACAGTAAGGGTTTCAAGAGGAATGAACCCTCATTCTTGTGTTCTCTTCGAGTAGAAGATATCGAAGAAACAACTAGCTCTATTCCAACGTCTATCACAAGGCCGAAGGAAGTTGAAGACATTATGCTGGATGTGTTACCAAGGAAATTGCCAAAAAAGAAGGGCAATTGATCGCGGGATTGCACTTGTTCTGAGTGCCAAACCTCCCACCAAGGCACTATGCCGTATGGCTCAGCCGGAGCTTGAAGAACTTCGGGAGCAAGAGAGAGAAGTGTTGGGAAGTTGGACTATCGTGGAGCACACTTATGCACTACCACAACATGCAGGCTCACTGGAGCCCCTTTCCATCCTGAATGAATCAGTCGAAAGTGGATCGACGAACTACATCAATGGATTGCCAAGAGTTGAAGACTTTGGCACTATCATCATCGGGATGAATTGTTTATCTAAAGATTCGACGGTCAACACAGCGCCCAAGTATGTATCAGCCGAAGAGACAGCTCAACTCTTCTTCAAGCCTATTATCAAATACTGGGGATCGCCTATCATCAATGATCGAGATTCTAGATTTATTGGCATATTTTGAACCGCGAGTTGTTCAAACTTCTTGGTTCAACTTTGAGCATGAATGCTAGTATTCACCGAAGATTAGACGAACGGACAGAGTAATTCAATTCTATGCTGGGAGACTATTTTCAGAACTTTACCTCTGCTTCGCATGAAATTCGGGTGAAACTTACGGATGTGGCTTGGATGCGTCTCAATGTTCAAAAAAGCTCTTCTCCTAATAAGAGTCCTTTTGAAATTTCTACTAACCAGCAACCGTTACTCCATCATAATGCAGATATTGATCAGAAACAATACAGAAAGTCTACAAATCTGAAGCAGCCTGCGTTCAAATTGAAGAAATCAGTAAAGAAGGACGCTAAACAGATTTTTGGCCACCGAACTACTCGAACTTCTATGAAATATCTTCAAGAGTACTTGGTCAAATGGAGCGGATGCAACAGCGAGAAGAATACACAACGGCTCCGAGGACGTCGCCAAAGCAAATGGGGGAAAATGTCACGGGCTGCAGCTTTGCTTAAGCCCCGTGTTGTAAATATTTATTTAATTCGTAAAATAGTTAGAAAATAGAAAAGAAAAAGTATGATTCTAGAGCCAAATGATGTCTGCTCCCATCATTTGGGTTTTTGTTGCTAAGTCTATTATAGGGGGTATTCGTCTTTCAAACATTTTCAAGCTTACTAGTGTTTTCCCCCTACACTAGCCATTGTAATTTCCTACTTTCGTCTATTGTAATTTTCAGCTTTCTAGCAATCAATGAAGATGTTATTTCCATTGTGTTCAATTTTATGTTGCAAGCTTTCTTAAAATTGTAATCAAATTTTCTTTCGTCCCGATGTAACCGAAAAAAGGCGAAAGGTAGTCTAGCGGAGCAGATTATTGCCACATGGTGCCCCTTTCTGTGCTAAGAAGCAAGGTAACCCGTGAAACCTAGTGTCACGCAGTGAGAATGCTTAGCTCCTCATTCGGCATGGCAAGCACGCTAACAGCTAGGCACGAGGCCTATTTTACCATTGGTGCACTAATGATATATGATCATATGCAGGTATTCTCCCTTATATCCTACCAATAGCATGCGTGTATGTCAGTTGTTCGGGTTTGTCGGCCACAGAATGAGGTGAAGGCAGTCTCAAGGAGTTGAACATCGGGAGCCAAACCTGCGATCCGTGAAAGTTGGTATCAGAGCAGGACCGCTCGAGTATGTGGTGTTGTTATTGTACAATGTCGTGTGTTCTTGCGGAGAAAAGATTTTGGGCCACAAATCGTGTCGGCAAGCTGGCGGGACACGACGAAGGAAGCTGTGGGGACGGATGAAGAGGGTAGCGTTGCGCAAATGCTAAAGGTGCCTTTCAAGGAGTTTTCGAAGAATGCACCATGCATGGCACAATTCGACATGCGTTGAGGCGCTGCGGTTTGGAGGCTGTCCATCCGATGAACCAATACTTAGAGGGACGGAGGGTGAATGTTGGTGTCGAAGGCGGCAAGTACGAGTTACTGCAGGTTTGGAGGCCTGTCCATTTGGAGTGGTGCCGTTGTTATCCTTGCAACAAGACGGATGCGTGTAGATGCGAAACTCTCTTCTCGCTACGAGGACGTAAGCGAATTCGAATGGAGGAGAATGTCACGCAGTGAGAATGCTTAGCTCCCCATTCGGCACGGCAAGCACGCTAACAGCAAGGCGCGATGCCTATCTTACCATTAGTGCACTAATGATATATGTCATATGTAGGTATTCTCCCTTATATAATACCAATAGCAAACGTGTATGCCAGTTGTTCGGGCTTGCTGGCCACAGAATGAGGTGAGGGCAGTCTCGAGGCGTTGAACCTCGGGAGCCAAACCTGCGATCCGTGAAACATGGGCATTGGTAAAAAAGGTAAATTGCGGGTTCTGCCTCCAATGGTACAAGGTGGAAAACTGTTTGTATACTTGCACTTACCCAAGGGCTAAATCCATATTTCAGGATTCGAACCCTTGATGCGACAACCTCAAGCAAAGCTGGAATTTTTCTACATTCCCATTTGTAATTCAACTACATTCGTTATGGACTGGATGAAAGCTCAATTGCGAATGATATTCTAAATTGTAGAGTTAGAATTGTCTTTTTCACAATTTTTAACGAGTTATATTGCAAGGCTAATTATATGGGAAAAATTTATAACTCATGCCTTATCCGTTCCAAAATAAAAAAATCAGGTCCCAAAATTTATAATTGCAAAAATCAGATTCTCTATTAATTAATTAATTATATTTTACAATTATGTTAAATTAAATATTTAATTGTAATATAATATAATAAACTCACCCCACCCCTAGCCCTACTGCTCCAGCGGCCGGTGATTGTTCCGGCGACTTTCTGGCGACGGCGACTACTTCGACGATCGTTTCGGCGCCACTTAATTCTGGCGACCAGTCCGATTTCGACGAGTATAGGTCACATATTTTTAAAATTTGTCGATCACAGATTTCTGCAAGTTATTGATAAAAAAAGTATAGGTCATAAATTTTTAATTTGGTCACAAATTAAAAACAATTAATATGTCACATATTTCCAAATTTGTTGGTCACATATCATATGTTTGTTGGTCACAGATCACATTTATGAGTCACAATTGACTTTAATGGTCACTAATAAACAAAACTATAGGTCACATGTTTTGAATTGGTCACAAGTTAAAAAAATTATAGATAACAAAACTCACGTATTTCCAAATTAATTCGTCACAGATTATCGAATTTTAAGGTCACACTGTCACAGTTTAATGGTTGGTCACAGAGAACCGTATAGTTAGTCACAGACACCTAAATACCAGTCCCCCAATCCCAGCACCCCACCAATATTTGGTCACATGTCACAGATCGACCAAATAGTTGGTCACAAACACTTCGTCACATACTTTCTGCCATTACCACAGCCACTGCCAACAACAACAAAAACGACCACCACCATCGCTGCCTGCACCGCACCAATTACAAAAAACCACCTTCGCAACCCCTACCACGACACAACCCCAACCATTACCACTGCCGCCTGCACCACACCACCTAAAAACCACCAATATCGTCGTCTTGCCACATCACCATCGCAACCACCGCCACCACAAGAAAAATTGCAGCCACATGCACCATCGCCTGCCACCACCATCACCTCACCATCACTGCCAGTAGCTCTACCACCACACACATCGTCGATGCATCCTGCTCCAATAACTACCCACCACCTCCAATCACCCGCCACTTTCTAAAATCCACCATCTCTACCAAGCAATCTCCAAATCACCACCGCTACCAAACTGCACGATATCACCGCCCACATCAACGATTCACCACAACCTCCCCAGATCGGAAAGATAAAGAAAAAAACCCTAAACCCCTCCCCACCCCCGCACTGTCAGCGCCGAAGGACTGCAACATCGCGAAGCTGCGTTCGCATCAGCTTCACGACGCTGTGTTGATGGACTGCAAAAAACATTCATCTCCTAAGTGAGCGAACGTTGCCGACTGGGAAATCGAAGAAACCAAATGGAGATCGAAGTCGGGAGCGGTAGAGACTACAGCTCGGAGTCGCTCGCGGCGCTTCTACTTTACCTGCATCGACATCAACACCGACTTCGTTGAGAGAGAGAGATGAGCGCATGCGCAGGCGAGGCATCGACGCCGATTTCGTTGAGAGAGAGATGGGGGATTAAAATGATTTAGGGTTTGAAATTAGGTGGAGATGAGTGTTTTGATGGGTGTTGAATTTGTGATATAATTATTAATATTAAAATATTGAATTTGTAATATAATTATTAATATTAAAATATTAAATTGTCACCTGATTTTTAATTAAAAAATCTTTGCACCTGACTTTTGCACTAGGATCATTAAATGCCTGGAAATATGTAATTTCCACTAATTATATTACCACTCCAAAATTTATAAAGTACGTCATAATTTTTAATAGTTTTCTTATTTACTTAATAGCTTTTAATAAAATTACATAATTAAAGTTTTAATATAATTACCCTAAAATTTATTAACACTTAATTTGTTTCCCATATTCTGTGCATAAGTAGAAAAAATGTGACCGATATCTTTGAAAAGTAACAGTTGTCATTGAAAATATGTGAGGAGCAGTCAAATGTTACGGTTGGATGGGGTCCACTAATGGTTGAAGTTTTTCTACAAATGAGGAATTAGCGAGATACAAACAGCGGCTAAGGCAATCTCCAACGCTGCACCAAACTTTGCACCAAATCTTGCACCAAACTTTGTACCAAACTAAAATTTATCTCCAACCATTAAACCAAATCTTACACCAAATGAACAGTGTTTAATCAATTTCTTCTATTTTTTTCTTCTTAGTAATTTATTTATTCGGAATATTAATTATTTATTCATTTTAGAAAATATATAAATTACTAAATAAATAATTATGCGAAATTAAGGAAAATATTAAATTCATTAAATAAATATATTATTAAAACACGGTACAATTAAAACATATTAAATTACTAAATATGAAGTCGAAATATCATTGCAATTTAATTATTGGAATTCATATATTCTTCCCACAAATGATCGATTAATGCAGTTCGGAGTGCAATGTGAGTCTCTTTATCCTTGATTTGTCTATGGCAGGCAAGGAAATTATCCTTGATTTTACGAAAGAGATCTCAACAACACGATAAATGATCTGAAAGTTCATCTAGTTTGTATGGAAATTATTTATCTGTGTGTGTTAATTAATTGAAAGTTAAGAATGACATTGCGACAGAAAAAAAAGTTAAAGATCTAAAAGCAAAAGTGAGCATATATTGAAAACCTTTCTTTTAATTAAAATGTAGTACGGATATAAAAATTTGTTGTGTTAATATAATTATCCTATTGCAAAACTTTTTAATTGTACCATGTCTTTAACATTTTTCCAACGTCACACTACTTTTTTTATCAATTAATATAGGGTAATTAGATAAAATGTCAATACCTTTCAATATTATTTGCAAAATGTCTTTAACTTTCATTTTTTGATATTTTTACACTTATTTCCACATTTCATTACGAAAATCATTATTTTCATCCATTTCTTAATTAAAAGACGTGAGATAACAAATATAGCCTCATATTTAAATAACTAGATGTAAGCAACGTGCAATGCACGTTTGCTTAGTTTATATTTAATAGTTTTGTTTAAGAATTAATTTGTTATTAATAAAGATGTAATTTTTTTGGTTAATTAAATAATTAATGATGTAATGTTTATATAATTGATAAATAATTAAATAAAGTGCTTCTCGCTGTCATTTTCAACCCAAAATCATAAACAGAAAACTCAAGATATGTTAAGGAGTAAGAAGATGAGTTTACTTAGACTCCATTTGATTCTCATTAATGTAGAATGAGAATGAAAAATATAGACGTTATTGGACCCCAAACAAGAGATAGAAATTCAAAATTGATAGATTGATGTGATGGATAACGGTCATATTTTTCATTTTTATGAGTTTTTAATGAGAAACAAACGGAGACTTAAACTTTTTGCATGGTTTAAGTCTTTACTCTTTTTTAAGTAATAATACAATTCATTTTATCGTTAAAGTATTACATGTATTACGATAATATATGTATATCATGTGTTAGACTTAGTATTGGTAAATGACGGGTAAATTTTCGAGGACGAAAATATTTTAAGGGGGTGAGAATGTAATACCCAAAAATTTTCATAAAATATAATTCAATTTTTATATACTATATTTTAATATTTTGAAAGTTAGGGACTAAATGATACATTTATCAAATTATATTTTATTTGTGTCAAATATTTAGATATTGATGGAGTTATCGTAAATATATGAATAATGGTCTCGTTGGATAAATCGTAATTAGATATATAAATCAGATTTGAGAAAAAATCGATTCGAATAAGTTAGCTCCAAGATATTTTAGTTTGAAAGAATTATCAAAAGCTCATTTATTATTATTATTATTATTTAATTATAATTTTGAAAGTAGGGGGTGGTGAAAAAATATTTTCCGTTAAAAACAAGAAATTTCGTTAGTTTTTCCGTTAAATCAAGAAATTCCGTTAGTTTTTCCGTTAAACCAACAAATTCCGTTAAATAGACACTTTTTATGTATAGAAAGAAACAAAAAAGAAAAAAAAATAAAGAACTAATTACAACTATAATTCCAAATTTTCAAAAAATTACATATAATTCAAAAATATATAATTAAAAATCAAAATAAAAATCACTTCATCTTCCTCGTTCTCCGCTGCCTAACCACCCATTATCTCCGCTCCTTCTGTCTCTGAATACCATAGCCACCAAGTCCGACAGCCCACAAATTCTTTCCCTTAACTCCATTCAATAATAATAGACCCAAAACCCAAATGGTATATTTCGCATTAGGGGTGCGGCCGTCCGGGTGTGGGGAGTTATGTTTAATCCTCTTCTTTGACTGCGAATATTAAAGTGATTTTACATTCCTAGGCTTCCGACAGAGAATTCAGAGTCGTTTAATAACAGATATACTTCAAGTGCTACAGATATACTTCAAGTATCAATGATCAGATTCTATTCAACTGTTAGATAGAGTTTTTATATGTTAAAACTCTGTAATTATGTTCCTTGTATTTAGGCTTGTGACTAGACAATTTGTTGTATCTTGGCTATATATACTTGACTGATAGTATTCAATAAATATAACACAATTTCTCTCAATCTTCTATTCTATTATGGTATCTGAGCTTTGATAAAAAATTTTTTCGTTTCCTTCTTCTTCTCTTCAAGAGGCACTATGGAAGTATGAGAACTCTACGTTCTTGGCTTAAATCTTAAAATTGGGCTAACAATCTTCAAAATCTTTGTATGATTCATTTTGAATTGATGTATAGACTTGTTCTTCGCCTCCAAAATATGTAAAATATGATGAAATTTAGGTCGAATGACCCCCACGTCTTGTCTAGTTTGGTATTTAAATGATGCAAAAAAGATTGCATTGAATTGTTACCAAAACAAAAATAAGGAGAATCGATTTTTTCCCTTTTTGTACTGAGGCGCGCGCCTAGGCATATCTAGGGTACGTGCCTGGCTGGTTTGGGACGTCTTGAGCACCCCATTCGTTGGGGCTTGCACCTTTCTTGCTGGTGAGGGGCGCACTTTGTCTAATTTTCGACAGTTGAACATTGTTTAGTATTTTTGTCATAACTTTATCTCCCGATATTTGATTGATGTGATTTAAAGTTTATTGGAAAGATAACTTGAAGGGTTAAAATTCTTATAGAAATATCATTTTCCCAATTCGAAATTTTGCAATGTCAAAATTGGGTCTTAATATGAGGCTAAAAACCCGGAGCACAATTTTTTTAGCTGAAAGTTGATATGTGATAATACTTTGACTATACTTCATCCCTTTGACTTTTTTTTTCTCATCCAACTGACCCTTGACACTCTCAAATTTTCATCATGAGGTTCGACACAATTTTTCAGTAGTTGCACTTTAGTCCCTGAACTTTGGATTCACTTCATTTTAGCTTTTTTCTCTTACATTTTTGTTCATTTATCTTCCAATTGTATCCAATTAAATGCTTGATATCTTCGATCTTCATTTCGTTGCTCGTCTCATCTACGGGTTGTTTGCAATTTAGTCCTCGACTTTTGGATTTCACACTTTTCACTATTTTTGCATTATTTTTTTCAATTCTTCATAAAAATCGAGTTTTACCTACAAAATGTAATACAACACAATTTAGATAGTTTTTATCCAAAGAACAATAAAATATTATCATTTAGAATCTCGAATAAGCGTAGAAACTACACTTATTAGTGACAGCTTTATTTTTGATCGATTATGCTGGCGAATGTGGAGGCATTGAAGGTGTGGTTTGGTTTTAATTTGGGTTTTGAGGTTGTATTTGAGTGGAGATTGCGATTTATTTTGGTGGTGGAGGTGGTTGGGTGGCTATTGCAATGTGGTGGTGGGTAGTTGATGGCGATGACGGGTGGTCTTTATTTTTGGTTTTGGGTAAGGGGTTTGGGTGGAGGGAAGAAGATACAATTTCTTTTAGCCAAGAAATTTGTTAACCCGTGTCCAAGAAAATGGAAATGAGTCTCAAATGGTAGAAAAAAGAGGACGAAGATGAAGTTATTTTTGTTTTTTTTAGTTTTGATTTTTAATTGTATATATTTGTGACTCATTTGTAATTTTTTGAAAATTTAGGATTATGATTGCAATTAGTTATTTATTTTTGTTTTATTTAAAGATGAAGGTATATTTGTCATTTCAAAGCTTTTAATTGAAAAAAAATGGATGAAAATAATGATTTCTGCAATGAAAGTTGGAAATAAGGGCGAAAATGTCAAAAAATGAAAGTTATAGACGTTTTGCACAATAATATTGAAATGTAAGTACTTTTGTGTTAATTACCGATTAATATATTTTGTTCTTAGAGATAGTTGACGTCTAAATAGCGTCCTCTGAAACGACAAATTATTTTTAAATTTTAAATTTAAAAGTATAAGGAGTAGATAAGTATTTTTATACCCTCGTAATACACAATTAATGAGAGATTCACGATAAGAATACGACAAAAAAGCTGAGAAGATGGTATGCAAATGTTGTGAATCTTTAGTACAATTGAAAAGTGGCGAAATAAAATATGATTCGAATTACCACATAATCATCCTTAAACGTAGGCATATAATAGATGATTAGGCAAAGTTTTAAAAATAAGCTGCATGAAATATTTGTAAGTTGCATGTGCGGAAAGACCTTTACCTACGATTTTCGAATATATTTGGTCGAAAAATAGGATTTAATGGTATCAAATTGGATCAAGCTACTAGAACATAGCTTTACCCTGGAATGGGTCGTGTTGGCCTACAAACTTGTGCATTGAAAGAAATTAAACCCTTGTTTGGTGAAGATTGAAGTAAAAAAAAAAAAAATCAATTGATGAAATATGTAATTGAAAAGTTGTGGATCTCATTAAATATGTAATTAAAAATAAAATAATTATACATAAGTCATGTAAACCTGCCTCAACCTATGTTTTCCCAATCCACCTTGGGATGGGCATACTAAACGAGACGAGCACAACCCATCACGTAACTATTACAAGCTTCCATGTCACAAATATTCCTATTAAGACATATGCTTATGTTCAATACATATTATATCGTATTTGACACTTACACTACTCGAACGCTTCACTACATGAATTTGACAGGCCAAATCTATGTCCCATCTTTTAAAAAAAAAAAAAATTTAATACTTGAATGATCCTTTAGGTACACTTCTAAAACAAGTATTTCATGTCTTATATAAAAACTAGCCTATTGCCCCGTGCAATGCGCGGGCAATGTGATTAAGGAGGTAATATTAGCGTTCTAAAAAAAAATTATCTCTATTGTTTTATACCATTTTTTCTTAAGTATGGAATGCATAATATATGTTTTTTTTTTACACTTAACAATCAATTATTTGGATGAGATCTACTAAAATTATACAATAAAAAAATAAAAGATCAAGTTTCAAGTATATATCATTTTAGAAAGATAATTAAATAACAAGAATGAAAGAGATATAACATTGAATCTTATATATTACAAAAAAAGAGCGAAATCATAATCCAAATGGGTCGGAACCGACCAGAACTCTCCTCAGTTCCCAATCATCGGACATCTCATTGTAATTTCCAAATCTTAGAAACATTGCAGCTGGTCTACCACTCTTAAAAATCATTTCCTTCCCGTTTTTTCACTAAAACTTCCAGTGCTTTAGCCATTTCTTGACTACATGAGTCGGATTCGTTGAATTGAAAGATTTTATATTTGGTATCGAGACTAAAGATGTCATCATAACTGAGTGAAGATCGAGCAAAACAAAACTGTCAAAGATATAAGAAGTTGTTAGTAAAAAGATTTTTATGATGTATTATCACCAGGAAGAGTGAGAAACATAAAACTTACATATTTTATATGAACAATGTGCTTTCCTTTGCGTATATACAACTTGTTTTATCCTTTTTGGCCTCTACATGTTTCAAATCTAAAGCAACTCCATATTCTTGGGGTATTATACATGGCTTAAAATAGGAAAGAAATTTATTTGTTTCGTTCCATTGTACTCCATGGAGACACGCTTTATGTAAAATGTCACATAACAACATTAAAAGATTTTGATAGACTAAAAATTGTACAAATACAATAATCGTGGATGCCTTCGAGAAGATGGAACTCTTGCTGACAACTGAAAACATGTGTCCAATCATATAACAAAATGTCAATGAATATATTAGACTAAAGTAATGGAAAACATCATTAACAGACTAACCATAATTGAGAAATCTATTGAACTGCAAATTCTAAAGATTGGGGTAATATATTAACTCATTTCATTAATTTGAATGGAGGATTACAAAGATCAAGTATCTAAAAAATCAATTTCGATATATGGAAGATTCTATATTAAAGGTGTCGTGAACAAATCAAAAAAATGGATTCAGAGGAATTTGCGAAATGATAAATAATAGTACATATATGGTAATGGAATAAGAAAAATACGGAGATTACTATATACAACACATGTGTGTACTTGTTTTTATTCAGAAAGGACATGTCAGATGGTATCACCACTTACACTAATATAACATCTTTTGTTGATGAATTAATATTTTATTTGTAGGAAAATGTGATAGATAATCTAAAAAATAGTGTAAAATTATTTTTTGAGAACTATACAAATGTTGGAAAAATATAATGACATAGTGTATTAGATTTTCATAAAATATTTATATTTTATTTTTAAATTAATTTATACCTGTGAAATATACAGACGCAGTAGAGAATTGATTTGAACTTTCGAATAACATCAATATCGATAACCTGTATATAAAATGGAAAATATTATTTTCTGCATATTAAAATACTGTTTTTTAAATCTAATATACAAAATAAATTATGAAAATAGTGAATGACATGAAATTATAATAATGTTTCAAACATCATAAAATATACCTGTGAGATATAAAAGAAAGAATTTCCTTATAGACAACATTTTTAGTACATGAGTTGTGCAAAGTATCTGTGGTTGATGGTTTCAGTAAAACTTTTAGAGATTTGCTTGTTTTTGCTCTCGATAACGCAACATATAATTGACCATGACAGAAAACTGATTTTGGAAGATACAAACCGACAAAATCAAGTGTTTGACATTGAACTTTATTTATTGTCATTGCAAAGCATGGTCTAATTGGAAATTGAGTCATTTTAAATGGAATTGTGGTTCGATCAGATTTAAGTGGTATAAAAGGGATCCTCGGTAAGAAAACATGTTTTCCACAATATTCGCCAGTAGTGATTTCAGCAAGAATAACGTTTCTCTCAAATTTTCGACAAGTAAGACGTGTTCCATTGCATAAACTTTCAAAAGGATTAATATTCCGCAATAACATTACAGGACAATTTATCTTAAGGTTCAATTCACGAGGTGGAATACCATTTGATGTCAAAGTATTCAAGAAATCTTCTTGCACGCAGTGTTCTGATTTTTCAATTGCTTCATCAAAATTATAGTATGTGAAAATTTGACCAGGAATTTGTTCAAGCAGAAGTTTATTAATATAGTCAACACATTCATTTGTAGGTGTAAGAATAACACGGTTTGCCATGGTATGTAAATGATCAGCATAAGCTTTTATATTTGGAAAGACACAATGTATCAAAGTTTTCAGAGACGTGATTTCATCTTCGAATGGTAAAATTATATTATTTGGAAGCTTAATACACTTACAAGTATGTTTTTGTTCTGTTCCATTTCCAATTCTAAGCAAGTAATCGCAGAATGTTGAATCAAATCTTGCTCTCATATTATGAACTAATGGTAGATGTACAAATAAAGGCCATAGATATGAGAAAACCAAGCTAACTTTCATTATGTCTTCTTTTTTTCCTTTCGATACAACTGGTAAAACCTGTCGAAAATCTCCTCCAAGAACGATCACTTTTCCACCAAAAGGCAAGTTACAATCAGTAATATCTCTAAGCATTTTATCTACAGCTTCAATAGCACAACGATTTACCATAGGTGCTTCATCCCAAATTATTAACTTAGACATTTTCAACAAAGCTCCCAAAGCCGACTGTTTGCTAATAGAGCAGTTGACTTCTCTTATTGTTTCCAAAGGAATTTTAAATCTTGAATGAGCTGTTCGACTGTCAGGTAATAAAGATGCAGCTACTCCAGACGATACAGTTGCCAAAACAATAAAATGTCTACACCTTACACCAGCTAAGAGTGCTTTGTATAAAAAAAGTCTTACATGTTCCTCCTGGACCATCGATGAAAAAAGCACTACTTGATTCAGATTCGACTTTTTCCATAATTGTATCGTATGCAAATTGTTGTTCTTTATTTAACGTTGCGGCACAAATAAAGCTTCCTTGAATATCCAAATTAATTGTTTCCTCTGCAACCATTCTTGTCAACCTTTTATCTTCATCTATATTTACAGTAAACGGCACAATTCCATAATCATTTATATTTTTACCCAGTGATTCTAAAATAGAACTTATATCCTCAAGAGATCGTATTTCAGCGACTTTAACAGGTATATTTTGATGTACATAATCATCCATCATATAAGATTTAAATTTATCCCACAATAACTTTGGATGATTAGGATTGCACAGTGTAAGAAGTGTAGCAAAAGGTCGTTTTAAAGAACAAGGCATTTCATAAAGAATAGCTTCGGATAGACATTCTTCACAACGATTGTCCCCACTCAATAAACTATGTAAAAGTGCTACTTCTCGAAATGTACCAACAGTTGTTTCATTGAAAGTTCTTATATCGTCAAATGATGTTGGTCCTCTAATATGGTTAAGAAGAATGCGAAGGAAATATCGTTCTCCTTCAGATGGATTCGCTGAGACAATTCGTCCTATAACAATCTGTTTTTTTTTTTGGAGTCCAAATTTTGTTATTTGCATTCCAAACAAACTACGTTGGGATATCTCGATACAAAAGCGTTCGAGAAAATTTGTTTGCTTTATTTAATCGAAAAAATTCAGTTAACATTGTTCTCCTTATATTTTCATTCTCAATAATAGTAGATAAATCATCCGTATTTTTGTATGTAACTTGTTGATGATTTTCAGTATGAAGTTGTAAGGAATAAACAATTGGATATATTTCTGACAAATTGAATGAAAAAATCCTCCACATAGCCTCAGGTGGAGATATCCATCTAGCAAATTGATAAGCAGATATTTCATCAATATCTTTTTCTTTTTCATCTTTGCTAACGAAAAAATTAATACGATCATGTCATTTGTATACATATTTGTACAAATATTTTACAGCTTTAATAGAAGAACATATTTCAACGTTGATATGACAGTCAAATTTTACACTTAAATAAGGATTATATGGTACAACCCATTGATTGTCTAACATTTTCCATCTAACTTTAATACGAATACCATTATTACGACGTCTATACAATGGGTATGAATTATCTCCAAATATAGTGCTATTACAGTAATCTCTTGAATATTTATTCTTACAACCACTATTTGCCACCATGCATACATTTTTCGGATTAAGATTTCCACAAGGGCCATGTATATTATGCTTTACAATAACTGAATAAAGATGAGGGTACTTGTTTTTATCAGGAATTTCACAAGATACTATCCTATCAACTTGTTGAGCGGAAGAAATCTTATGGCCATGGTTAAAAATCATCAATAAATGTGCGCGAGGAAGTCATCTTTTTTGGAATTCAATCATGTATATATAAGCAACAATAGGGCCAAAAATATTGTTCATATACAAATCATTTTTAAGCTCTTCTAATTTTGCTCTAAATATACGTACAATTAAATCCGGTCGATTTTGAACCTCATCACTATGTTTCAATTCTTGCTTAATTTCTGGCTAATTCGAATTACATGTTATAGTTAAAAATATATCTGATTTTCCATAACGTTGGACAAGAGCCATAGCATCTAAATATCTCCTTAGCATATCTCTAGGTTCACAAGTAAAGGATTGCGGTAAAACAAATTTCTTTCCAATTTTGTACCCTCTTGTTTCCCCGTTTTCGATACTCTACAATACCTTGATAAAGTTCAGCACGAATTTGTTTCTGGTTATTACGAAAGTAATCTAATCTTGCTGTTTCAATTTTAACATACATATCTACAACATATTGCTGAAAAAGTCTACCAGTATGAAGCAGCACAAACTTACCAGTAGGCCTAATTTGTAGCTTGTATGCATAATACTCACGACATGAAACCTGATAACGTTTCTTCATTTTATGAAGCACTGCATGAGGAAGAATAAAACAATTTTTATATATGTAACTAAAACATCTATATTTGTAAAATTAGAAAATATATGAGAAATATGAGTAAACCTTCAGCTTCTTTTTCAATCATTTGAGCTGCAGAATCTATTGTTTTAGGAACAGCAACATGGTCAACCAAATTCTCAGGTTGAGAAGATGTGTGTTTATATCTTTGAATACCTTCATGCCAACTAGATTCGCCGAATGGGAAAAGTAAAGGATATTGTAAAGGATCATAACAACCATAATAATAATGAACCATATGCGAATAACCAGAATGGCCATATATAGTAATATCACGAACATGATTATTTGCATTTTCATCATCATCAACCCATACAGCAGCTACTTGAGACGCTGAAGGAGTATTGAAGACTCTTTGATCGAGTCCGGGGTGACATCTTATTTGTATTCGATGGTCGTGTAAATTCGTTACATTACTTAAAGACTTGAAGAGTTTACTATATGGATTTTCTTTTAAGGCTCCGTTTGATTGGCGATATTTTTCCTAGAAGTAGGAAAATATTTTCCTACTTCCACTTTTTGACTGTTTGATATGCTAAATTTTCCACAGAAAATGTTTTCCTCCCTTTTTCTAGGTACAACCCTTTAATGCACGAATGGTGGAAAACATTTTCCAACCTTTTAGGTGGGAAAATATTTTCCAACTTTTTTTTAAGCAATGACAACCAATTCTATCAACCATTGTAAAAAAAATTTTCATTTTTGTTGACAATTTCTATGCAAAACAAAGTCAAACGAATATGGTAATTTTTTCCAATTGTTTTAATTTTTTTTTTTTACTTTTTGGTAAGTGGAATAAATTCTTAACCCAATAGTAGAAAATATTATCACTTTAATGGACAATTTCCATAAAAAAGAAAGTAAAACGGATTTCAAACTTTCAACATTTTCCATGGAAAATTATATCAATCAAACACATTTAATTACAATTCCCCGTAAAACAAGTTCTAGGCAAATATTTTCCCTGTAATTCGTTTTCTTTCCACCCTATTTTCCATGGTGCAATCAAACGGACCCTAAGATTTCAATTAGAAGAGTTAAAGTAGATTCTACAAAATTTTCAGAAATTTTTATACGATTTTGAATTTCATTATCTGTATCATAAAAATATAATTGCATATAATGTGACGTATTATTTTGTGGCATAAGTTGATTTACATAATGATATATCTGTCCTTGAACTCTGAATGTGTAAATACCTCGGTATGATTTAAAGTGTTCCTTATCGTACTTTACACTAAATAAAGTGAATGCGAAGTGGTTATTATATCCGCGTGAAAGTTTTTTGAATTCCATACATGTAGGTTCTTTAGAAATAAATAAATCATACAATTCATTTGGTGAATCAGGCATAAAAAGTTTTACTTTTCCATCACAACAACAAAAACCTTTTGTTTCTCTATGAAATTTTTGCGCACCACAATACTTACAATAGTTGCATGTTGGTAACACATATGCAGTAGTTGGTATGTTCAAAAAGTTAAAATTTCCACATAATTTATAATAAAAATATTAGTCGATTCTTCAGTCGAAGTGGAACCCTCAGAATAAGAATGTATTATAGATTCATGCACATAAGCAACGCCGAATTATTATTTTGAAATAACATAGGATCATTTATTCTTTTACGATGATCAATACTTACAGTTTGAACTTGATTCCTCCTATCCGCCTGCCTTCGATTTTGTTGTTGACGAATAAAAGCATTATATGATTTGTATGCGCTTTCGGAAATACTTTTAAGATTAATCAACTCAGGCTCTTCATTGCCAGTTTGTAGAGAATTCATCAGGACAATAAATATACCACTGATCGGAAAATAAAATAGAAAATATTTTATTAGTCAAACAGGTAACAAATAATAATAATATCAACTGTAACACAATGTGAAATAAAATTGATGGATAAATATTATAAAACTCTAGTATATAACATTTATAAAACACATGAATTTAAAGTCAAGTAACAAAATTGTAAAATTAAATACAATAGTAGTAAATATTGAAGTCGTTGACTCAAATATTGATGAAATGAAATTTAAAGTAAATTATAAACATTTTTTATATGCTACTATCAACAAGTAAAGACTAATTAAATATTATTAAATAAAGCTAAATTTCTAGAAGAAATGAAATTTTTACCTTTTCACCCGAACAAAACGAAGAGAAGCAAATTCGAGAAATGAATAGCAGCTTGACCTTGCATAATGTTAAAGAATGAAAATCAGATTAAAATAAAAGTATATTATATATACAAAAAGTTGGATACAATTTTTTGTTTACTAATGACGATAAGAAAGTCCATTTCACTACCTCAGGAGCAATATGAAATTAAGTGTGATATTTCAATTAAAGTTAAAAAAATTAATATTTTTAATTTGAGAATGATATCTTACAACCTAAAAAAATTGGAAACAAATTCAATATTGATAAAACAGTAAATACAATTATAGAGTACATAATTTGTTAAAAATAATTATAAATAATAAATACTATAATAAAAACTTTAGGGGAAAAAAATATAAAGGTTAACTACAAATTTAACTCTACAAAATATATGAAAAAAAAAATCGTACCTAAACAAATAATATTTTTCATGGCCACACATAAAAAAAAAAAATTCACTTTCGTGCGCAAATTAAAATTGAGCTATTTCAATAGGACAAATTAAAATTAGAATTGTAATAAAAACTTTGTTGAAAATGTAGGAAATTTAATGTATTGTAGTTGTAACTTTGGTAGGTGAATTATGAATATTATGTAATGTTTTTTAGAATTTATTAAAAAAAAAAAAATCGTGCGCGCATGAAAAAATATTTAAAAAGAATTTTTAATGAAGAAATTATTTCAATATGAGTTTTTGGATGAATTTGATATTTTATTAAGGTTCATTTTTAATAAGTTGTAAAAAAAAATTTATAAAACGCATGAATTTAAAGTCAAATAACGAAATTGTAAAATTAAATACAATAGTAATAAATATTGAAATCGTTGACTCAAATATAGATGAAATGAAATCTAAAGCAAATTATAAACATTTTTTATATGCTACTATCAACAAGTAAAGACTAATTAAATATTATCAAATAAAGCTAAATTTCTAGAAGAGATGAAATTCTTACCTTTTTACCCGAGCAAAACGAAGAGAACAAAATTCGAGAGATGAATAGCAGCTTGACCTTGCATAATGTTAACGAATGAAAATTAGATTAAAGTAAAAATATATACAAAGAGTTGGATATAATTTTTTGTTTATTAATGAGAATAGTCAAATCAATTTCACTACCTTAGGAACAACATGAAATTAAGTGTGACATTTCAATTAAAGTTAAATTTTTTAATATTTTTAATTTGAGAATGATATTTTACGACCTAAAAAAAATTGAAAACGAATTCAATATTGAGTACAAATTATAGAGTACACAATTTGTTAATAATAAATAATCTAATAAAAACTTTAGGGAAAAAAATATAAAGGATAACTACAAATTGAACTCTACAAAATCTATGGAAAAAAAAAAAAGAAATCGTACCTAAATAAATAATATTTTTCATGGCCGTGTTATTAAAAAAAAAAAAACTTCACTTCCGTGCGCAAATTAAAGTTTAGCTATTTCAATAGGATAAAGTAAAATTAAAATTGTAAATAAAAATTTGTTGAAAATGTAAGAAATTTAATATATTGTAATTGTAACTTTGGCATGTGAATTATGAATATTATTTAATATTGTTTAGAATTTGTTTAAAGGAAAAAAAAATTGTTCGCACGATAGGAAAATATGTGAAAAGAATTTTAAATGAAAAAAATTATTCCAATATGGGTTTTTGGATGATTTTGATATTTTATTAAGGTTCATCATCATAAAAAAATAATAATAATAATAATTCCGTGCGTGCACGGAGAATTTTTTTTTTTTTTTTTACAACTTAAAAATGAAATATTTTTTTCCACCTTAATAAAATATCAAAATCATTCAAAAACTCATATTGAAATAATTTTATTTATTTAAAATTCTACAAGAAAGTGATTTTTTTTCGAAAAAACAAATAAACAAATAGAAGCAATTCCATGCATTTAACCTTATTTTTAGCAATTGGATAAACCCTAAACTTATACATCAAAACAAAACACTAAACAAATTTTAACAAGATTAAACAATTAAATCCCAACTAAATTTTAATGCTCCCGACAGAAAATTATTGAAACATGTGCTGTGAATTAAATTTACTGAAACACGTAACATACAAAAATAGTAAAAGCAAAATATACTTACAGAAAGAAGAAAAACATAAACCTAAACAAAAACGAAAAAACATAAAAGTAAGTTGCAAAAAAAAAAAAAAAAAAAAAATTGGAATGAAAAAGCAAAAATATAACAAATAGAAATCTACCTTCAAAGAGAATAATATTTTGCCACCTCACAGCGTAATCGAGAATTTTTTTTTTTTTTTTTTTGTTAAATCTTTGACAAAGACAAAACTGTGTAGAAAATGCATTTGCATGCATGTATATATAGGGCAGAAAATGTAAGTCGGCAATTTTTTTTTTTTGGATTTTGTGTGTTTTTTATTGACCAATATGGTAGTCGGTTATAAAATATCAACAGAAAATACGGCGGCAATTTTTTTTGTTTTTGTTTTTTTTACTTCAGGTGAAGTCGGCTATATGGATGAACATGACAAAACTGGTTTCAATGTGAAAAGTATTGTGACGAAAATGAATAGTGAATCAATCATTCTCTCTTTTAAGAGAAGGAGGGAAGTATAAAGATAAATGATTAATCTATATGTACATAATTTTTTAGCCGCCCCTCCAATAGGGGGCCGTCACTTGGCATTTAGGTAAAACTTTCTGTAAATGATTATGTACGTATAGCATGGTCCAAAGATAAATATATAATAAATAATTTTTAAATTTTAAAGAATTTAAATCGAGAAGTCATGATTTTTCATATCCTACAGTTTAAGAAATCGAGTATCGTTATCTGTGTTGTATTGTGTCTCTGTCCATATAATGTGTCCGTGCTTCTTGTCCTCTATACAAACTACCTATTAAATTGACACCACTACGTGGCCAACCCCTACTTAACTGGGGTACTAACAAAATATATATTTGTAAAAAACTAGATTCACCAAGTACCATTCAAGGGATTAGCTATTGGATGGTCAATTTAATATAATTTATAAAGCCATCCACTAATAAGATTTTACTAGTTTACGTAACATCAGCAGATAGGATCTACATATTTGCTTAGTTTAGTATTACTTAACCAAATCTTCTCATATAAGTACAAATAATCCTTTAATCCACTCCAGATAGGATTTCAACAAGTAAATCTTGCTTACGAGCAGAAACAAAAGGACCAATAAAACAAAATTACAATTAATATGACATGTGAACTATAACATGTGACACGTGAACATAAACCGGTGATTTGTGATCAATTCTATTTGAACTGTGACGTACATTCTATAATGTAACCAAATGGAATGTGATCTATGCAAGATGACCCGTGGCCTGGTAGTGTGACATGGAATTTTTTTTTTTTAATCAAACTCTTTTCAAGATAATGATTTCGTTAAGATTGTAATTTCATGGTTCCACATTTTACAGATTTAGTTTTGATATGCCATTTTGCAATATAATTTCATGTCACTACGCCGTCGTTGCAAATCATAAGCATCTAACTGGGTGTTTTTCAAATTTCAATACTCATCCCTCTGTACTTTTCAACTTCAATGTAATAATTAAGCTTGGATGGCAAATGTATTTGTGAGAGCACTGATCGCGGATAGTGTTCTCGAGGATTAAAGTTTAAACCAAAGTGTCGTCGTTTATCCATATATTATTTTTCAATTTCAAGTTTTAGTTGGACTTTTGGTAGATCTAATATTGAATTGTTGATTGAGATCACTATTCGATTTTATTGTTGAGTTCGTAAAATTGATCATGAAGATGTTTCGTACACTGCGATGGGTTGTACCCGAGAGCAGATCGTGGTTAAAGTTTGAAAATGTTCGTTCTTCCAAAATTACAATTTTATATGGCTCAAATTTTCAGAGTTCGTCTCGAGCCTCGAAAATCACAGGACCTGCTCTAGTGACACGTGACTTATGATGACCAACTATGGATTGTGACGTGACCTATGAATATGATCTATGGCCATCACCACTAGCCCTATTTGCAAAACCATTTAATAGGTTGTCCCCTTCAAGAGTAGAAGCATCGTCGCTACCGCTACCGCTATCGCTATCGCCACGACCACCATATCAAATCCAAAATTATTACCTCCTTCTCCGAACCTCAACCACCAACAATTTTCATTATTTCCCCTAAACAAAACCCAAAACCACAATTATACGGTTAGTTTTTGCATAAGAATTATCCTCCACCTTCAGGACCCATCACGTGGGAACACCACCCATGTTGTCGACCACCTTAGCTGCACCTACAATTTAACCCTAATCATATAAGCTTCATCAATGTTGTCTTCTACAACAATTTTCGTGGATATACTTGCTTTTTTATAATTGTTCGAACTCCATCGATCCTAAACTAAGCTAATTGAAAAATTGGGAAAGTGAGATCTTAAAAATTGATTTTTGCTTCCCACTTCCAAAGAAAGTAGAGGAGAAATGGTAAAAAGAGGAAGTGTAGAGACAAAATAGTAGAGAGAGAGACTGTTTGGGCCGGATTAAAATCCGATTTTAATTTAAGTCGAAGTCAAACAATCAATATTAATCACATCTTTAATGTGTCCCACATCTTTTCAACTACAAATTTCAAAAACTTTTATTATAATTCATTAAAAATATAATTTTAATCCCCACCAAACACCCACTAAATCTAGCTTTGGGTGGGTAGGAGGGTGTGACGTAATTTAATTTTATAATATATTATTATTAAAATATGGAATTCCCACATGATTTTTGGATAAACGAACTTTCATCCTATTATCTAAATGTAATATTTAAACAACTGTGTTACCGTAATTTCCACTTTTAATTCCCCACCAAACAGGGTTTACTATAATTTTAGATTTTAGATGGTCAATTCAACGCCAAAATCTTGCAGAGTATAATTAGGGATAGGGCCTTCTAATAAACCGGGCCTCATGACCTGGGCTGTCTGGGCCTCTGTCCATTAAGAAAACTACAAAAACGAGAAAAAAAAACCAATAAAAAAACTGTACACAAATTGGATCCAAAGAATTGCTCGTTCGTGTTTCTCTACTCTCACCCTCTCTTTCTCTCTCTCTCTCTCTCTCTAGAATTTTCTTCGCTCTCTAGAAATCCCTCTCTCAATGGCATCCCCACGCGAGGAGAGCGTGTACATGGCTAAGTTGGCCGAGCAGGCCGAGCGTTATGAAGAGATGGTGGAGTTCATGGAGAAAGTCGTCGCGGCATCGGAAGGTGGCGAGGAATTGACGGTGGAGGAGCGTAATCTCCTCTCTGTGGCCTACAAGAACGTTATTGGCGCTCGCCGAGCCTCCTGGAGGATCATATCGTCGATTGAACAGAAGGAGGAGAGCCGAGGCAACGAAAGCCACGTTTCAGCCATCAAAGGTTACAGATCTAAGATTGAATCAGAGCTCTCTAACATCTGCGATGGGATTTTGAAACTTCTCGACTCAAAACTCATCGGATCCGCCTCCAGTGGTGATTCAAAAGTCTTCTACTTGAAGATGAAGGGTGATTATCACCGCTACTTGGCGGAGTTTAAGACTGGAGCCGAGCGGAAAGAGGCCGCCGAAAATACTCTCTCAGCTTACAAGTCGGCTCAGGTTAGGTTTTCTGGTTTTTTCTTTATTATTTTTATTTTTTCCAGTCGTTATATTATATGTTATATTTATTTGTTTGTGATCTACCTAATAATGTTGGCAGAAGTCCTTAGATTGAGCTTTTAGAATTTAGGATTTACTATATAATTTACTTGATGAGATCTATTTGGATTACATTTAAGAATATCAACTGGTTCGTAATTTTGAAATTCTTCCTATGATTAACGAATTTATTTATCATTTTTGTTAAATTTATGGAAAACTGTTGGTGGCATTTGTAGATGAAGTGATGTTTGCCCGATTTGGTTGGTTTTATTTGAAACTGGATGCATACGATATTATGGGAAATATGTTATACGCATTGAATTTTTGCTTTTGAATCCTGGATATACTTTCTTCTCAATGATTAGCAATTTTGTGAAAATGAAATTGTGGAATTAGTAATTTGAAGTTTGTGGATACAAAAAATTGTGAATTTATTTGCGGAGTGTTTCTCGTATTTGCAGGACATTGCAAGTGCTGAGCTTGCCCCAACACATCCAATCCGGCTTGGGCTAGCACTCAATTTCTCAGTATTTTACTATGAGATTTTGAATTCTCCAGACCGTGCTTGTAATCTTGCCAAACAGGTTCACAAGATAATCAAGCCTTTTTATCTCAAATCTGTCGGCTTTTTTTCTTAACCACAAAAGAATTATTATCCACACATGAACAAATAAAAGATCAGATTGTCTCTTGTTATATTCTTGTCTGATGTTCACTTCTCATCCCATGGTTAGGCTTTTGACGAAGCAATTGCAGAGTTGGACACTCTTGGAGAGGAGTCGTACAAGGATAGCACACTGATCATGCAGCTTCTCCGTGATAACCTCACCTTATGGACTTCCGATATGCAGGTAAAGTTTTTCGTTCTCCCTTTCGGTTAGTGCTTCCTAGGCTATTTTGAGCACGAGTTTAACGAACGTTACTGCTTATTTTTCTGATATAGGATGATGCTTCCGAGGAGATCAAGGAAGCACCTAAGCCGGATAATGAGTAGTAAATTTTATGCTTTTAGCATTTGGGTGTTTTGCTATGGTTATTGGCAAGCGTTGCCTTTTTTTTTTTTTTATTAATTAAAAATTCTGCTTGTAGCCAGTATTCTTCTTTATTGTGTACTTGTTTGCAGAACTCCGACTCTAGAAGCTGATATTCACCACTTTGTTATTTGTTCTTTTTCGTTTCTCTGTTGGCTAATGTCTGTGGCTCTGTTCCAAACTTATTTCGCTATAATTTTATCTACATTGCGAAAGGATTCCATCGATACCAACCTTTGATTTGATCTGTTTGAATTCTTTTCCAATTAATCTTTGATTTAGATTATTGTCGTACTTGATGATTTATTGCTAGTAGCGAAGTAGTTCTAATATATCACGATTAAGTGTTGTCTCCCTATACAGAAGCACAAAAGGCCCGTGAAGCATCACCGAACGACAACGAGACAAAAGGCCCGTTTGGTATGGATTAAAATTAGATTAAAATTGAAAAATTAGTTATTATTGTTGATTTTTATTAAGCGAGCGAGTTTCAATAACGGTCATATTTTCAATTTTAATTGAATTTTAATCCTTACCGAATGGGGCCAAACTCTAGAAGTTCAAAGCATTATCAAACATTTTGTAAAACCTTTAATTTCATAGTCTAATATGAATTAGACTAGTTACTATGTTCAGCGGATAGTCTAATATAAATTAGACTAGTTACTATGTCGCTTCGCTGAACATCCACATCGCATCCACGTATGACGAAGGGGAGACATTCAATTCAACTGCGAATGTGACATTACAAAGATTCACCCATTGGATTGCTCCAACGAACCATTCTACTACTTTTAAGATAGCTCATTTGCATTTCACTTCTTAATCCGTATGTATTATATTTTTTACCTAATTCAAGTTGAATTATAATTAATGTGTTGAAGATCAGTCGTCGAAGACTCTTATTCCTGGGTTCCTAATATTGTGATTGTTTTTATTATTTATTTTTGTTATATTTGCAGATATCTGTGGTGATGAGTTTGTGATGTAGATATTAATTGAAGTTAAAATTTTATCTTACAAATAAACTAGATTTTGTTTGGCTTTCAAACATAAACTGTGGGTCATTATAAAATAGTTACAATATTGGTTTTATAGTTTGATTTTAGTTATAGGCTGTTAATTTGTTATTAGGAATATTTGACTTTATCTATATTTTAATATTAAATAATTAATATTTAATAGAATATTATGGTTCTTGATTTGATCTAGCAATTCGAAATGTATGAATGCTTCACGAATTTGATCCAAAATTATGATCGTTACAAACTTGTATATATACTAGTCGTATGTCCGTACAATGTACGGGTTTTGGTATTTTTTAAGGTAATGTTAGTGTATAAAATATTAATGGTAAGCTAAATTACCTTTAATAACGTTACGTGCTTTCCGATCAAGTTGAAGTCAACTTGTCTCTTGAAGAAAGCAATAATAATCTATCATTTTTTTTGTGTCACGCAAATTAAGTCCAGTGCGCCGGTTCCTGTTCTGGATGAGAAAATGAATGGTTTTGTGAATCCGAAAAGGGTTTTGACAGAAGCTTTCGTGAATATGAAAACATAAGGCTCGTTAATTGTTGGACCGTGCTCCCTTGCCAGAAAAGGGATGCTCGGGTCAAACCCGGGCGCCCCCTATTGGTGGGGGGTCTGACACCCAGGCAACCCTTCATACTTATTCACTATAGGAAGTGTTTAAGAACCAATGCAGCGTATGAGGTTTAACTATCCATATCAAGTAGGGAATACAGAGCACAGTAGTGTTGCGGATAAGTTTTAATTGTAGGGTCGAAGCTCGAGATGTTATTGCTGCTAGGGCTGGAATTGAAAACCACAGTCCGAAAAAGGGAAAAATGCATGGTTCATGGATTTACTTTAACGAAATAAAAAATCAGGTCCCAATATTTAAATTTGCAAAATTCAGGTTTTTTTTTCATGAATTAATTAATTATATTTTACAATTAATCTATTAAATTAAAATTTTAATTGTAATATAATATAATTGACCCACTCCACCCCACCCCACCTCCACCGCTCTGGTGACTGGCGACCGTTCTCCGGCTACGCTTAATTTCGACCACTATTTTTCGGTGATCGTTGACCGCCGCATAATTTGGTGACTACTCCGATTCCAAGGTCACAGATTAGTTTGAGGTCACAAATGAAAAAAATTATAGGTCACAGATTTTTATTGATCACAGGTTAAGAAAATTTGTTGGTCACAGATCAAGAAAATTATATGTCACATGTCACATATTTTCAAATTTGTAAGTCACAGTTTAATCGCTAAGTCACAGACACCAAAAAAATCGGTTCAGCAAGGTCACAGACAAAAAAAAAACTCACCACATGTTCAATAGCATGGTCACAGACAAAAAAAAAAAAAAAAACCCATCACAATTCAATAGCTTGGTCACATACACAAAAAAAAACCACCACATTTCAATTTTTAGGTTACAGACACCACCACAAAATCAAAAAATCACTGCACTACTATTTGCAAAATGTGCAAATCACAATTTTCATTTTCAAAAACCCATCACATTGTGTAAATCTGATCTGAGAATGAAGAAAATTTCAAAATAAAAAATAATTCCAAAAAAGTTCCTGCTCCTGTGACGATGCACCGACAGCAGTGACGCTGCTGAACCGGCAACAGCGTCATAGCGAAGCTGCAGCCGATTTGCGGTAACAGCTTTGCTACTGTGAATCGCTGCTGTCCGTAGCAGCGACGGTGTTGTTGCAGCAGATGGAGGGGGAGGGGAAGGAGAGCGGAGAAGGGAAAGGGAGGGGAAATGAGGGAGGGGCGACGGCGACAGGCTTCGCTGTTGTCGGTAGCAGTAACGCTGCTGTAGCAACAGATGGAGGGGGAAGGGAAGGGGAGCGGAGCGGAGAAGGGGAAAGGAGGGAGGGGGAGGGGGAGGGGGCCGGTGACCAGCGACGGCGGGTGAGAGAGGGAGTATATATGAAATGGATTAGGGTTTGGATAGGATATGATGTTATATTTAAAATAAAGTTATTGGGGTAGGTAGTGGGGTGGGTATAGATTAATTTAATTTAAAATATTATTATTAATATTAATTGTGAAATTAAAACCTAATTTTTGATTAAATAAAGCAAAAACCTGATTTTTAGAAAGTTAAAACTAAACACCTTGTTTAGTGTAATTTCCTCGTCCGAAAAATCGACCTGGCCCGACTTGAAACGGGTCATGTTGGATCGGTTTAGGGATAAATTCGGGCCGGGTCATGTAAAATAATTTTAAAATATTTGTGGGTTGAGTCGGTTGTGGCCCAAAACCGATCAAACCCAATGAAACCCTATTATTTACCAAAGGGGAGAGAGGGATTAAGGGTTAAGGTTAACAGAAAACTCATATTCTTCTTTTCTCTCACCTGGAAATGGCCTTACAAAAGTAAATCGGCCCAGATGTTCATGTTTCAAATTCCGACGATAGACGCTCCGGCTATGGTAGAAATCAATGGCCGATATCAACTGCTGGAAGTAGTTCCTAGCGACATCTTCTCGTAGCCAACCCTTGGTGATTTTCGTGAACAATTCACCTCCACAGACTAACTCCATGGAGAAATATATCTTGGTCTTGCTAGCCATGACTTCGTGGAGCTCTACGATGTTGGGGTGCTTCATCATTTTCATGATGCATATTTCACACTTCACTTGCCCCAGCATGCCTACTCGCAACACTTTTTCTTTGCCAACCACTTTCATGGCCACGCTCCTGTAACTTTTCTCATGGTCTGCATTTTTCTTCAGATCCTATTGACATACTAGGAAAAATTGAAGATTCTGTAACTTTTGTAGTGTTAAAACCATATTTAATTTTGTCGGGTTTTTGTTGGGTTGGGTGGATAAAATGTTGGAGAAATTTTTATCTAAGGGTGGAGGTTAACGTGTTTCCGGTGGCAATTTTTTAATGTTGGAGAATCTAATTGGGCTTTGGATGGTGAGAAATATTGTATAGCAGTAGAGAATTGGATTGGGCTTCTTAATTTCTTTTCTCCCTCAGAGAAATCAAATTTAAAAAAACCCTAACCCGACGGTTTGTGAAAAGTCCAAAAAAGGGGTATATCAGGTCGGATCGGTTTTGAGTCAAATCCCGACTGACCCGATCTGACCCATTGTCCACCCCTAATTACTGCATAGACGGATTGTATGTTTGATAATGTAGACGAGAAGGAATTGGAAATAATTGTGTATTATGAACTGCTAAAATATCGAGCTCAAGTATTTTGCTGTGAGAAGGACAACTTTTACTCTTGCACAAGATAAAAATCCATTGGCTTGTAGTCATTTCCATAACAATCACGCTTGGTGTTCATCATGGTCTTTACATTTGTTTACATTATGCCACGTGTCATTGTCTCATTTGACATTTAATTTTTTTAAAAAAATCCATTTTGGGTATGTTTGGGCCACATTATTTTGGAAAAATGTATTTTGGAATAGTAGATTGACGGAGAATGTGTGGTTGAAAAAAAAGGAAAAGTTATTGATGTGATAGAAAATATTATTTTATTGAAGAATGTGTGGTTGAAAATGAGTAAAAAAATGAAAATGAAAATTTTAATATAGTTCAAATGAAACTTAATTCTTGACAACACATCAAGTGTCAACATGAGAGCACACAATTGATGTACAAAATGGCATAACCCTTTCCATAAATATCCATTGGCTTGTACTCATTTCCAAGATATTGTATGACGGAAGATTGTATTACCCTGTAAATTATAATAAAAAGGTGTTTTATATATTTGTTTTTTTTTAGATATTTCCAGTTTTTTCTTCATTGTAATTTTTTTTTCAGATGTTTCTTTCTTCTGTCAGCAACTTCTATTTAGTATTGTACTTATGTAGTTTAGCAAAGTAACAAGTTTCCCGGGTATATTTGTGTAGTTAACAGGTAATATTTTATCTAATTCTATGCAAATCTGCATAATATTATGTTTTGCATTAATCATGACTTGGTGGGGGGTGCAATTAAACATGAGTTTGATATGTGAGAGTTAATTTGTTTGTCACCACCAGTGAAAGATTTAATTTCATAAGCCACTTTTTTCCCAATTCTGGGCATGACATCCCGCAAAAGCTGCAATGTCTGAACGAAGAGTTGTTAACTTTTGAGAGCATATTCAAAGGTGGTATAAAATTCAGTGTAAATTAGTTTCTCTAAAATCATTTTTACATCCTCAATTACATCCCAACGGATCTAAATCCACATTTTGCTCCAATAGGAAGGTCTAAATTCACTTTTTGCCTCTTGTGGATGTAAAAATTTACATCTTTTTTACATTTTCTACTAAGAAATGCAATTTGCATTTCCTTTGCATCTCTCCATTGGAGAGATATCCGGCTACTTTGGAGTCCGATTTGATATATTTTATTTCAGTAATGAATTAATTTTCAACCATATTATTGATTGGATGAAGGCATTGGCTTTCAAAGGGTAAATCCATGTGAACCAGTGGGTGGATTGATTATAAGGTAAAGTTTGATATTAAACAGATCCAACAAGAGACTGGCTACAGCTTTTTTGTTTTGTGTTTTTTTTTTTTTTTTTTTTCCTCACATCTCATGTTTCCAGGTACTAGTCCCAAATTGGCGGGCGACACTTTTTTTTTTTTTTTTTATTCTAAGCTGTAATTTATTTTATATGTTAATATTTATAATACGTATAAATTGCACAAATTTTAAATATTTTAAATTTTTTAGATTCTTCACGAATTAAAAAAAAATCGACCCGGCTCGGGGCAGGCCGAGCTGAAAGCTCGAGTTGAACCTAAATTTTTTGGCCGAGCTAACTCGGGCAAAAAAAAGCTCAAAGTATTTTTACTCGAGTCGAGCCCGAGTAAAAAGTTTATGCTCAACTTGGCTCGTTGACACCCCTGTGCCCATGTTTCCTAGTCATTTGCAAAGTAGCGTGCAGAGTAAAATTCTATCATGACATTGTCATTTGTAGTAAGATTTCAAATGATTTCCAGATATTCAGTTATCTTGGAGACATGAAAAAATATGGCTTGTGCCTCTACTGCTACCACGTAGCATCATTATTAAAATTTGGGTTTGCATTATAAAATGTCAACTTTATTAAGAGAAATAACCCAAATCCTTATAAGTTAGTCTATGTTTTCATTTTTATTCGATATTGAGTTTTATTTCTTAATATGCCCTCACAAGATGATGACTCATTTTTTAAGCAAACAAATCTTGAAATTCATGCTTATTTTTTAGTCTTAATAGGATCGAATCGCTCGTTAGAATTTAATGGACCCTGATATAATATTAAAATTTGGGATTCCATTTTAAAATACTAACTTTATTAAAAGGAGTAACCCAAATCATTATAAGTTGGTTTATGTTTAACAATCATTAATAGTCTCTCTAGAGGCAACAAAGGCAAAGTAGGAATTAAATGGATTGTTTGTGTTGTTAGAATTATTGAACTTCAAATCATAGTGATAATAACAAATTGTCATGCTAGGGCATATCTTATCTATAATAAACAATAAATTACTTCTCTACGATCCATTATCTTGTGGATGAAATCGACAACAATATCAACTGGAAAATGATAGAACAAGCAAGTACTACAGAAGAGTTTTAAGTGTAGGGTAGAAGCTGGGGATGTTATTCTTGCACGGACTCTTGGATTGTTTGATAATGTGGACGTGTAGGAATTGGAAGCAGTAATGGTGTTTCCGTGTTAAGTTTTGATGCTTAACCAATTTGGGCCCAATGATACAGCCCAATACTGTAATCTGTTTTTGGCCGTATGATGAAACCCTTAATTTTGAGATGCCTAGCCCAAACTGGAATGCAACTCAGCAGCCCGATACACTTATCTCAATGACTGAGATTATAACACGTGGACAGTTTGTGACCGTTGGATGCTTCTGACTGTTTGTACTATTGGCTTGACTCTTTCATTCGTGTATTCTTCGAGATTATTCTAGGGTTATCTCTACTTTTTGGCTTTCTCTATTCATTCACTGATAACCTTTGGTTTTCATCTGTAATCTTGATTTCTAGATGTTCTTGGTGAGATCTAGGGTTGATTAAGGCTTGAGTTTGTGTTTCCGTTCTTATTGTGGGCAGTAACCTTTCATTACTTTGTGTAATCGTGTTTCGAAGGTATCTTTGAGAGAAAATTGGGTCTGAGGGCATATCCTTTGTGGATTTGTTGTATTGTAAACTTGTTCTTGATAAATTTGTTGGTTTCTAGTGGATTGTAGCGATAATTATTTCGGTGAATGCTCAACGGGTGATTAGCCCAAATTTGGGTGAACATTTGGGCCTTTGGGCGAAAAATCTCTTGAGTTCATTCTTATTTTCTGCATTACTTTGTGTTTTGAGCCTGTCTAATACCAACATTCAGCCTATCAGGGACTGCAAGAAAATACCAAGCTCAACAATTTGGCTTTGAGAATAGCTACTTTAATTTTGCTAAAGATCACAGTCCAAAAATATTGAGATGTGGAATGTGTTCATTAATCCAATAAATATTAATAGGAAGTAGAACGATTAAAATGAATCATGCAAACTACAGGTACAATCAGAAGTCATCTTTTCTTTTACAATACTGTCAAATATTTTTATGATCCGATCTGTAGCATGTGTTATAGTGCTGATTGCACGGTAAGAACAACACCATAGATTCGAGATAATTGGTTCTAATCATATGTTAGATGTGGAATTTCATTATGAAAAATTTTCTTTACAACCAACTTTTCCTTAAAATAAAATAAATTTTTATATTTGACTTGAGAAGCCAATGTGTAACAAAAACATCCTGTTTGAGCCCCATTTTTGTAGGAAAATGTATTTTGATATCCAAGCATCGTCATCGCTTGTGTATGGATCAGTCTCATCATCTCTTTGAGGCCTTATCCATTCTTTACGATTCCGAAAAAGTTAGGATCTTAGATTCAGAATATTATGCAAACGATCTACTAGAGATCAAAACTATGCCTGACCTGAGGTACTTGGAAATTCCAACATTGATGTCATCAATAGGTTGACTCCAGATGTAACAGCCCGTTAGGTGGGACCCGAGTCGTTACACCAGAACCTATATTTTCTTCTTTTGAACGACCAATTTGATATTCATATACCAGCATACCTTCTCAATATGCCTAAGTTGAGACATCTGCATTTCAGAACTTCTTTTCGGCGCACAAGATTCAGTAAGAATTGTGATAGATCCCGAGTAAAATAGCCTTGAAATCCTTTGTTATGTTAATATTGATGATCTGAAAGATGAAGAAATCTTGAGATGTTCACCAAATCTTCGTGCACTTAAATACAAATGCCAATCAGACAATTTCTGTCCTGATCTCAATTTTCTACTCAAAATGGTTTATGAAAGTAGATTCAAAGGTGATTACTCACTGGTTAACTTCCCCAAGAATATCAGAAAACTTACTCTTTCTAAAATTGGTTTGCCATGGGAAAAGATGTCATTAATTGGGACATTGCCCAACATGGAGATTCTGAAGTTAGAATACCAAGCCTTTGCAGGAGCCAGGAGATATCTGGAACACCAAGGATGACGAGTTCGAAAAACTCAAATTTCTTAAATTAGATCATCTAGATCTTAAACAGTGGAATTCCTCACACGATCATTTCCATGTACTTGAACGCTTGCAGTTGAAATATTGCGAAAAACTGGAGATGATTCCTTTCGAATTTAGCTATAGTTTAACACTACAATTGATTGACGTTTATTTCTGTGGCGAAAATGTCAAAAGATCAGCTTCGCAAATTCGTGAAGAACAACAGGAGAATGGTAATGAAGAGTTTGAAGTATGGAAATAAAGCCTTTGTTCTACTTGTATACAAGGTGCAAGTCAAGGTTCATCTCTTACTTTTTTTACTGGATCTTTTTCATTGTTTATTTGGTTAGCTTTTTATCTTTTTAGCAGGAGATTCCTTGAAATTTCACACCCACATGGTGAGAAAAAGAAATAATCTTGGGCTCCATATCAATTGCTACTAGTTTGTTCTTGTTCATAGTCTTTTCTTTGTAGTGTTAAGTAAAAGACTTCATTATTGCAAGTGAAATTAAACAATGCCCAGTTGCATATTGTACTATATTATGGTGAACTTGAGATGGATCTAGATCTTAGCCTCCAATCTTTTGCCTTGTAATTTTCTTTTCATGACAATTACATTATTTTTCTGACATCAACCATTATAACTATTTGGTGTAAAATGAAACTCATTTGCTTCCAACATTTTCATCCTGGCCACCAAAAATCAAAAGTGGGTATTGGAGAAAGGATAAATCCGGCCGTGGATGTGAAGTGTGGAAAAGTAAAAAATTGTAGCCTACCGATGGATGCGTGCCACATGTCAATTATGTAATGTATTATGTAAATGGTGTTGGATAAAATAATGGTAAAGTGCAGAAAAAACTTATCAATAGATCGAGTCTCGTGACAGCACGATGTCCTAAAGCGAAATTGCCCGTCGATAACTGCTGCGACCTCCGTGGACAATCACCTCCAGGATACAACAATCAAGAAACCAATTGTGCAACAATCACAAAAGGTTTTCAGAACTCTCAAGTGTACTCCAAAAATATGAGAAAATAATTTGAGTATAATATTTTTACTGTAAATATGAAGAGACAATTTCGTTTTTGTTGTAGTTTTCCAATACCCAAAAGTGTGTTTATATAGGCATAAAGAGATATAACTTCTTCCACCATGATCTAGCATTAAGTTGCAGATGTAATGACCTATGGTAATGGATATTAAAACTGGGCAGTTAAAACAGTCATATTTTACTGGCTAGTTGACCCATTAAATAATTCCGAAAATAATTAAAAAATAATTATTATTTTATTAGAATCAAAGACTTTTTGATATAATGCGTGAGGCGTGGCTCGAACCCCTGACTTCCCACACAAATTCCACATTTTATACCAGTTGGGCACTTTATCTTAATTAATTATTTCTTTCACATATTATATTTATTGTATAAATATATAACAAATGGTTATGTACTTGTAGCATGGTCCTTGGAGAAAACCTTATATCGATTATTTTAGGAGAAAGCCCGGTATCATGACTTGGTGGGATGCAATTCAGCATGGGTTTGCACCGCGAGAGTTGATTGCTTATGTCAATACAGAAAATAGAGAATTCCCACGTGTAATTGTGTGGATTTGTGGTTGAAAATGAGAGTATGAAATAACTTAAAATAAATTAAAGGCCATCAAACAAGGGCTTAATAAGCAATACCTTGACTCGTTAAAAGATTTATTTACAACCAACTTGTCAAAGTAAATAAATTATTATATTTAATTTGAGAAGCAAATACGCCTGCCAGAACATGAGTGATTAAGGTTTAAGCGTGGAAACGAATTTGGTAGATAACTTACTATTCAAATATTAAATTAAAAAAATAAATACGTTTATGACAAAAACACGTCCATTCTATTAGATATATTATAAAAAAATTAATTTGTTGACTTTTGAAGAGGACGTGGTCGTCGATCCATATAAATTGATTAGGAAAAGGTTCAATTTGTACCCAAAATAAGTTGAATTATTATGTTTTACTTGAAAAGCTAATTTTCCTGATTAAAATGTAAACTTCGGAAGCCGAATTGGTGGATCGAATGTATTATTCAAAATATTTATGTATTTTATTCATACTAATAAATTAAGGTTTCATTAATTGCATATGTAGAAATACTGAATAATATCATTTATTTACATATGATGACAGGCAATGTGCTATGAAATTATATGGCCAATTTACATATATGGATATGAGACTTACTTTATTGGTGGAATGTTGTTTGCTTCTAAGGATCACATTTGTGAAATGGAACACATAAGATCAATGTAATGACAGAAATATTGTTTTTCGTAAAATACTACAAAATTGGTGAAAATGATTAGAATTGACCTATTTCTACAGTAGTGTTGACAACATTGGTATTGTCAAAATCTGGACAATCGATTTAAAAAACAGGTTTAAAAATAGATAAATGTAATATTGTCAAGTTTGAATTGTCAACAAAGATTATAAAAAAGATTGTACAAATAGCATAATTGAAATTATTGGTTGATTTCAATGGAAAGAGAGTAGCTTTTCCATAGGTTGGAGGTTGAAAAGTCTATTCTATGTCAGAATGATTAATGTTTGCAATAGCGGAATATGTAAACCAATAAATAAAGAAGAGTAAAAAAGAGTTATTTTACGTGGTAAACGAAATCGATAATGTTGCTTGAACAGGACCTCGAAGGCCCTATTCATAGAGAAGAAAAAAGCTTATGGCAACAGATTGCAATAAGTTTAAGTTCTTACATTTCCCAAAAAGCTGATGACCACATTCCCACATTGAAACTTGGTTACATGCATTTACCAAATCACTTCAGGCCATGTTTCTTATATCTTAGTGGATTAGAGGCAGATGAGGAAATTCCAGTTCGAAAGCTATTATTACTATGGATTAATAGAGAAACATGTGAAGGGATGCAGCAAAGGAATATCTTATGGAACTATTCGACAGGAGCCTACTACAAGTTACCAAACGAAGATATGATAATGGAGTAAAAACTTGTATTGTTCACGAACTAACACTCGATATGTGCGGCAAAAGAGCTGTAGAAGATGAAGGATTTCTGAAGTCGGTCTATCTACAAGCACCGTCCCTTTTAGGGAGCAAGACTATAGTGGTAGCAGCAAAACCCCGTAGAAGATGGCCGCCGTCAAATTGGGGAGGATGTTCTTTTGGTTCAGGAGCTTCTCCATACTTTAGATGACAGATTGCGATGGGGTAATGCTATGCTGAAACTTGACATGACTAAAGTATATGATCGCATGGATTGGAGCTTCATTTATTCTATATTAGAGGCATTTGGATTTGATCGGATCTGGATTGATAGGATTAGTCGGTGCATCTCGAAGTGTCATTTTTATGTTCTCCTTAATGGTCGCTCATGCGGTTTTTTCCCTTCCTCTCGAGGGCTCAGACAGGGAGATCCTATCTCGCCATCCTTGTTCATCATAGCTGCCGATTCTTCTCATGCCTACTCACTCAAAGGTTTCAGGAGCATCCTAGTATGTGTTATCGTCATAGAGATTTGTCCTCCTACTGATGAATGTGGTTTAGTCTTTAGGAGATTACACGATGTAGTGGACACATTCTCCATGAAGCTCTGGTGGTTGTTCCGTTCTCAGAGATCTCTTTGGGCCCAGTTCTTACAGGGCAAGTATTGTATGAAGACACACCTTTTACTTGTAGCTGTTCATTACTCAGCTTCTCCTAGCTGGAAGAGGCTAAAATTAGTTGGGCCCCGAATAGAGCCATACATTACATGACACCTTGGAGTAGGTCAGATTTTCTTTTGGCATGACTGCTAGATGGGTGAGACCACTTTGGCATCCCTATTCCCTCACCGACAGCATACATCTGTGAGGGTGCATGATTTTTTTGATGATACTGGGTGGAATATTATATGTTTATTAATGGTTCTCCCTTCTTTGGTGGCGAAGCAGATATGGGCTATACCTTTATGTGCAGATACCCCTGATTGAATTGTTTGGTGAAATACATCAGACGGTAGCTTCGCTACCAAGTCTGCTTGGCAGCTCGTACTGTTGGGACGCCAATATCAGGATTCATACCGTTTACTTTAGATCTCCATTTTACCTGTCAATGTCTCATTCTTCTGCTGGAGATTATGGCAGTACCTCATTCCAGTAAATGTGGTTATTCAGAGGAGAATTGGATGACAGATGGCTTCTCGCTGTCAGTGTTGCTCCGAGATTGAGACTATCAATCATATTTTCACTGGCAGTAACATCTCCAATCAGGTATGGCAGCATTTTGGAGATATTTTTCAAATACCTATGAATTCAGGCGAGGGAGTCAGACAGAGATTCCAGAGATGGAGGTATTCGGGAGAGTATGTTCGTTGCGGACACATTCACATTATCATTCCTTTTCTGATTTTTTGGTACCTATGGACCGTGAGGAATGATGTGAAGCATAGGGGAATTCGCATTGTCACCAAACGTATCATTTGGAGGGTTTATCGCATGATCTCCTTTTTTTTTCACATGGAGGACTGCTTCGAGTTATGTATTGGCGAGGGGATTTGACACTTGCACCTATATTTGGTATCTTTATAGACCCACTTCTCTTTCTCCCCCTATTCTAGTTTGGTGGCGTACTCCATCAGTCAGATCTGTCAAGATCAATACTAATGGATGTGTTAAAGATGACTTTGCGAGTGGGGGATGCATCATTAGAGACCAGGCATGACACTGTATTAGGGCTTTCTCAACTTCGTATGGATCATGCTTGATATTAGAGGCAAAGCTCTGAGCTATTGTTGATGGGATTTTACTAGCTCATGGTCTTGGGTTTTCATCGATTGAGGTAGAATCTAATTCTACAATAGCTATTCACTGCATCACTAGAGGAAGAGGACCATTGGCTATTTAGGGCATACTCAGACGTATCACATATATCATTTCCTACAGCAGAGATACAATTTCTCACATTTACAGAGAAGAAAATCAGGTTGCAGATGCTCTTGCTGTGGAAGGTTGGGATCATCAACGATACCAGATATATGGACCACATGACCTATCACGACATATTAGGTCACTTATACAAATTGACAGACATGGATTGCCCAGTGTCAGAGTCTAATTTTGATTTTATTTACAATTCTTATTTTAGCCTAATTTTGTAGTTGTTTTTATTGTAAAGGAAGTAGTACTTACTCGTTTACTACTTTAATATTCGTCATTTATTTTCGTTGTAAGGGAAGTAGTACTTCCTCATTTTTCGCTTTCATTATTTCCATGTAACCACGGTATTCTTCCGCCACAAGTGAGGGCAAATTAATAAAATCTCGGAGTCCCGCCCTCCTTTAACTAAAAAAAAATCCATAACAGCGTGTCGATCATAACATTTCTATTTGAAGCAAATTTTGTGATAAGTGCATTTTATAGACATATTCAGGGTCGTAAAATATCAATATTTGATAGTTCTTTTGACAAAATATATCCTAGATTATTGTATGTTATGTTATATAGGTAAAACTCAATGGTTGAACGGAGAATTGGAAGAAACAAAAGAAAAATCAAGGAAAAGGGCAAAATCCAAAGTTTGAAGACCAAATTGCTAATATTAAATAGTTGATTCGGACCACAAGAAGACACTTTAAAGATTGTTAGGAGACAATTGGATGGAATTAGAACTCAAAAACGAATGAAATATGATCAAAATATTATCAAAATTAATTTTCAATCGCACAAGTTATAATTCAGATTTTTAGTCGAAGATTGAGACCTATTTTTGGCATAGTAATCATTCGAATTGGAAAAATTCTATTTCTGAAAAAGTTGTATCCTTTTGAATTATCCTTTAAAATCACTTTTAATCGCCTCAATCGGATATGGAGTGAGATAATTATGGTCAAAATACTAACTGCTATGCAGAGATAAAAAAATTCGTGAGCGAGGGAACCTTCCTTATTCGCTCGAAACTCTTTTAGAAACCAATTTGGACGTGACTTTCAATCAATTTCATACTCCTACAAATACCTAATAATAGAACACATATTAGAAACCTCTCATATACATCTCATACGCCAATATATTCATCAATTATTATCATCAAGGGAAGAAAATTCATAATTTTTGTGAGATAATTGAAGGGGACTTGTAAGAATTCAATCAAGCGAAGATTCAAACTTGATTTTTTTTGGGCAAAGAAGAGAAAGCGCAAGTAGAGATTCATCAAGAAATCACTGAAGAGATTCAAAATTTCAAAATTCATCTTCTCAATTTATCAAAAATTCGAGTTATGCTTTTTCACTTAAATATGATTACTTGTAATTTCGATATGTTAGACTAGTTTTATACATTGTTAGAATGAGATGAACAATTGTTATGAGATTTTTGGTATTAATTAGTTATTTTGACGATTATATTTCTTGAATGTTTATTATTGTTTTCACCGATTTTTCAATTAATTAGTTACTAATTGATATGATTTATTGGAATCTATTATTATCGAGAGAGATAATAGGGTTTTAGCTAAAAGTAATAAACATTATAAAGCTCGATAGAGGAAAGAGATATACCTATATACTTTACATAGTTTCCATATGTGTTCTAGATTGTTTAATGCATTTATCATATTTGCGTATTTCATCGAGAGATATGAGACTCACATGAGGGGAATATATTTGATGAATATCAAGAGATGTTTTCAATTAAACTAGGAACATTGACCGACAAGAATGATTACAAATTGTCACTTTAATTCATTGTGCTCAAAATGGATTAATCGGGGGATTCAACATCTTAACAATACTTTCACATATTTGAAATCAAATCAGTTAAGTTGTTTTCTAATTTAATCGATGATTTAAATATTAGTATAGAAATTCAAAACCTATTTGCTATTCGATTAAGGTTGTTATAATTTGAACTTGATTGAATACTTAGTTCTCGTGGATTTGACACTCTACACTTTACACACTACTATATTACTTGTTCACGATTCCGTTCACTTGCGAGAAATCAAATGATCAAATTTTTGACGTTGTTGCCGGAAACAATTTAGTTTTAATTTGAATTTTTATTGCTTATTTATTTAGTTTCATTTATTAGACATTTGGTCGTGGTAAATTTTCATTTGAGGACGAATGTGATCAATATGTTATAGAATGCACTACAATTCTTTAGAAATAATATTGCATTAAATTAAGATTGATTCATATAGAGATATGAGATTGAATTAGTTAAATAGGTTCAATGAGAACGCGAGAGGGGTAAATTGAATACAATAGAAGAATTTGATCGAACACTACATTATGTTATAAATCTTGAACTAAGATTTAAAGGTGATCAATGGATTAAATTGTTATGCTCTAATATCCATTCCATTCTTGATTCTAAATCGATCTTGTGTGCATCTCGCTATTTTCAAGTAGTTAGAACAAAAATTGCAACAAATCACAATTTCTTGTAAGTTTTCGTCAAATAATATTTAGAAATGTTAAATTAAGCATTAAAGTATAATTATCGTGGGAACGATAATCCTTTCTCAAAGGCCCATTATATTACTTATTATGATATCGTATACTCGCGATATAAAAAAAGCAATAAATTCTTGGCGCCGTTGTCGGGAATTATTTACATTTAATCTTAAATTTTATTTTTGACTATTATTTGATAATTTTACTTTTTCTTGTTTACAGATAAAAGGTGTTCGTTGTGTGCTCCATTCCCAAGGCGATAATCTACAATCATTTGATCCGAAAATAGAACGTACTTTTAGCAGACTCAAAGAACACCAATAAAGATAGAAACATCAGATGTATGACGATCAAAATATTCTTATTCTTATACAGCCAATTAGATAAGTTGCCAGGAGAGTGGCGGTACAGAAAAATCAGCAAAATGAGCGAGTGGAGATAATAGAAAGACATTTGCTAGTCTCATTGTTCTTGATGCCTATAGCAGTGCTCGTGCGCTCTAGTATTGTATATCTCGATTTTGGGGTAAATAACTTTTAGAGGAGGATGAATTGGATCAATTTGACTAGCAATACTTTTTAATTCTACGGGTTATCTTATAAAAACCTAAACACACATATCTCAAAATTTATCAAAAATTGTCCGAACTTCTATGCTCTAGGAGTCAATGAAGTTACTATCAAGCTGTGTTTATTTTCTTACACATTGAGAGATGCGGCTTTGGAGTGGTTAGATGCTGAACCACATGGAAGCATTACTACATGGGAGGAACTCGCTAGAAAAGTATGCAATTAATTTTTCCCACCGACAAAAGTAGCAAATATTCGATTGGGAATTCAAACATTCCAACAAAGAGATGGGGAAAGTTATCATGATGCGTGGTATGAATTCAAGGAACTAAAGAGAAAATGTCCAAATATTGGAATTAACATAGACAGTCAAGTGCAATACTTCTACACTAGACTTTTATCATTGTCAAAATCTCAAGCCGCTGGTGGATCAATCATCGGTAAATCAGTTCAACAATGCCTAGACTTATTCGAGTTAATTGCCACTACACATTCAATGGTCTCATTAGAAAAAAAGTGGTACCACAGAAGATAGCTGGAATTTGTTGCACTAGACAGCACAACAGCTACCAATGCATAGATTGCTACTTTAAGAAAACATGTAGAGTTATTTGTAAAATTGCAAACACGTGGAGCTAATGGTGTGATGGTCAGTTCAGCATGTGAGAATTGTGGATGAAATCATGCTACAAAAAATTGCTTGATGCTTGTTTCTTCAGAAGAATAAGTAAAACTTTATTTGGAATGGTTCCCGCAATTTCAACACATATGGAAATAATTTTCAGCATGAGAGAAAACTAAGTTGGGAGATATGTTTCATCAATATGTGCAAAAAATAGACAAAGTATTCCAACATATTGATACTAATTTTCAAAATCATCAAATATCTATCAAGAAGTTGGAGACACAGATTGGTCAGATAGCTCAACTTGTAGAATGTCCATATGGATCATTGCCAACAATACAATGATAAATCCTAAAAAGTAAGTGATGGCAATAAGAGCAGTGGAAAACGGTCCACTCAGGACTCCTATAAAAGTTAAAGCATATGTACCTCTATTTCAATTCTCCCGAAGGTTTCGAAAGAAGTCGATGGAGGAAAATATTCATGCTATAACTACAAAGAGTAGGGTATAATTACTACAAAAAGACTAGAAAGAAAAAATGAACATGAAGAGGTTGATGAAGCTACAATGGAAGAAAAATTTGCACTATCCTCAATTGAGAATGAAGAAAGTACAGAAATATCCACCGCCAAGGCACGAAAGTCTAATCAAGGCTTACGTGCCTTCCATTTCTTTTTCTCAAAGACTCAAAAAGAACAAACAAGATACAATATTTGAAAATTTTCTTGATGTTCTCAAGAAACTTCAGGTTAATATTTTATTTACTGATGTTGATTTGATTTTACATAATCCCAATTTCCCAAAAATAGAATATGACATTAGATTTATACGAGCATTTGTGTCACATAATGCATTAATAGCATAAGAATTTTCAATTGAAATAGATAAAGTAACTCCGTGGATCTTTCAACTTGGGAGACAATTAATTTTGTACTCTTACACTACTTTTCTCTGTTAGTGCCACAGTTTCATACTCCGAAAGCTTTCTTTTCTTTGTCAACATATCTTTCAAACCTTTCGTATAACTTGGAATTTATAATATCGCATCAATGAACGGAATATTAACCTAAAGTTTCTTGAGAATATTAAGAAAATTTCTAAATTTTGTGTCTTGTTTGTTCTATTTGAGCCTTTGAGTAAAAAAGAATGAGAGGTACATAAGCCTTGACTAGATTTGATGCCTTGATAGTGGATGTTTCTGTACTTTGTACATTCTCAATTGAGGTTGGTGCAAATTTTTCTTCTATTGTATCTTCATCAACCTCTTCATGCTTATCTTTTCTTTGTGATCTTTTTGTAGTAATCTCTAGTAATTGTATCCTACTATTTGTAGTTATGGCATGAATATTTTCCTTTATCGACTTCTTTTGAAATCTTTGGGAGATACATATACTTTGACTTTTACAAAAGCCCTGAGTGGTTCGTTTTTCACTACTCTTATTGCCATCACATGTTCTTTAGGATTTGCTATTGTATTGCTTGGCAGTGATCCTTGTAGACGTTTTGCAAGCTGTTGAGCTATCTGAAAATTTTGAAAATTAGTATTAATCTGTTGAAATACTTTGTCTATTTTCTACACATATTGATGAAATATCTTCCCCAAACTTGATTCTATCTTACTAAGCATTATTTGAACAATTCCCTTGCTAATCATTATACCATCTAAACCCCGGGTGATGCTTCCATCCTAGGTTGTATGTTTGTCCATATAGGTTGAAATTATGGGAACCATTTTGAATGAACTTTACTCGTTCTTCGGGAAACCCCATAGAAAATTAATTTTCTGTTGGATGATTGGTTCCACAATTTTCACATAATTGACTAGCCATCACTGCATGTACGTCTTGTGTTTGTGATTTCACTAGTAACTTCACCTATTTTTGTCAAAGCAGCTATTTGTGCATTGGTAGATGCTTTGTCGTTTAATTCAAAAATTTCAGCTGCTTTCTGTGGTACCACTCTTTCTGATGAGAACATCGAATGTGTAGTGGTAATTAAGTCAAACAAATCCATACACTGTTGAGCTGATTTGCCTATGATTGATCCATTAGCAGAGGAATCCACCTGAAACTTTGATAGTTGTCTAAGTTCGATATAGAAATATTGCACTTGATTACCTATGGTGATTCCATAATTATGACATTTTCTCATTAATTCCTTGAATTTGTTTCATGTCTAACGACAACTCTCACCATCTTTTTGTTAGAATGTTTGAATTTCTAATCGAATTTTTTCTACTTTTCCCAGTGGGAAGAATTTGTTACAAAATTTTCTAGTCAGTTCCTCCTATGTAGTAGTGCTTCCATGAGGTTCAACATCCAACCACTCCAAAGTTGCATCTCTTAATGTATACGAAAATAAACACAACTTGATAGCATCCTCACCAACTCCTGGGCATGAGAATTCTGAAAATTTATGAGAAATCTAGAGATATGTGTGTTTGGGTTTTTATGAGGTAACCCCTAGAATTGAAAAATATTGATAGTCAAGTTGATCTAATCTGCCCTTATCTAAAAACTACATACCCCGAAATTTTAAATATATAATATTTATCTCTTTTATTTATCTCCACTCACTAAATTTACTAGTTTTGTTGTACCGCCACTCTCTCGACAACTTGTCTAATTGACTGTATAGGAATAAGAATATTTTGATCGTCAACCATATGATGTTTCTATTTTTGTTAGTGTTCTTTGAGTCTACGTCTGAAGGTACGTTCTATTTTCAGATCAAATGGTTGTAGACTGTTGCATTGGGAATGGAACATACAATGAATACCTTTTATCTATAAATAAAATAAAAGAAAATAAACTAATCAAATTATAGTAAAAAATAAAATAACTTAAGACTAAATGTAAATAGTCCCCGACAACGGAGCCAAAAACTTGTTGGATTTTTTGTAACGCAAGTGTACGAAATAGTAATAGGTAATATAGTGGATCTTTGAGTCCGAATTTTCGTTCCCATGAGAATTATACTTTAATGCTTAATTTAATATTTCTAACTACTATTTGATGAAAACAATTAAAGAATTGTGATTTGATGTGATTTTTGATCTAACTACTTGAAAATAGCACGATGCACACGAGATCAAATTAGAATTTAAGTATGGAATTGATATTAGAGCATAACAATTTCATTTATTTATCACCTTTAAGTCTTAATTCAAGATTTATGACCTAATGTAGTGTTCATCGAATTCTTCTATTGTACCATTCTCGAGTTCTCATTGAGTATATTTAACTAATTCAATCACACATCTCTATGTAAATCAATCATACTTAAATGCACTATTCGTTCTAAGAATTCATATAATGACTGTAATAAATAGTATATGTATATCTACACATTATATTAAATTATCGAATTTTACTATGTGGTCTAAATCTAAAACTCACCTCTCGATTTGTAAAAAATTCACAAAATCATTGAATTAATGATCAAGTAATTCGAAGTATTAAATACATTAATAAAATCAACACATAAACTTTTAAAGAACTATAATCTTGAATAAAAGAAATAAAGGGTCTCAGTAGATTACATTGTTTGCCCCAATATAAAACTTAGCTACTCATAATAATAGAAGAAAAAATAAAGAATTGCATTGAGTATATCACCGGGTTTTGAATTGAGATGTAGAAAAGAGGCTGAATCTTGCACCAAGTTTCTCTTCTTGTTCCAAATCTTGATTCTCGATCTTTGATTTCTTGTTTTTCTCCTTTGATTTTACTTTCTAATTATTCAAGTTGTACTATATATCTCAATGAGTGGACCTTAAAAGTGTCTTCCTTCTTGAATTTTTACTTTTTTCCCACGTTTATGTCGGGAAAAAACGCACCCTAGACGCTTCAAGTGGGCCTGGAAATGGTGCCACAACGCCACGTCCAAATTCCGGGTGGCGCTGCGGCACCACACCTCTGATTCTCCTTACTGCAATAGTGGCACAAAGGCGCGACAATTCTACTTCTCTATTTCTTTTCGTGCGGCTCCACTCCTCGATCACTTGTTCTTTATTTTTTTGTTCTTCTTTTGATGCAGGAAATTGACTCTTTTACTCTTTTCTTCTCCTTTTCTCTTCTTTTGATTTCAAGCCAATGTTTTCTCCACTTCTACCATCCTTAACACCACATCACCAAACCTATAAAACAATGCTAATGAACACATTAAAACATTCAATACTCATAAGATCTAGTAAATAATCAAGTTGAAATTGTATAAAACTCGTTAGTAAAACACACTCGTCAAGCTACATTAATCCTTTTTTTTTGTTGACAATTGGTACACTTATTCATATTTGATATCAAAGCTTCACTAATCCTTTTTTTAACCGACAAAGCCAGTACGTGGGCCGCTTTGGCTCGCTGGTGTTGGCTCTGCCCTTACTCTAGAGGCAACAAAGGCAAAATTGGAATTAAATGGATTGCTTCTGTTGTTAGAATTGTTGAACTTCAAATCATAGCGTTATAACAAGCTGTCAAGCTAGGATCAACCTTACCACATAGAGAAAATGACCGTTGTGTGCTTGATTACAACCCGTTTTCCTGAGGATAAAATCTACAACAATATTAACTAGGGAAAATGATCGAACATGCAAGTATTGCAAAGGATTTTAAGCATGGGATCTTATTGTTGCAGGATTCGTTTGATAATGTGGAAGTGAATGAACTGGAAGTAGCAATGGTGTTTTACCCTATCCGAGACTGCTAGAAAATACCAAGCGGCTTTGAAAATAGCTACTTTTGCTCTAGCACAAGCTAAAGATCCATGGAAAGAACATCATATTGAGACACATAATGTGTCCAATCCCATAAATTAGATCGAAAGTACTATGATAAAAACGAATTATACAAACTAAAGGTAAAATCTCTAATCTTAGGACGTATTTGATGTAATATTCTTTTCTTCTTCAATACTATCAAGTATTTTGTGCTCAAGTCATAGTGCCGATTGCACTGCAAGAACAAATCCATAATTTGAGATAATTGGTTCTAATCCCTTTCTTATAAATTAACTAAATCTACACCCCCAACTCTCAAGGGCAATGCATGTGAAATTTATTTACAATTAATGTCCATAACCATAATTTTATACAACTACACTGTTGGAAATGTGTATCGAAAATTCGTTATTTAGTGAATGAGAAATTAAGCCAAATTTGAGCCGCTTAAAAAACTTGAATTGTTGGGAAATCGTATAGAATATTGTAGAATATTCTGGAAAATATGATGAAAAGATGTGTCTTTTCATATGGATCATGACTCTTGGAGATCATGACTTTTGATATTATTTTTCAATAATTGTCTCTTTATGTAGAGATGTAATCGTGTCTTTTTCATATGAATCATGACTCTTGGAGATCATGACTTTTGATATTATTTTTCAATAATTGTCTCTTTATGTAGAGATGTAATTGTGCCTCTTTATGAAGAGATATAATTTCTAAGAGATGTGTCTCTTGGTATGGCTGTTCCAACTATTATATAAGAACCTATGTGTTTGGATTATTTTTTAATTGATTCAGATCATAAATTTATATCATTCTTTTCATATTATGTTGCATAAAATACTTTGTAGAAGTAATCATTTGTACAAAAAATCATGGTTATGATAGAGAGAGAATTCCGTTCAAGTTCGTTGGTCAAAGCCATTTGGAGTGCTCCTATGGCTAGACGTGATCGTTGTATCTTGGGAGATAATTGTCAAGAAACCGTTAGCACCGATGCGGGACAAATTTATCTTAAGGAGAAAGTATCCAACATTTGCCTCGGCCAAATCGCCTCACTTTCATCATTTCTTCGTTTATCTTTCTAGTTTACGTTTGATTTCAAAATTTGATCTAATTTATTTATTTATATTGTAAGGAGAACTTTTGAAGGAAGAAAGTTTTCATTCAAGAATAGAAATGGATAAATCTATATTCATGCGTTTGGATTCAGTTTCGCTAAGTCGAAATTACTTCTCGACTTCACGGTGTGTTTTATGTATTATGCACAATATCGGTGTATTATCCTAACAATCTTAAGATAAATTTGAATTTCGTTGTGCATGTTAGATGTCGTTTACATGGTTCTTAACTGCATATTAATATCTGACTTTTATATGCATGAACCTGATTGATCATTAGACTAATTATCCACATGTATAAATATACACATGTATAAATGGACGTTATTTCATGTGGTGTAAATTATATTTTAATGGCAAATGGTGTCTGAAAATATAATTAATGCATACGAATGATTTTTTACTTATTCTAGCTTGTGAAAATAGAAACCAAGAATATATAGTTAAATGTCCACCTTGCTGTAATATGAAACGATGGATTTAAATATTCTGGTGTGTGTTTAAGTTTATCAAGCTGTATGAAAGTTTCGGTTTCACAATTCATATTGCATATTTTCTTTTCAAAATTTGTAAACGTTGGCAGTTGGCAGTTTCATTGTTGGCACCTTCTAATCCAAAATATGTGTCTATATTTAATGACAATTGTGCCATAAGTTGCCTAAGGAATTTTAAATGGGAAGGCAGATTACCGCATACATATTTATACCATCCATTTGTTTGTTTATAATGAAAGAGGAGTATTATATATAGTTGCAATTGTTATCAAAATGCATGGCTGCCAGGAACATGTCTTTCCAGATTAGATTCGGACCATGAATTTGAACAAGTGCATATGATTTATAAAATGTTATTAAATGGTAGAAAGAGATTCTATTAATTATTGATTAAGTAAAATTAAATATTTTACTAGAAGAATGAATTTGAATGAATTATTTGTCCATAATTATATTCCACTTTGCCAAATTGCATATTTGTGTAAATTCTCTGCATAATATATTTGGGTGGAATAAAAATGGTTAATATTTTGAAAATGTGTGATCCTTTAAATTGAGTATGCTTAATTATTGATTTTGGAAACGGTTGAGGCTAATGAAAAGCCACTACATAATTGAATCCTTTCAATTCAAAATCCATGAAATGGCTATTGAGGTGCTTGTTGCACTATATAAGTAAATTGATGGTGATAGTCTCTTGGTGTTCGATGAGTATGGAAATTGGTGAAGTGTCGAAAACCAAACTTTAGAAAAAGTGACTTCATGTCAACTTTGGCCAAATATTCGGACTTGATCCGATAGTCAAATTATAAATGTAAATAGATTAACTTATTCTATTCGTCGAGTAGATAGTTGTATTATATTTGGAATTTTAAAACCAATTCCTGATGAATGAGGAATTACGATCCAAAGTTGAAAAGGAAATAAAGGAAAACTGCATATACAATATATAAGTTGCATATACGGTATGCTGTAAATACGGTATTTTTCATGGATTTATGCATTGTAATGATTAATTGCATAGAATCAATAATGATTATAATTAATTGGTGATAATCACTCGATGAAATATTTTGTCATCTTATAGTATGATGATTTCGAGCAGCATATTTGCTACATGAACATGCTCAAATACATGATATTATTTGAATGTGACAATCTTTTATGAACTTATTTGATAGTTACTAAATGGTGCATGCAAGTGTTTACTCTATTTTGACAAGTGTACGTGCATGAAGGAAAATTTATGTTCCTTCATTTAAAGAATTTTATTTAATATATTATTCTCACTTACTCACGCAAAGGGGGCATGGTTTTGGCACCCACATATATGGTTAAATGAAGTTTCTTTCCACTATATACCCACACAAGAGTTTGGATTTCAAGCAAATGTTTTGGTCAAATAGCCTAGTTGGCGGACCAAGTTTGTAAATAGATTTGGTGGCAATTTTAAGCCTAAATCAAGTGGAAATTGTTTGCCGTACAAAAATATTTTATAGAGCACAGATGGTGCATATAGTTGGTAATGATGCTAATATCCTTGATAATGATGATTGTTAATGACATTCATTTGTAAATGATAAAAACTATAGTTTGTAAAAATTATGTAATTTCTCTTAGAAAAGAAATTGTTCTTACAAGATAATACAAATTGAGACATAGTTGAAATCTTTGAACAAACATACCTCAAACTGGTAAATGTGGAATGCCAAGTGGGTTAAACTGTTTCCAAAGATAATTCAAAATAATTATTATTGCACACATATGAATTTGATACTGATATGAGAAATAATCAAATTCGATTGAACGTTGTTCAATACTTAAACAGTTTATCGAGCTAATATGACTAGTTCAAAGTTTGTACCAAATCATGGTTGACCATTTGGTTCTGGTTAATTTAAATGGTGGATTTGTGCAGGCCACCATGTGAATTTGGCTAAGTAAAATTATTGGACCTAGTGTCATGTTATCTTAAAGAGGGGTGACATTAATTTATCCAAAAGTCAAAATTATAATATTGATCACTTTGTGATCTAGAAGCACATGTAAAGGTACTTTTGGTCTCGATAAAGACTAATTCCTTAATGTGGAATTACCATGTTGGTCCAGATTATGAAACCATGGTAACACCATCATTATTGGCAAGTGTAGTGCCAATATAAAGATGGCTTGACTAATGTTTGTATATTTCTTTCATTTGACTTGGATAGATTGTATATGGGATTATAGGTCCAAAACTGAATAGCCAAGTAAAGTTGTATGAAATAGAAGTTTTTTTATATATTTTGAGATGACAACATAATATGGAAATACATGGATTTCCATAAGACATTGACATTTCTAGTCATAGTATGTGTTGACTAAAATGGAATAAACTTATACAATGAATGTATAAATGTTTGAAACATAAGTTGCTATATCGTCACCTTGATCGTGATGAATTGGATATTGTTGAGACTAATATAATTCAGGCAACGAATTGATAAAAAAAAAAAAATTACTCATAACAATTGGAAATGTATAAATGTTGGAAGAATGTCAACTAGTTATTGAAAGTATATGAACTTTCATTGGAATATGGAAAATTATATTAATGATAATAGCCTCAATTAATTTGATGAAATTAAATGAGATGATTTATGCAAAATTGTACTTGCATAAAATATGACAAAATTTGGAATTAGTGAAATGGTGTAGAATATTATAAAATATTTTGGAATCAATTCAGATGAAGAGTTGTGTCATTTTGTAGGATTGTGTCTTTTGAGAACACAACTTTTTTAGCATATATTTGATTTATTCAACTATCATGTGAAATGTCACAAATTTGATATATTGCATATGTTTGGAAAATATGCAATTATTGTGAATCGAGATGTTTAGCCCTTTATTGTTGAACTATACTATACCAATTAAGTTGGTTTATGTGATGACCTTGATCAAATTGTGTGTGATCAAATTGAAGATAGTTGGATTGAAGTATATTGTATTAAATTTCAATTGAGATAAATTGTGGGTTGTAGACAACTATTTTGAAAGTACTTAAATTATCACGAAGCATTCGATATGGACATTATCTATTCGATAAATGAATTGAACTATGAAAGAGTTGATGAACTCCAAATTCAAATACAACCCAAAAATGTGGGGGTTAACATCAATACTTGTGAACTTATATGAAAAGTTCAAGATTTGTGAATGCAATATTACTAGTTGCACATGCATTCCTAATTGAGGAATTGTGGGGGTAACTTATGTTAAAAGTTACATTTTTCTATACTTTATAATCATAGAAATATATATGAAGGTGAAAAAGGTAAACAAACCTTTATATTAATTATAATGATGATATACACTAAGTGGATAAAATGGGTTGAAAGCCGATTATGACATTTGTTTGGACGTGCAAGAACAACTGAAATATTTGAAGAATATTCATAAGTTCAAATGCATTGTAGTGTTTCGATGATAATATTGAGTACCTATGATTCTGAAATCCACAAGTAAAAGTGACTTATTATTCTAGTGCTTGATAGAAATCCTCTAACAATGTTGTTTGGAATTGTTAAAGCTTTAGATAAAGCTAATGAGAAGCATGTAGCTTTATGAGAGGATTTCTTAGTGGTGACAATTTGTATCTATCAAATGAATCGATCCTTGGCTAGCTATATTTGATAAGATACTAGTCACATGTAACTGGACGTGTAAGTCATAGACATAATACTGTTAAGCAGTTGATTTCAATGGTGTAAACTCGTGGTACCTTTAAGAGATTTACCAAGAGATCAAGTATACTGCATATCGAAGGAAATGAGATTAGCCTATTACATAAGAGTCTTTATAATGGTAACCATACATTGTTGACTGGAGATCCCAAGATCTTGGTTCAAAGGAACAACTAAGTTATGAAAATTCCACGAAGCACTTAGAAAATTATTTCCTAACTCATTCCTATGATATTAAAGTGCTTTCTGCAGAATGACTGAAAGGTTAAGATACACTTTTAATGGTTCATATAGTTTGATTCAGTCAAGTGGAGTATGACAGAATATTCTTAATAGGAAGTCACCTATGTAAGTGTGAAGTGGAGCCGCTTATACGAGAATTGGTTGAGGCTAAAAATCTCTAAAACACTTATAAAATCCAAGAGTGGTCCACGGCTAAAATGGACACAATTGTGAGAACCATGAACGGTTTAGGGAAGACATTGTGTGAGTACTGTTGTCTTGGCTTACACCAACGACTGAGTGGTTCAAGAGATCACGTTCACCAATTAGCCAGTAAGTCCGATAGTATTTCACTAAGGGAGGTTCAAGGTCAAAAGCTACCTTCTCGGATGCAGTGTTTTCCACCCTCTCTCCACTAGTGTCGTATAGTCATTTGCATTAATTTTCATTTATGTGGTGGATTGTTGGAAATGTGTATCAAAAATTCGTTATTTAGTGAATGAAAAATTAAGCCAAATTTGAGCCGCTTAAAAAACTTGAATTGTTGGAAAATCGTATAGAATATTGTAGAATATTCTAGAAAATATGATGAAAAGATGTGCCTTTTCATATGGATCTCTTGGAGATCATGACTTTTGGTATTTTTTTTAATAATTGTCTATTTATGTAAAGATGTAATTGTGCCTTTTTCATATGGATCATGACTCTTGGAGATCATGACTTTTGGTATTATTTTTCAATAATTGTCTCTTTATATAGAGATGTAATTGTGTCTTTTTCATATGAATCATGACTCTTGGAGATCATGACTTTTGGTATTATTTTTTAATAATTGTCTCTTTATGTAGAGATGTAATTGTGTCTCTTTATGAAGAGATATGAGTTTCAAAAGATGTGTCTCTTGGTATGACTGTTCCAACTATTATATTCCATGTGTTTGGATTATTTTTTAATTGATTCAGATCATAAATTCATATCATTCTTTTCATATTATGTTGCATAAAATACTTTGTAGAAGTAATCATTTGTACAAAAAGTCATGATTATGGTAGAGAGGAAATTTCATTCAAGTTCGTTGGTCTAAACCATTTGGAGCGTTCTTATAGCTAGACGTGTTCGTTGTATATTGGGAGATAATTGTCAAGAAATCATTAGCATCGATGCGAGACAAATTTATCTTAAGGAGAAAGTATCCAACATTTGCCTTGGCCAAATCGCATCACTTACGTCTCGACTTCACGGTACGTTTTATGCATTATGCACAATATCGGTGTATTATCCTAACATACACAACTTGTCTGTTGAATAATATTGGAATCTACCATTTTTAATATTCTCTTAATTATCTTAGTTACCTTAATATGGACAGCTATATATCTTAATACCACGACTTGCTCCTCTAGGATTTGGAAGTCAGCTGATTCGAAATTTGATTAGGAAAGGTTTTATTCACAACCAACTTGTATATAAAATAAGATTGATGATTAATTATAATTGAATTGAGATGCTAATCTGTCTAAGAAAATACGAGTGATTAAAAAATAAAACTTTGGAAGCGGAACTGGGGGATCAATCTTTGTCATTACTAATAATTATGTTTACTAATAATTATAAATAGTACATGTAGAACACAAAGGTGTGTTTGTATATAAATTTAGGTTTGTGTTGTCACTTGACAATTGATAAAAAATGGGAAATTTCCAAACATTTGAAAATCAAATTTATTAAACATTCATGTGAAGTAAGAGTAAATACATACAAATATAATTAGAGAGTCATTAGTTGTCTAGGAATTGAATTTCAAACATATGCATTGCTTTCAAAGATAAAAATAAAAATAAATATTGAGGGATTCATTCATAATTCTTTCTTCACTTCTCCTTCAACCGCAGAAACCATCTAAGGGTGTGTTTGATAGCCACCCAATTTCATGGATTTTCTCACTTTTTCATTGTTTGGTAGGCTTTTTTTTTTTTTTCGTTCTCTCTCGGGAATTGAAATTCCCTCACACGGTCATATTTTCCCTCATTTAATTGAATTCATTTTCCCATTATTTAGGTGGGAAAATGATTTTCCAGGTAACTTTTTTTTTTTTTTTTGAATTTTACAATTGAAAAAAATTCTATCAACAATGGTTTAAATTTTTTTCCCTTTTAATGGACAATTTCCATATAAAGCAAAGCCAAACAAATGGTATTCGATATTGTAATTTTTTTATTTTTATATATTTTTATTCTTGGCAATGGAAACAAATTCTAGACCCAGTGGTAGAAAAACTATCATTTTAATGGACAATTTTCATGAAAAATAAAGTCAAACATACACCAAACTTTCAATATTTTTCAGGTGAAAAACTATACCAATCAAACACAATTAATTACAATTTCCAGCAAAATAAATTCTAGACAATTCAATTCCCAGTAAAACATTTTCTTTCCACCAATTTTCCACATTTGCAATCAAACAGATCTTAAATTTATTTCTTTCCTTCATTTGAATTTTATTGTTGGGAAGGGGAACAAAAAACGGACAACAAGCATCTTGCTTTAAAGAGCGTCCCTTGAAATTTGAATAAATTTAATTCCATTATTTTTTTCCATTCGAAGAAGGGGTTAGTCGATGTATTCCAACTTGTAATTTAATTCGAGTTGTCGCTTGAACAAAGCAATAGTAAGCTAACTTTTTTTAATCCGTTGACTCTTTATCTTAATATGGATGACAATCATTTCTTAAATAATTCCAATTACTTGCTTTTCTATAATTAGGAAAAGGGTTATTTACACCAACTTGTCCTTATATTTGACTTGAGAAGCCATTCTGTCTACACGGATTTTTTTGGATCAATGTCTTATTTAAAATATGAAGTTAAATAATTAATTTTATTCTTTTGAAAAACATTTATTTTAAATCATTGAATTTATAGTACAATTTCTCTGAATAGTGAATAAACTCTTTCCTCTCTCTCTCTCTCTGTTTCGTCTCAAACCAAAAATATTGTGAAAAGATCAAACACATCACTCTGGTCTCTGCCCAACCCAAAAATACTTGATGGAACACTCTAACTTGATTTCTCTCTTAGACGAAATGGATTATTCTGACTTGCTTTCTCCAGTAAACATAAGGGAGTATCTCTATAATAAGAAAACCCAACTATATGACGATCACTCCTACAAAAATATATCACGTCTAGTCGCAAACCCAGATCACGTTTCCCGTATGCAAGACTTAAAGCTTGATGGAAGAGAAAAAGTTGTTAGCTTTCGATGGCTCGGGCCACACTTTCTAGCTTTTCTCAAACATGCAGCAAAACTGAGCTTCTACACCGACGAGATGGGATATCCCCTTTTCCGCGAATTCGATAATCTATTAAAGCGTCTTGATGATTCCGCCTCCGATTGCATCTTATATGAAGAAACTGAACATTACAAAATCTTTTTAGAAATCATTCTCTCTTTCATTCTAGAGATTAAGGAGTTATTCACAATTCAAAAGCAGTATTCTGATAGTGGTAGACCTATCAGCGATGATGTGATGGAGGCAGCGACGTTTCTTGACTTTCTTCTTGAAACTATAGGAGAATTGCTTAGTTGCCGAACATATTCCAGTGTTCCTGTGAGTAATCAAGTCAAAGTTCTTTGGAAAAGTCTGAAATTTCTGCTCTCTTTTCTTGTTGATACATTGCGATGCATCAAGATAGAACAGAGAAAGGTTGAATTCAGAGGCTTTGAAGATCACTTTTCCAAGCAAAAACAGATCGAGAATATACTGACAAAAATTGAAGATGTATCTAATGAAGCAGGACTTTTCTTGCATTCATTCTTTTTCACCACAGACCTTACAGAGATTTCGACCGAAATGTATCTGACAATATCCATTCTGTTAGACAGGATTGAGAATGTGAAAGTGGAGATCAAAGATTATTGCATTGCAGTCTCAATGAAGCTGCATTGTGGAACTAGAAGCCTACAAGTTGCAGAAAGTCCCAGTGAAGTATCATCCTCCCATGATAAAAGCATTCCTATAGTAGAAGAGAAGATTGTGGGCTACGAGGACATGACAACACAAATTGCAAGCAAGCTTCTCCGAGGACCAGAGTACCGCTGGATTGTTTCCATCCTTGGAATGCCTGGACTTGGGAAGACAACTTTAGCCAAGAAATTATACAATGATTCCAATGTTCGGAACCATTTTGATAAGATTTCTTGGTGTGTTGTTTCTCAAACTTATAAAAAGAAAAAAGTCTTGATTGACATTTTGAGCTCCATAAGTGACCTTAACAGAGACAAAATGTTTGAAATGGCAGATGAAAAGTTGGCTGAACATCTCTACAGAACTTTAATAGGTAGAAGATACCTCATTGTTATGGATGATCTATGGGATATACATGCATGGGTTGATTTGAAAAGGTACTTTCCGTTGGGCAAAAACTACTTCTTGCAGGAATAAATTCAACAAGCCAAGTAAGAGTGATTAAATATGAAAGTAAATGATGAAATCAATAAAAAAACAAGAGAACACAACACCAAATCTTTACGTGGAAAAAACCCTCTTCTGTAGAGGAAAAAAAAACCACGGGGCAACTCTGGCCAAATCCACTATAATAAACCGAGAATACAACGTTCAACAATTTGGGAATACAACTATAATCAATCTCTAATAAAAATAATGTCAACTCCAAATACTACAACACCTTTGTAGCACTAAGGTAACTCTTAGAGAAATTCCCAATTTGTATTTAATATAGAGGAAACCTGTGTGAAATCCACACCCCAAGAAGATGCTTCTTCTTCTCTAGCCAAAGCCAAAGTCGGTCTCTCTTAAAATTGAAATTGAGCTGCCCCAATTTTTCTTTCAATTTTTTTCAGCAGTTTTTCGGTTTCTTCTCTTGTATTTTCAGCTCCTGTTTTTCCCTTAGTTACGTGCAGCTGACCGACTAAGAAAGAGGGGGAAAAACCAGCCTTAATATGTAAACTTACAAGATACGGTGGATTGGGCCTTTAACTTCCTCATGGGCTGGACCAAGCCCATTTAACAATCTCCCCCTCCAGCCCCATTGAGGAAGGAGATTATCATCTAACATATTAGTTAGATTCCATGCCGGCCAGTCCGGCACAAAGCTCAAGCTTTTCTCTAGTCACCACCTTTGTCATCATATCAGCTGGATTCTTCTCGGTATAAATCTTCTCTAACAATATCAATTGTTCTGCCACTATTTGTCGTAGCCAATGATATCTCACATCAATATGTTTCGTCCGAGAATGATAAGTAGCATTCTTGCTCAAGTCTAAGGCGCTCTGACTGTCACAATTAACTACATACCTATCTTGCTTCAAACCTAAATCTTGGAGAAATCTTTTCATCCAAAGCATTTCTTTCGTTGCTTCAGTTGCTGCAATATACTCAGCCTCAGTTGTAGATAAGGCAACGCACTTTTGTAATTTTGACTGCCATGAGACAGCTCCCCCTGCAAAAGTAACCAAATATCCTGAAGTAGATTTTCTACCATCAAGATCACCTGCCATATCTGCATCTGTAAAGCTCTCCAAAATTGGTTTTGAATCTCCAAAAGTCAAGCACATCTTTGAAGTACCTCTCAAGTATCTAAAGATCCATTTCACTGCCTCCCAATGATCTTTACCAGGATTAACAAGAAATCTGCTGACTACCCCAACTGCATGAGCAATGTCTGGCCGTGTACAGACCATAGCATACATCAAACTCCCAACAGCAGAGGAGTAAGGAATTTTTGCCATTCCTTCTTTATCTTCCTTCTTAGAAGGACAAGTCACCTTACTTAGTTTGAAGTGACTACCAAGCGGTGTCCCAACTGGTTTAGCATTCTTCATGTTAAACCTTTCCAGCACTCTTTCTACATATTTTTCTTGTGATAACCATAGCTTTTTAGCTTTCTTATCACGATGAATATGCATCCCCAAAATTTGTCTTGCTGGTCCAAAATCCTTCATGTCAAACGACTTGAACAAATCTACCTTCAAACTGCGAATCAATTGAACATCTTGCCCCACTATCAACATATCATCTACATATAGCAAAAGGATTATGAAATTATCATCATGGAATTCTCTAACATAAACACAATGATCTGCATCTGTCCTGGTATAACCATTGCCTACCATAAAAGAATCAAACTTCTTATTCCACTGTCTTGGAGCCTGTTTCAACCCGTACAAACTCTTTTTCAACTTGCAAACCATATGTTCTTTTCCTCTTAGTTCAAATCCCTCTGGCTGAACCATGTAGATTTCTTCCTTCAAATCACCATGGAGAAAAGCGGTCTTCACATCTAACTGTTCAAGCTCTAGATCCAAGCTGGCTACTAAACCCAAAACTACTCGAATGGAAGTCATTTTGACAACAGGAGAGAATATCTCATCAAAGTCAATCCCTTTCTTCTGATAGAAGCCCTTTACCACTAATCGAGCTTTATACTTCACTAGTTTTTCTCCATCTTTCTTCAGCTTGAACACCCATTTATTTTTCAATGCCTTTTTACCTTTAGGTAGCTTTGCTAGCTCATAAGTGTTATTCTTCTGCAAAGAATTCATCTCTTCTTGCATAGCATTCATCCAACTCTGTTTGTCATTATGAGATTGCACCTCCTGAAAACATTCTGGCTCCCCCTCATCAGTTACCAATACATAATCTGATACAGGATACCTGGTTGATGGATGACTCTCCCTGTTAGATCTTCTAATCTGAGGTTCCGATGTAGTAGGTTGCTCCCCCTGCTCAACATCCTCTAGATCATCCTCATCAACCCTTGCTGGCTCATCAGCATGATTGTCAACATGTGTCTCTACCCCCTGAGTGGCACTGTCTGGAGGCAAGAAGACAGGTGTAAGGTCAACGATACCTTCATCAACACGTCTTTGATTCCCAGATTTCTCGAAATCTGTCAACTTCTGATTTTCAAGAAAAATCACATCTCTGCTTCTGATTATTTTCTTCTTTTCTGGATCCCATAGTCTGTAACCAAATTCTGCATCTCCATAGCCAACAAAAATGCAAGCACTAGATTTATCATCTAGCTTCAACCGTTGCTCCTTAAGCACATGTGCAAATGCTTTGCAGCCAAATACCTTCAAGTGAGAATAAGTAACATCTTTTCCTGTCCACATCTTTTCTGGAATATCAAAATCCAGAGGAGCTGATGGAGACCGATTGATTAGGTAGCATGCTGTCCGCACTGCTTCACCCCAGAATAACTTAGGTAACCCAGCCATTCTTAACATACTTCTGACCTTTTCCATAATGGTGCGGTTCATTCTCTCTGCCACGCCATTGTGTTGTGGGGTACCAGGAACTGTCTTCTCATGTCTAATACCATGCTCTGAGCAGTAATCTTCAAACACTCTAGATGTGTATTCCCCTCCATTGTCAGTTCGAAGACACTTCAAAACCTTTCCACTTTCACGTTCCACTGTAGCATGAAACTTCTTGAAGTAATGGAAAACCTGGTCTTTTGATCTCAAATAAAACACCCACAATATTCGTGAAGCATCATCAATAAAAGTAAGAAAATACTTATTACCACCTAAGGACTCCACCTCAATGGGACCACAAACATCAGAATAGACCAAATCTAAAATATTAGATTTTCTACTAGAGGACTTCTGAAATGAAACTCTATGTTGTTTACCAAGTGAACAATAATCACAAGGGTTTAATGATGTACCTTTAGTGGAAGGAATAAGGGACTTCCTTGCCAATATCTGCAATCCTTTTTCACTCATGTGAGCCAACCGCTTGTGCCACAAGTCTGGTGAAGAATCACTTTCAGTTGCATTCACTGCTTCACTACACACCTATACTTGTGTCTTGTAAAGTGTGCAACAAGTCTTTCCTCTAGCAAATACCATTGATCCTTTTATAAGTTTCCATCTTCCGCTGCCAAAATAACTGTCATAACCCGCTTCATCAAGGGCATGTGTAGATAGCAGATTCAAGCGCATGTCTGGAACATGTCGTACATTCTTCAATGTCAAGCTACATCCAATATTAGTCTGAAGACAAATATCACCAATTCCTACAATGCTGGCAAAGCTGTCATTACCCATCTTCACCCTGCCAAGGTCACCTGATTTGTATGAAGTGAAGAACTCCCGTCTTGGAGTAACATGGTAAGAAGCCCCTGAGTCAATAACCCATTCAACAAGCGAATCTGCAACATGACAACACTGATCATCTTCTGCAGAAAAAACTGCAACCACTACTTCCTCATCTGAAGCACTAGCTGCTGTATTCAGATCAGCCCTCTTCTGATTTTTCTCGTCTTTCAATTTGTTTTTCCAAGCTATGCAATGTTTCTTTATATGACCCTCTTTATCACAATAAAAACATTTGAACTTTCCTCTTGCCTTTGATTGACTTCTGAAGTTACCACGTCCTTTAGGACCTTTGCTTTTGCTCCTTCCTCTGTTCTCTACAATAAGAGCTTGTGCATCATTCCTACCCAAGTCTTTCCTTCTCATTTCTTCATTAAACAAACTGTCTTTAACTAGAGTAAGTTCAAGCACACCATTCGGAGCAGAGTTGCTAAGTGATACCACCAAAGTCTCCCAACTGTCAGGCAATGAACTCAGAAGTAATAGTGCTTGCATTTCATCATCTAGCACTATTTTCATTGTGGTCAATTGATTTACCAAGTCTTGGAATTCACTCAAATGCTCAGCAACTGATTTCCCCTCCTTTAGCTTCAGATTCACAAGCTTTCTAATAGCAAAAGCTTTATTTTGAGCTGTCTTTCTCTCATATAGACCCTCTAGTTTTTCCCAAAGGCTGTGGGCATCCGTCTCTTGAGATATATGATGGAATATATTAAGATCAACCCACTGTCTAATATATCCAATTGATTTCCTGTTCATCTTCTTCCAGTCACTGTCACTCATATCGCTTGGCTTAGCACTATCACCTTCAATGGGTTCATGCAAATCCTTACAATAAAGGATGTCCTCCATCATAGGCTTCCAAATAGAATAATTTGAAGCCGATAATTTAATCATAGTGCCCGATATATTCTCCATTTACTCCCACAGTAGAACCACACCCACACAACCTTAGCTCTGATACCACTTGTTGGGCAAAAACTACTTCTTGCAGGAATAAATTCAACAAGCCAAGTAAGAGTGATTAAATATGAAAGTAAATGATGAAATCAATAAAAAAACAAGAGAACACAACACCAAATCTTTACGTGGAAAAAACCCTCTTCTGTAGAGGAAAAAAAAACCACGGGGCAACTCTGGCCAAATCCACTATAATAAACCGAGAATACAACGTTCAACAATTTGGGAATACAACTATAATCAATCTCTAATAAAAATAATGTCAACTCCAAATACTACAACACCTTTGTAGCACTAAGGTAACTCTTAGAGAAATTCCCAATTTGTATTTAATATAGAGGAAACCTGTGTGAAATCCACACCCCAAGAAGATGCTTCTTCTTCTCTAGCCAAAGCCAAAGTCGGTCTCTCTTAAAATTGAAATTGAGCTGCCCCAATTTTTCTTTCAATTTTTTTCAGCAGTTTTTCGGTTTCTTCTCTTGTATTTTCAGCTCCTGTTTTTCCCTTAGTTACGTGCAGCTGACCGACTAAGAAAGAGGGGGAAAAACCAGCCTTAATATGTAAACTTACAAGCTACGGTGGATTGGGCCTTTAACTTCCTCATGGGCTGGACCAAGCCCATATAACACTTTCCAAATGACAATATTAACGGGAGCAGAGTATTGTTCACCAGTCGGCTGAAAAAAGTGGCATTGGAAATTTCACATGTTATCATTGAACCTCCTCCCCTATCACCAGGAGAAAGTTGGAATTTATTAGAGCAGAAGGTGTTCAAGAAAGAACGGTGCCCTCAAGAATTGCGAGATATTGGAAAGAAAATAGCAAAAAATTGTCATGGACTCCCGCTTTCAATCGTCACGATAGCTGGAGTTCTTTCAAATATGGAGAAGAAGGAAAGCCTATGGCAACAAGTTGCAAAAAGTTTAAGTTCTTACATTTTCCAAAAATCCAACGACTACATTCCCACATTGAAACTTAGTTACATGCATTTACCAAATCACTTGAAGCCATGCTTCCTCTATCTTAGTGCATTCCAGGAAGATGACGAAATTCCAGTTCGAAAGTTATTACTGCTGTGGATTGCCGAAGGTTTCGTAGAGAAAAAGGAGCACAAGAGCTTAGAAGATGTAGCAGAGGATTACCTAATGGACCTAATTGACAGGAACCTGGTGCAAGTTTACAAGAGAAGAACTGACAACGGAGTAAAATCATGTACTCTTCATGATCTAGTACTTGATATGTGCTGGAAAATGGCTGAAGAAGAAAAATTTCTGTTTCAACAGTAAGTATATTCTCTTTCTAATTCCTTCTCGTTTTACTTCTCTTTTCCAATTTAGGACACTAATTTTTGGTAATTATGTCAATAATGCTGCTGTTGCTGATGCTGATGCTGGTTGGTGTGGATGAACTGACGATGATCCTCCACGTTCTTATTATTCTACTTCTTTAGTCAATTCTTGATAAGTAAGCATCGTCATCGCTTGTTTATGGATGGGTCTCATCATCTCTCTAAGGCCTTATCAGTTCTTTTCAATTCGGAAAAAATTAGGATCTTGGATGCAGGATATGATGAAATTGATCTACAGAGAATCAAATTTTATGTGCCCAACTTGAGGTATTTGGAAATTTCATCATTAACGTCATCAATAGGCAGATTCCAGAACCTAGAATTTCTTCTTGTGAAAGACACAGTTTTTTGTATACCAACATACCTTCTCAACATGCCTAAGTTGAGACATATTCATGCCGGAATCAAAGATAGGTCCGTAAAATTCGAAGAGAATTTTGATAGCTCTCGACTAAATAGCCTACAAACCCTTTGTTACGTTTGTGTTTACAATTCGAAAGACGAAGAAATCTTGAGATGTTCACCAAATCTTTTTAGGCTAAAATGTGAATCTCCAAACAATCGCTTTCCAGATCTCAACTTTCTTTCTCAACTTCAAGCACTCACAATGGTTTTTAAAAGTACATTTAAAGGTGATTACTCAACAATTAATTTCCCTAGGAATATCAAAAAGCTTACTCTTTCTAAAATTGGCTTGCCTTGGAAAGAGATGTCATTAATTGGGATAATGCCCAACCTGGAGATTCTGAAATTAGAATGGAACTCCTTTGTGGGGAAAATTTGGGAAACAAATGATGATGAGTTTCAAAAACTCAAATTCCTTAAATTGGATCGCCTGTTTCTTGAACAATGGAATTCCTCATACAATCATTTCCCTGTACTTGAGCGACTGGTGTTGAGAATTTGCAATAAATTGGAGATGATTCCTTTTGAATTTAGATATATTCCAACACTACAGAAGATTGAGGTATATATTTGTGGCAAAGGGGTTAAGAGTTCAGCTCAAGAAATTGGCGAAGAACAGAAGGACTATGGTAACGAAGAGTTCGAGGTGACCATTCGATAGTCTTTGGGTTTTAAGAGAGCCTCCATTCTACTGGTTTACACAATGTAAGTCAATGCTCATCTCATACTTCATTTTTACTGGAAAAAAATCTTTCTTTTATTGTTTATTTGATTAACATTTTTTTATCTCCTAGCAGTTGATTGCTCGACATTTTTCACCCACATGGTGAGGAGAGAGATCATCTTGGGCTCCAGGTCAATTGCTAGTTGTTCTTATTCATAGTTTTTTTCTTTGTAGTCAACGTGAGGTTACGATTTCTTTATTGCAAGTAAAATTAAATAATTTCCCGGTTGCAAATCGTACTATATTATGCTTACTTTGACATATGGCCATTTCCTTTCAATGTATTTCTCTATTACTACATTTTTTCAATATCATCCATTATACGTATCACCCAGTGTGAGATTAAATTCATTCGCTTTCAACTTTCGTCTAATTTATGTTTTTCATCTTTCTACATTTAAATTTAGAAAAATATGTGCTAGTTCTAGCATTGTTTCGAAGATAAAGGGAAAATTTAATAACTAATAGGTTAAGTTTTAGCCATTTCAAATTTAAGAGAGAATGTTTAAAATTTTAGATTTTTTATATTTTATTTATAAATTAATTAATTAAACATATATTCTATTAATTAAATTTATTAATGTCACAATTCCATATAATTTGGTCACAAATTCTATATAATTGGTCATAAATCACAAATTTTACACGTCTGAAATTATCTTACGATCACAATTCAAAAATTTTATAGGTCACAGTTTGTTCATTGGTCTTAAATCAGAAATTATACGTCACAAATTATTTTACGGTTACAATTCAGAAATTTTATAAGTCACAATTTATTAATTGATCACAAATAAAAAAATTTATATATCACAATTTATTCATCAGTCACAAATCACAAATATTATAAGTCACAACTTAGTAAACAGTCACAAATTGTCAAATTATCAGTTGCAAATTAACAATTTTTTAGGTCACCCATTATTTCTTAGTCACTATATTTTTCATTGGTCACATAATAGATTAACCAATTTAATGGTCACAAACGACCAAATAATCTGTGACTCTTGACCATCACCTCATCACTCTATCCAATAGAGTCATCGCTACCGTCGCCGCCAGAACCGCCATCACCACCTCTCGACCAAAACATACCACATATCTGATTCGCTTATAGAACTACCACCTTACCACACACATTGACACTGATCCCACCCCATTATAGCCGGCTCCAACCACCACCACCACCACCTTTACCTACAACTCCAACCAACCACAAATGCACCATCACCGCACCAGAAGCCGCCTACAACAGTAACCACCACCACCACCAATGCTTGCTAAAATCCACCATCTCTTCCAACTCTACTATACCACACCACAGTCACTAACAAAATCCTCAAACCCGCCACTGTCATCTGCACTTTCAATACACTACAAATCAACCTACAACTCTGGCCACCACAAAATAAAAAAGAGAGAGAGAGAGAGAGAGAACCGAAAAACTTAATATTTGTAACGGTTGTGATGATCTCCATTAGGAACATAGATCCTACGATAATTCTCATAAGCAATTGTGTTACACTTAAGCCTCTTCGCAAGAGCTACGAAGAAATCCTTCATTAAAACGCATCCAAATGCAGGTCCATTAGCAATTGTCACGCGATCAGGCTGCACAATGATCACCTTCTCTTTATTGAGAAGGAGAGAATATCCAACCAAGCTGTAGTCGTTAAAGATTGGGCCAACGAACAAATATGCATCAGCCGATTCCACAATCTCTGCATAGAATGCTGTGCTCACTACGTCCTAGTAAGTCTCGATGAAATGGGGATGGTGCTCAGGGACTAGTCCTTTAGCTGATGGCATCACTGCCATAGCATAACCACAAGCATCTGCTAACGGAGAGGGAGAGAGCGGCGACAACCCGTGCGGTGCGCAAAAGTTGCGACGCCACGAGAGACATCATTGTCGGAGCCGGAGCAGGCTTTATTTTACCTGTTGACTCAGAGCCGCCGGCGGGAGAGAGAGAGAGAGAGGGAAGATAAGGGTATTGATTTGGGATTTAGGATTTTTAGGGTTTGGGTAGTATAAAAGAATTGAGTTAATATCTAATTTTTGTATAAATAAACTTTAGATCTGATTTTTGAAATTGAATTTTTAAAATTCTGGTTTTGTGTAATTTTCACTAGAAAAAATAGACAAGTTGGGCCTCGTAATGAAAAATCGAATTAATTAATGTAGATTGCAAAATTATATAATATATAAAATCTGTATTTTAGAAATATACGATATATAACAAATAACCTATCTTAGAAAGAAAATGAATTCAAACCTAAATCTATTTCCTGGAATTACGTTTTCCAATGATTTTCTTATATCATAGACATGTTACCATATAATGAGAATTGCAATACGGTATATTTTGACAATTCCAAAAGAGTACCCATTGAAATTGAAAAAACTTCAAAAAAAATTCACCTTCAATCGTCAAAGTGAGGAAGAATGAACATTTCAAGTAATATACTATCACTGTAAATCAATGTAACTTATCAAACCTGAAAATTACAAGAATCATATTCTAATCCACGTTGAAAACTTCATTTTCAATCAATTTAAAACATATAAGAAAATTACATGTCACTTAACTCTAGTAATTTATCCCTTTTCATATAACTTTTCAAAAGGCTAGCTCCTAATTTTAGGGGTGTTTTTGTAAGTTATCCTTTTTATTTTGTGTGGGATATTATAATTCAAGGGTGGTTATATTGCCACCACATTTTTTTTTGATACTCCACATTTTAATTACATTTAAGCTTTCTAATCTTTGCTCATTGTAGTAATTATTTTCTAAACTTTTTTCCATCGTATTCTATGTTAATCTTTCATTAATTAGTACGTCTCGTTCTTGGTGATGTTTTATATCAAAATATTTTGTTTTCATACTTTGAAATGAGGGAAAATATATTTTGCACTTTTTATTTATTTGTTTCTTAAAAATATGATGGAAAAACGAGTTGTTCTCATTTCAACGAACTTTTGAATATAAAACTGTTATCAAATATAAAATGTATTAATTAATGAAACGTTTAAAGATAAGAATGACGTGATAAACTATTAGGTACGTAGGTACTATAATGAGCAATGATTAATCAAGGAATAAAAACCATTATTCTAATAGAACAATAGAAAGTCTAATAATCATGACATCTTGGACAGCTTTAACATTTTTCTTTTCTTCTTCAATATTGTCTCGGGATTACAAACAACTCCTTGGATTTCAGATTATTGGTTCAAATCCATTTCTAAGACTAGCTCGATTTCTGCAAGCTTTTGTTCATGGAGAGCAAGAATCCGATGAAGTCCCGGCAGGATCTTGCTCTCTTCAAATTACCTTAGAGGTTCCAAAAAGATAGAACCGAGGAAAGTGTATTATTGAAATCAAACTCCCCCACCCCCACACATACTCAAGGATAACAGGTACAATTTGTTTACAATTAATGTGTCCATTATCATATTCATTTTATACATATTTAATTGCAAAACCCAATCTGTCCAAGCAAAGATGAACGATTAACAAAGTTGTCTTTTGAAGTGGAATTGGTGGATCAATATATTATTCAAAATATAATGTTATCTGTAGTTGTTTACTATGTCACTCGCCCTACGTGATACACATATGACAAGTGCTTATTTTGATACATTAATGTGATAACTTGTCATATGTATGTCACATAAGTAACTATCGTAGTGATCAACTAAAAATAACATTATTCAAATATAAACATATTGTTATAAAAGAGAGAAAAAGAAGTGAGAAGAAAATTCAATAGACTTGTGTGTATATTATTGAGAATCAAGACCAGTATTTATAGGGTCTAAAAGGAAAGTTACAGTTGGAAAGAAATATACCTTCTGAACTAGATAAGACTTATCCATGTATCATGATAATACTAAATAATCATCAATAATTATCTCATTATTTTACAACACATATAGTATTCTTTTCAAATAATTAATTATTGGATTAATAGCAAAAACCCACTAGAAACGTTTTCATTTGCGATATACTTTATATTTGTATAATAACTGCCTCGTTAAAACCTCGTTTGATAAAAATTCAATGAGACAAAAAAAATCAAACGAAGGAAAAAGAGTACAGTTATTTTAGAGTATAAAAATGATGCATCATTAAAACCTTGCTAGGAAAACTCAGTGGGATAAAATCTAAGTGAATGAAAAAGAGTACAGCTACTTCCCCTGATGTTGATCACTGGAAATATTTGAGTCGACGCATTCCAATCTCGTGAACCAATTTCTTGAATGTAGATGTTGGCAGTGCTTTTGTAAATAAATCAGTCACATTGTCACTTGAACGAATTTGTTGAATATTGATGTCGCCATTTTTCTGAAACTCGTGTGTATGAAAGAATTTTGGAGAAATATGCTTCGTCCGGTCACCTTTGATATAGCTTCCTTTGAGTTGTGCAATACAAACATATCTTCATACAAAATTGTTGAACTATCTTTTGTTGAAACTAATCCGCATGATGCTTGGATATGATGGGTTATGTTCCTTAACCACATACATTCTCGGCTTACTTCATGGATTGCAATAATTTCAGAATGATTTGAGAATGTTGCTCTTAATGATTTCTTAACAGATCTCCATGATATAGTTGTTCATCCACGTGTAAACATGTATCCTGCTTGTGATTTAGCTTTATGTGGGCCAGTGAGATAATCTGCATCTGCATATCCTATTAAAGCAGATCCCGACTTTTGAGAATAAATTAATCCCAAATCAATAGTATCATTTAGGTAACGAAAAATATGTTTAACACCATTCCAATGTCTTTGTGTTGGTGTAGAGCTATATCTTGCAAGGAGATTTACAGAAAAAGTTATGTTGGGTCGAGTATAATTTGCGAGATAAGTTAATGCTCCAATTGCACTAAGATATGATACTTTAGGACCAAGAATCTTTTCTCCATCTTTACGTGGACGAAAATGATCATTTTTATATCAAGTAATCGAACAACGATAGGTAATGCCAATAGATGTGCATATCCATATAAAATCGTTTTAAGACTTTTTCTGTATATGTAGATTGATGAACAAATAATCCTTATGGGAAATGTTCAATTTGCAACTCGAGACAAAATTTGGTTTTTCCCTAATCTTTTATCTCAAATTCATTTTTCAAATAATCTGCAGTTTTGTTAAGCTCTTCACAAGTTCCAATTAAATTTAAGTTATCAACATAAACTGAGACAATTGCAAATCCAATATTTGTTTTCTTTATGAAAACACATGGGCAGACATCATCATTTTTATAGCCCTCCTTCAAAAAATATTCGCTAAGGCGATTATACCACATGCGTCTGGACTGTTTCAATCCATATAATGATTTTTGCAATTTAATTGAGAACATAGTTCTTGGGCATGTCATTTGTTTCTCGCACTTTAAATTCTTCAGGGACTTTCATATATATGTTAGTATCAAGTGAACCATACAAATAGGTAGCCACTACATCCATAAGGCGCATATCGAGCTTTTGTGACACGGTCAAACTAATTAAGAATCTAAAAGTGATGGGGTCCATTACGGGAGAATATGTTTCCTCATAATCAATTCCTGGTCTTTGTGAGAAACATTGAACTACGAGTCGGGCCTTGTATCTTGTAATTTCATTATTTTCATTTCTCTTTCGTACAAAAATCCATTTGTATCCAACATAAATTATATTTTCAGGTGTTCGAACTACATGTCCAAACACTTTCCGTTTCTCTAAGGAATTCAATTCCGCCTGTATGACTTCTTTCCACTTTGGCCAATCACTTCTATTTTGACAGTCTTTAACAGATAGTGGTTCGGGATCCTCATCTTGCATAATATCAAGAGCCACATTAAAAGCGAAAATATTGTTTATAACAACATTATTTCGCTCCCATAATTTATGAGATAACATATAGTTTATTGAAATCTCATTATTTTCGGACACTTGTGATTACATCCACCACGTGATAATTTATTTATTTACACAAGTTTTCGCAGAATACATTATGAAAAGTCGTACATTTCATATTACGACTTTACTTTTTTTTATATTCATTTCGCGTAAGTATACACCTTTAGGTGTTCAGACTACAGATCCATAAATTTCAGGTTTCTCTAGTAAGTTCAATTTTACCAGGATCGAGTCTAGAAACTTCAGGTTTCTCTAGTAAATTTTAGTTTGATCATATCGTTTTATTTGACCAATTATTTTTTCGATCGATACATTTCAAAGAGTTTATTTCGATTCCTCACTATTAATAATATGATGCAGTACATCATGTGCAAAAATATTGTTGACAACTTTTTCATATCTTTTTCGATTTTATTTATTTTTCCATGATGACATAACTTATTGAGATATCTCAGTTTTCATTATTTACCTGAACCTATTCTGGGATTTTATAATATATTATGTCTAAATGCTCATTAAAAGTATATACCTCCTTAATAATACAATCTTTACCAATTGCTCCATTTTCGTTTGGAGAACTTTATAATAGAATCAAATATCATCACGTTTCAGGCGTGCTATAAATTTATCAAATATAATATTAACGAATTGTCCTTCCAGGAGTCAATTCGAGTTGGAGCATTTAAAACTGATGTGTGAGATTGTTAATATCTTTGGTCAGTAAATGCATCTAAATAAATTATCTTTCGAACTTCTTGTTCGGATTGTCTTTTGCAAGGATTTAGATATTGATGCATTTGCATATTATTTTCAGCTTCTTAATTCTTTCCCCTAATGCTGAGAGAATTGTCAAATCAAATTGACAATCATTTTTACAAATATCATCCATTTGGGATAATGGTTCATACTACCCATTTATTCTCAGCATTTTCTTTTTTACTTTCCATCTCAGTGCTTTGTGGTGGATTAATTTTACATATAAAGCACTATCGAAATAATTTGATGGAAAAATTAGACTCTGACCATAAGCCAAATTATAACTAGGAGAACTATGATGTTGACATGATGTCTAATGACTTTCCCTAAACTGAAGTGAGAACTATTCGGTTCTCAGTTAAATTAATTGGAGGCGTTTAACAAACAATAATGTTAAATCATGTATCGACATTTCAATTAACACTTATTAAAAAGTTGAGATTTATGATCACTAGTATTAAAAAGACACACCGTCTTAATTGTATAATCTGAAAATTATGTTCATAATTTGAGTAGCATTTTCGCAAATTTCAGGTTGCAAACACCATGTAATCATCTAATATTTGTATCAAATCTATTAGATACAAATAATATTTAGATGGTCAACGGGGAGGGTGACGGGACCCCATTTATCACCCTAATTAATTTGTAGAAATATGGAAAATTCAGTCCCTATATTGATTATTGATGTATAATGATCAATTGTCGATAAAGAGAACAAATAATATATATGAAATCATTGGATTGAAGAATCTTTTGGTTCTTCATTGAATATCCATTTGAATTTTTAATTTCGCATCATTATTGATCCAGTGATGGTACAACTAATAAAGTCAAATTGAACTTCTAGTTCAATATAAGATATAGTTCAATTATTTAATTTCGAAGAATATGATTAAACATTATATAATCATATATCATTCAAGTAATCAAACTAATCAATATCCTCATTATGTTAATCACATGTTGTCCTTTAGAGATAAACATGAATTCAAAATGATACATTCTTTGAAACAGGTACTACTTCGAGAGCATGCTGTATTTCATTATTACTTTTTCAAGAGCTGTGTCAATATTCTAGAAGAATATTGAACATTATAATTCATGTTTTTCAAGAGCAATCAAATATTATTATAATAAAATTATTTAAGAATTTACTTTTCTGGAGTAAAAACATAATTTTTGTTAGATTTTACATAATTATGCTCTTCGGGAGGAAATAAAATCTTACTAAAATATTAATAATAATGTGCTACTTAATAAGCAACAATATTTGTAATAGACAAATCTACAAATAATATTCTTCTGGAATATTGTAATCGTAATGTCATGCTTTTTTGGAGCAAGTAATATTCTTCAAGAATATTAATTATAATATTGTGTTACTTCAAGAGTAACAACATGATAAATTATTAATTACCAAACATACATTAAGAAAGAAATCTTGAAAATATATGCTCTAAAGTTATTCTTTACCATATAGGAAATTACTAATTACGATATATGAGTTAAATTGCTTCATGAATTACCAAATTACAACGTGAATTAAGTTTAACACGATATGTTTATATTGATAAAGCGTGAAAAGAAATCATATTATATAGGCAAATTTCCAGCATGAAAAGAAATCATATTATATAGGCAAATTTCCAGCATGAAAAGAAATCGTACATATAAGAATCATGCATACTAATTAATTGTGGTAGAATTAACAAATTAAATCGTGACTAATTTGTGCAGAAACTATAGCAGGTTAATCGACAAAAATTAAAGCATAATTAATTAAGGTAGAATAAAAAAGTTGGTTGCATGAAACTGGTACATCTAATTATTTAATAATCTATATGATTGCAAATTAAATGAGTCACAATCAATTCATGAAATAAATGTACTGTAATCAATTCAGATTATTCGTTAATCCTGTTTATTTTTGTCCATGTACCTTAGAACCTTTTGTTTCATTGCCGGGGTATGTGTTTTAGCATTTCCACGCCTAAAGCTTTCTTTAATGACATACATGTGGCAATTGATCTTGGAAAGAAACGGAAGAAACTTGTGCGTTCCAAAGCATATAAGATGCCTTCAATAAATTTTGAAAAATTCAGCTTTCGTGCTGATAACGTATTATAAAAGAGAGAAAAAGAAGAGAGAAAAAGAATCAATAAACTTGTGTGTATATTATTAAAATTTAAGACCAGTTTTTATAGGATCTAAAAGGAGAGTTACAGTTAGAATGAAATATACCTTCTGAATTAGATAAAACTTATCCATGTATCATGATAATACTAAATATTCATCAATAATTATCTCATTATTTTACAACACATATAGTATTCTTTTCAAATAATTAATTATTGGACTAATAGCAGAAACCCACTAGAAACGTTTTCATTTGTGATATACTTCATATCTATTGAAAATAGCAGAAAATCCCATATTTGAAACCTTTTGAAAAAAAAAAAAAAAAACTTTGTGGCTCGTACCGTCAGATTTTTCACTAATAAAAAATAGTAAAAATATTAAAATACAAAGTAATAATTACAATTTTAATATCTAAATTTCTTATTCTTTTACAAATTACACCCAAATTTTTTTTGTGCACCACCCATAGTAGGGGTGTAAGCGGTCTGATTTTTGCGATTTTTGACAAATTTTCAAACCAAACCGTTTAAACCGGTTTGAGAAAAACCCAAACCTAAACCAAACCATTTTGAACGGTTTGGTCCGGTTTTAAACCGCCGGTTTCACCGTATATTTTTTTGTCCGTCTACTTTTATGACATTAATTCATTGAATTCAATATATATATTTATATCTTACTAGCAATAAATCTAAAACAACCTAAATATATCTACTACAAATTTAAATATCAACTAAATCAAAGTGAAATCACAATAAACTAAAATATAGTTTTTGTTTGCCATTTTTGGCTAAGACGTTACGATAACGTTATAATACAAGTCTACTAAACTAAATATAAAGCCCAAATAATATAATGATGTTCAACAAGACCTCGTGATTATCATATCTGAAAAACAAAACTACTGATTAAACAAAAAGAATAACCAACCATAATAATAAATCAATTGTTTATAATATCTAAACATAACAATTATACAAGCTTACCGTTGTATTTTGTTACGAATTCAGTTTCTCACATATACACAAACACCAATTGTTGTCATACATGATTCAGTCTCCATTGTCAAACAAATGCATTCGTTATATCATCATAGTATTGGATACTAGATAGATAAAAGAATCTTTAAAAATATGGTAATAGAAAATATAAACCACATGCCACAACTTTCATTGAATCATCAAATGCTTCCAATTCATCTAAATATTGGCACAGCACTATAGGTTCATTTTTAATTTGCAACCAATTCTTTCCGCATATGCAAACCTCAACCATCCTTGCACCTAATAAACTCCTAAAAGAATCAGGTATCTGACCTCCATTTGAGAATGCAGATTGAAGCAATTGTAGAAATTTGAATTCTAAAGAAGAAAATGGTTTTTGATAGACTATGTTAGTTTTGAAATTATTAGATATAAATTAGAATTATTTAGTAATAATAATATATATGTAATACAAAATTATAAATTGTCAAAAATATATACAAATGACAAAACTATTGAATTTCACATATTTGGATGAATTTAAAAAAAATCATTATTTTTATTTTTTTATTTTTATATATTTTTTCGCCGGTCCGGTTTGGTTTCAAACCGCAATTAAAATTCTCAAACCTAAACCAAACCTTTTTTGATCGGTTTGATTTGGTTCAAAACCATTTCGTTGACGGGTCCACGTGGCACCAAACCGACGGTTTCTAAAATGCGGTTTCGATTCGATTTTCCGGTTTGGCGATTTTTGCTTACAGCCCTAACCCATAGTTCCAAACCTTTACAACTTTATTTTTTACCTCACCCCACTTCATCTTCTTTCTTTATTATTTTATGAAAAAGAGAACTATTCATCATCTTCTTCTACCTCTTCCCACCGCGCTCCCCCTCCCTCCTGTTATGAACAGATGATCAAGATGATTGCAAGTGATCAAAATCAAGACAAATTGAATGAATGACTTGTCTTATTGAAAGCAAGTGTGTCTGGCATTTTATAGCCTTACAGACTCCCAACTGAATGAGTAAAAACAGGCCACTATAGCTCAACTAATGCTACGTGGTACATGAAACAAAGAAATTGTCAACTAAACAATAACAACTCTAATAACAAGAGATTTATTCTAACAGAAATATACCAAACAGAAATCATAAAAGTAAGGCACTTCTCATCATTCCCTCCCTTAAACTAACTGCTGTGTAAGTAATCAGTTTACTCTAGGCATCATACACACTCCCAACTGATCTCGAAGCTTCAGAAATGCCTCCAACTTAAGCGGTTTAGTCATCAAATCTGCCACTTGATCTTGAGAACCACAATGCACAAGTTCAACAACCCCATCTCGAGTTAAATCACGCAGAAAATGAAACCGCACATCAATGTGCTTACTACGTCCATGCATAACAGGGTTTTTTGAGAGCTTGATGGTTGAGCTGTTATCACACATCACAGTAGTGCAACCATCTTGTGCATGACTCAACTTCTCCAGAATCCTTCTCATCCACACTGCTTGGCAAGCACATGCTGCAGCTGCCACAAACTCGGCTTCAGTTGTTGAAAGAGTGACTATAGGCTGTTTCTTTGAAGACCAAGAAACTGCTCCTCCACTTAGTATAAAAACATAGCCAGATGTGCTCTTTCTATCCTCTAAGTCTCCTGCATAATCACTGTCAGTGAATGCAACCAACTCCTTGTTCCCACTTTCCTTGTAAAATATTCCATAATCAACAGTGCCCTTCAAGTATCTCAGTGCTCTCTTTGCAGCCTGCAGATGAAGTTCTGTTGGTCTGGCCATAAATCTGCTTATAAAGCTCACAACAAACATCATATCTGGTCTCGTAGCAGTGATGTACATAAGACTGCCTACTATTTGCTTATAGTAGGTCTCATCAATTCTGTCACCTTCTCCATTTTTCCCTATTTTGAAACCAGGAACAATAGGATTCATTACTGCATTACTTTCTCCCATTCCAAAACGTCTCAGAACCTCCTGTGCATATTTCCTTTGACAGACATAAATCCCATCATCCTTCTGTAACACTTCTATACCCAAGAAAAACCTCATCTTTCCCAGATCAGTCATATCAAATACCTTCATCATTGACTCCTTAAACTCTAACATCATTTGCTCATCATCACCAGTAAAAATCAAGTCATCGACATAAATGCTGACAATTAAAATTTTACCTCTACTGCTTTGCTTGAAAAACAGGGTTTGCTCACTGTTGCACCTCTGGAACCCTTCATGAGTAAAGTGAGCCTCAATGCGACTAAACCAAGCTCGAGGAGCTTGTTTTAGTCCATACAATGCCTTATGTAGCTTGTAAACCTTGTGCTTACTTTCCTTCTGCTCATAGCCTTTTGGTTGCTCCACAAACACATCCTCACTTAATTCTCCATGCAGAAAAGCAGATTTAACATCGAGTTGATAGATGAGCCAACTTTTCTGTGCAGCTAGAGCAATGATCATGCGAACTGTGTCCATCCTTGCAACTGGGGCAAATACCTCTGTGTAGTCCACACCATGTTGTTGAGCATAACCCTTTGCAACTAACCGGGCCTTGAACTTATCAACCTCACCAAACTCATTAAGCTTGGTCTTATATACCCATTTAACTCCAATCTTCTTAGCTCCAGATGGTAATTCAGTCAAACTCCATGTCTCATTTTTCTCAATTGACCTTATTTCAGCATCCATAGCTTGCATCCACTTGGAACTCTTAACTGCCTCTTCATAGCTTACTGGATCAGCAGAAGCAACAAGTGCCATATTCAACTCATTTTCTTCCTCTGATAATCCTTCTCCAGAGACGTAGTCTCTCATCCAAACAGGAGCATTTATCTCTCTTCTCTCATTTGGACTGACATCGTCTTCACTTGTTGTATTTGAGGAAGCAGAAGAAGCATTTCCTGAGCCTTCAGTATCATTCTCACTTGTCTCATTACCTTCACTGCCATTTGCTTCATCTTCATCATTCCTACTCTCTTCTTCTCCCCATTCCAAATCCATTAGTAATTGTTCCATGTAGCTCGTATCCCAGTCCCAGTGTTTCTCTTCTTCAAAAATTACATCCCTGCTAACCACAACTCTCTTTGCAACAGGATCATACAACCTGTAACCTTTGGATTCTTCACTCACACCTAGCAGTACACAACAAAAGCTCTTGTTTTCTAGTTTGGTTCTTCTCACATCAGGCACATGAACATGTGCCACACATCCAAACACTCTAAAGTGTTCAACTGAGGGTTTCACTCCACTCCATGCTTCTTCTGGAGTCATGTCTTTAACTGCAAGAGTGGGACACCTATTTAACACATACATAGTCCAGTTTACTGCCTCAGGCCAGAAGGTTTTGGGAATTTTCTTGTCTGAGAGCATGGACCTCACCAAGTTCATCACTGTCCTGTTCTTCCTCTCAGCCACTCCATTTTGCTGAGGTGTGTAAGCTGTGGTGAGTTGCCTCTTGATTCCATTCTGCTTACAAAACTCATTGAATTCCACTGAGTTGAATTCACCTCCTCTATCAGTTCTTAAACACTTAATAGACTGGCCAGTTTCTTTTTCAACAAGCTTCTTAAAATACTTAAAAGACTGGAAAGCTTCTGATTTTTCTATCAAAAAATAAACCCATGCTTTTCTGCTATAGTCATCAATAAAGCACAAGGAATACCTTTTCTTGCTGTTTGAGATTGGTGTGATTGGGCCACAGATGTCAGCATGAATAAGTTGTAGCCTCTGAGATGCTCTCCACTGGCTCTTCTTTGTGATGGAATCTCTGTGCTGCTTACCAACTACACAAGCAATACACATTGTAGTTGGTGTAGGTAGCTGTGGTAATCCTCGAACCATTTTCTTGTATTGCAAGGTCCTCAGTCCTTTATGACTAAGATGACCATACCTGCAATGCCATAGATGTGAAAGGTCTTGTGCAGGTGCATGGAAACAGGAAGCGTCTTTGACTTGAGCCCTTGCCAACAGTACAAACATTCTATTAGATGTCATCCTGGTTTGAATAATCAAACCTCTCACAGGATGATAGATCTTGCACATCCCTATTTTGATAAGGATAGTGAGACCTTTTTCCTGTAACTGTCCTATACTCAGAAGATTGTTCTTCAATTCAGGTACATAAAACACATCTGTGACAACACGATGAAAGCCATCCAAATACAGCTTGACATTTCCCTTCCCGAGCACCGTCATCTTTGTGTTGTTTCCAAGTTTCACCAGCTGCCTAAACTCCTCATTCAGCTCACAGAACATAGCCTTGTCTCCATACATATGATTTGAGCACCCAGAATCCAAAAGCCATGCATCCTCACGCCTAACTTCATGCAACTCCACATGAGACATCAACAATATTTCTTCTTCCTCATCCAATTCAGCATAATTTGCCTCCTTGTTCAAAGTAGGACATTCATACTGGAAGTGGCCAAGCTTATGGCACCGATAACACTCCACAGTGGTTTTGTCAAAGGTTTGACGCCCTCTGCCTCTTCCCCCTCCTCTAAAACCACTTCTGCCTCGGCCTCGACCTCCAAACCTATTTTCAGATGTCACCTTTAGGGCTTGTTCTTCCCCACTACTTTTCTGGAACTTTTGTTCATGTACAATCAATGAGCTTTGCAACTCATCGATTGAGAGCACATGAATGTTCTTGGATTCTTCGATTGAACAGACAATGTAATTGAATCTGTTAGTCAAAGATCTAAGGATCTTCTCCACAATTGTTACATCTTGCATCTGTTCCCCCATAAATCCTCATTTTATTTGCAATAGTCATAACTCTAGCAAAGTACTCAGTGATGTTCTGACCTGTTTTCATCTCGAGGGTCTCAAACTCCTTCCTCAGTGCTTGAAGAATCGAACGCTTCACTCTCGCATTTCCCTCGTATTTCCTCTTCATCGAATCCCAGATCTGCTTCGAGGTATTCTTCTCTAGGATGGTCTCCAGAATAGTCTTATCAATTGCTTGAAATAGGTAATTCTTCACTTTCAGGTCCTTGAGCTTCAATTCCTCGAGTCTCTTTCTCTGTACTTCAGTCACAGTTGCTCCTGCCTCTGGCTCCACATAACCTGTCTCAACCAAGCTCCAAAATTCCTTGGATCTCAAGAAATTTTCCATCAGCATGCTCCAATGATCATAGTGACCATCAAAACGTGGTATGGATGGTTGGATGAAATTGCTATTGCCTTCGTTCTTGCCGTCATTCGCCATCTCTCTCACTCTCCTGTGTTTGCAAGTCACTCGAAAGACTGCAGCTTCCTTTTTTCTCAGGCCCAGTGGAGGCTCTGATACCAATTTGTTATGAACAGATGATCAAGATGATTGCAAGTGATCAAAATCAAGACAAATTGAATGAATGACTTGTCTTATTGAAAGCAAGTGTGTCTGGCATTTTATAGCCTTACAGACTCCCAACTGAATGAGTAAAAACAGGCCACTATAGCTCAACTAATGCTACGTGGTACATGAAACAAAGAATCAACTAAACAATAACAACTCTAATAACAAGAGATTTATTCTAACAGAAATATACCAAACAGAAATCCTAAAAGTAAGGCACTTCTCATCACCCCCGCACGAAATCTCAAATTGTTGTCTGTTTCACCAAATCTCAAAACGCAAAAAATTAAAAACTCTATTATGAGAAATTCAAGAAGATGCACAACTCAAATATTCATGATAGAAGATAGTAATTAGTCCAAATCTCTCCCAATCTGTGCACTCCAAGAAAACGAGATTAAGCTGGTATCAAACCGTGGCCACTCCAGTAGAAAGACTTCTTTTTAAAAAAAATCCAATTCACATTTTCATTCGAGTAATTTGAATCGAAGTTCAAACAACTCAAATTCAAATAATTCCCATTTCAGAATCCCTATCAAATTTTCTATCCACCTCAATGTTAGAACCAAAAGAAAAGCACAAAGCTTTTGTGAGCACACAACCCGATTGCACTAGAAAACTGGGAGAATCATTATTAAATTGATTAACTCACGTGGCTGTTAAATAGCCTTACAATGAAAGTGAAAGGAAACAACAACCCACGATTTTACAGGACCTAAGGTCGTGGTACATGACTAAATCAGAAACAGAAAATGATATCTTGTCCCTCAAGTATCGGGAGATTATTTACAAGACTAAACCTGAAACAAGGAACCTTAATGGCTAAGAAGTTCCAACAACTTTATCACTCAAAACTTCAACAAATTAGGATATCCCATTTTCATGTTCTATCAGAAAACCGGGCGAATGTATATGCTAATATGCACATACGTAAATTATATTGAATACAAACCTTCAATGCCCGAATGGAATACGCCAAAACCAAACCAAATAAGAGTAATGATTTACAGATATGAGGTCGTATACATTCAATATCATTGGGATTCTTCGTTGTTGCTGCTCGCTTTCGTTCGAGGCCAGACCTTAAGCCTCGTTTTCTTCCCCCATTTGATGCTTTATATATTTCTTTGACACAGACAACATTTTGAGATTTCTTAATTGGGTTTTAGACTTAGAAAAAAGGGGAATTTATAGGACTTAGAAACGGGAAGGAGGGGTTGTGTGCGGGGGAGAGGAGGTTGAAGAAGGTGATGAATAGTTTTATTTTTTAAAGTTTTTATTATAGAAAATGTAAATTGACCAAGTTACCCATTATTTCAGCAATAAAATTAAAGGTTTGGGACGTCCGCTGCAATTTTTCATGAATAAAATAATAAAGTTTTGGAGAAGAAAATGAAGTTAGGTGGGGGTGGAAAATAAAGTTTTAAAGGTTTGGAATTGTGGGAGGTATATAAAAAATATTTGGATACTAAAATTGCAATTATTACTTTTTAATTTTGACATTTTTACTATTTTTAACAGAAAATTTGACGGTGGAGGGTTTTTTTTGCGCAAAATGTTTTAAATATGAGAGTTTTCTACGATTTCCAATAGGCAATAGGTATGAAGTATATAATAAATGAAAACATTTTTAATGAGTTTTCTGCCATTAATCCTTAATTATTTCATAATTTGATTTAGCACAGTTAAACACAAATGTTTTCGCACTCAATAATTGATTAAACATCAAAAATTTAAAATGCAAATTTATTCAACGTTCGAGAGAAGAGTGTGTTTAATATATAAAATCATAATTAGTAGTTGCACATTATTTGAGTTTCAAATGAGAACACGATATAAAGTAGAGGTGTCAAGACGGACGGACCGGTACTCAGACCTGTGAAAATTGACCCCGGATTGACTCTGGACCTTGGAATGACCTATGACCCAAGCGGGCGGTTCACGGGTCAAGGAGGTGTGACCTATTGGAATGTACTTAAACAATAAATTATAGTAAAAGTAGGTATCAACCTAATTGGGATGTACTTATACTATAAATATTTGATAATAGTAATTAGAAATGCATTTAGTTGTTATTTGTTTAAGTTAAATTTAATTTTGCTAAGTTATAAATAATTCATGTAACATTAAATTTGAATTCTATGTAAATATTTCTTGGTATAAATATGAATTTATCATTTTGTTCAATTCTTAGTTTACATTTAACAAAAAAAAAAATATTTTTTGCCATAAATATGAAAAATTCTATATTTTTATAATTTTATTTATACAATCGTACTGGTCAAACCGGAACAAACCGCGATCCGTGACCCGCATGAGCTCGACCCGGATGGGTCAGCGGACGGGCCTGTGTTGTAGTCCAAGATTTGTGAGCCAACCCGAAACCCGTAGTGGGCCAATCTGGCCCAGCCAACCCGAAACCCGTAGTGGGCCAATCTGGCCCGGATCACCTGGATTGACACCTCTAATATAAATTGAGCCTAATTAAAATTTTCATTTTCAACTACACATTCTTCAATAAAAAAATATTTTTCATCACATCAATAACATTTCTTTCTTTTTCAACCACATATTCTCCATTACATCAACCAAAAAAATTCATTCTTGAAGCAAAAATGTACACCAAACAGGATCTAAACTTTGTAGTGGGAACAAGGGATAGACAATAAGCATCTTGTGTTCGAGAAGGTCATATGCATTCCAATCAAGTCCATGTTCTCCTTTTCAATTAAGTCAACTTGTCTCCAAAAAAACAATAATAATCTATTATTTCCATTCACTTGAGTTGATGTAAAACTGTCAGTTTCATAAGTAATACCTAGGGATGGCAATAAAATCCGTTTAACCCGATACCCGTGGTGTCCCGCCCCGAATGAGGTGGAAATTAGCCACCTAACCGGGTAAACGGGGTGGGGACGGGAAACATAGTCCCCGCCCTGCTACCTGCCCCATTTAAAACTAATTTCAAATTTAAGTTTTTTATTGAACAAAAATAATAAATTTATCATTATTTTTGAAGAGAACATAAGTTGCTTTTAACAAATTAGTAAAAAAATAATAATATTTACTAACTGAAGACATAAAAAAATAAAAGTAAAAATAAAAATAAAAAAAAATAAAAAGAAAAAATAAATGGGGCGATAAATGGGGCAAGGGACTTGCCCCACCCCACCCCGATTCTGCCCCGTCCCGCTTTAACCTGGTATGGGTATGAGATAAGGTAATAAAAATACTTGACGAGATGGGAGTAGGAATGACCGACCCGTCTCATACTCACTCCGTTGCCATCTCTAGTAATACATTGTCTTGTTAAAATGTTTATTTACACCAACTTGTCCTTAAAATGAATGAATTATTACGTGTTTTATGATCCCATCCGCGTTATGTTTCATAGTGCTATACAATCTCTCTCTTTTCTTTGTTTTGTCTCAAACCAACGATACTGTGAATACAAATAAGATCAAGACACATTCACTCTCATTAATCTCTCTCTCTCTGGTTTCCGTCCAACCCAACAATATTTGATGGAACACTCTGACTTGATTTCTTTCTTCGATGCATCATGGTTTGGTCGTAATGAAGTAATTATAGCAACATATATGTCTGATGAGGGAACGATGGATCTCTCTGATGACGGAATGGTGGATCCTTCTGTTGACGAAATGAAGGATTGCTTTTGCAAAAAATTGTCACGTCTAGTCTCAAGGCCATATCTCCTTTCCCGTCTGCAAGATTTAAAGCCAAGATTTAATTTTCTCCGTAGAGGAGAAAAAGATGTTAGCTTTCAATTGCTAGGGCCACACTTTTTAACATTTCTCAAATATGCACCAACAGTGTGCTTCTCCGCCTACGAGGACGGATCTTTTCGTTATGGTAGATTCATTGATCTGTTGAAGAGTCTTGATGATTCAGCCTCCGATTGCATCTTATATGAACAAACGTTTTGAACTATAATTGCCATAAGCAATCTGATTGGTTCATACCTTGCAACTGGAGCAAAGGCATCTGTGTAATCTACTCCAAATTGTTGAGCAAATCCTTTGACAACTAGCTCTGTTTTCAGTTTGTTTACTGAACCATTTGGATTTATTTTAGTCCTATACACCCATTTTACTCAAATGACTTTCTTGTCCAGTGTTCTTTCAACTAGCTCCCAAGTTTTATTTTTTACAATCATATTGATCTCTTCATCCATTGCTTTCATCCAGACAGAAGATTTTGAAGCTTCATCAAAGCTTACAGGTTAAACTATAGCAGCATCACACCTTGCATAAATGTCTGCTAGAGGTCTCATTCTCACCATATCTTCTTCTGTTTCTGAATCAATATCATTGACACCAGGTTCTAATTCTTCCTCACCACTCTCTTATATATTCGGTGAGTTGAACTAAATTGTTAGGAGTGTTAAAACCGGTTAGCATATTGTGAATCCGGTGAGTTCCAGTATTTGATTCATAAATTTCAACATGGTATCAGAGTTGAATTGATCTTAGAAAGGGACTCTAAGAAGAAGAGAAGAATAAGCTCACAAAGAAACAATCAGAAAAAATCGACAAGGAAGAAAATGACTTCAACTGGTTTCTCAGCACCACTACCATCTACTTTCATTGGAGAAAACTACAACTTATGAGCTGCAAAGATGAAAGCTTATCTTAACTATGGGAAACAACTGATACTGGAATTGAACCAGAACCTTTGAGGGCTAATCCAATAATGACTCAAATAAAGCAGCATAGTGAAGATGTAGCAACGAAGTTCAAAGCTCTCTCTTGCATTCAGTTAGCCGTTTCAGATGCTATCTTCACAAGAATTATAACTTGTGAGACTGCAAAAGAAGCCTGGGATGTTATGAAAGAAGAATATCAAGGTAATGAAAAAACAAGACAAATGCAAGTTCTCAACTTAAGAAGGGAGTTTGAGACTTTAAAGATGAAGGAGACTGAAGTTGTCAAAGATTTTTCAGATAGGATAATAAAGATTGTAAATCAAATCAAACTTCTGGGAGATGATTTGTCAAATAAAAGAGTGGTGGAAAAAGTTTTAATTAGCCTACCTGAAAAATTTGAATCCAAGATATCTTCATTAGAGGATTCTAGAGACCTGTCAATTATGACTTTAGCTGAATTGGTGAATGCTTTGCAGGCAATCGAACAAAGAAGGCTAATGAGGCATGAGGGACAATCAGAAGGTGCCTTGTTTGCTAAGGAAAAATACAAAGCTCAAAAAAGTTTGGTGTGAAAAAATCTCAAGTTCAGAAAAGAGAACCTAAACGTAGCAGGAATGAAAACAAAGAGGACAAATTTGCACATTGTCCTCATTGTAAAATAAAGGGCCATTCTCCAAAATTTTGCTGGTATAGGCCTGAAGTTTAATGTAGAGGCTGCAAACAATTTGGTCATATTGAGATGGTTTGCAAAAACAAAAGAAGAATTCAACCACATTAGCAAGCAAAAATGGCTGAAAAACAGGAAGAATGGCTAGAAGAGAATATGTTATGTGCTATTAAGGCTTGTAGCAAGGTTGAAACTTGGCTATTGGATAGTGGTTGCACTCATCACATGATTGCAGACTCCAGCATCTTTGTGGAAATGAACAAAGCCTATAAATCCAAGTTAAAGTGGGAAATGGTGACTTTCTAAAAGTAAAAGGTAGTGGAGTGATTGATGTTCAGACTTCAACGGGTATTAAGCACATTCTTGATGTTTTATATGTGCCTGAGATAGATCAAAATCTAATAAGTGTAGGGCAATTGTTAGAAAAAAAATCATTCTTTAATTTTTAAAGAAAATGCCTGCACTATATTAAATGAAAATGGAAAGGAGTAGATGACAGTTCAAATGAGAAATAGGAGCTTTCCTATAAATTGGAAAAATGATACTACACAAGCATGTTTAGCTGAAGAAAATAAAACTTCTTTATGGCACAGACGATTTGGTCATGCTAGTCACACTTCACTTAAGTAAATGTATGATTTTAATCTTGTTGAAAGCATGCCTAAAATCATTGATGAAGGTTGTGTTTGTGATGTCTGTCAACTTGAAAAGCAAACAAGATCGCCCTTTCCAAAGAATCGGTCAAAAAAGGCTGTTGATAAACTTGAGTTAGTACACTCTAATGTATGTGGTCCAATGAAAGTGACTACATTGAATGGTAGCAGATATTTCATCCTCTTCATTGATGAATTAACAAGAATGTATTGGGTCTATTTCTTGAAAGCAAAGTCTGAAGTCGCATATGCGTTTCAAACGTTTAAGAAAATGGTGGAAAATGAAAGTGGATGCAAGATGAAACCATCAGAACAGACAATGGGACTGAGTACAGCTGCAGGCAGTTTGATGATTTCTATAAAACTGAAGGTGTCAAGTATCAGTTAACTGTTCTCTATTATCCTCAACAGAATAGAGTCAGTGAGAGGAAAAATAGGACAGTTATGGAAATAGCTAGGTGTTTGTTGATTGAAAAAAAGGTATCAAAAGAATTTTGGGCTGAGGCAGTTAACATTGCTATTTACCTTCTCAATTGTTTGCCATCAAGAGCTTTGGAGAAGAAAACCTCATATGAAGCTTGGTATGATGTCAAACCAGATATCTCACACTTGAAAGTGTTTAGAAATGTTTGTTACACTCATATTCTTGATACCAAAAGAGATAAATTCAGTGAAAAAACTGAAGTTGGAATATTGTTTGGCTATTGTAACAATGCTAAAGAATATAGAGTGTTCAATCCTCAAAACAGAAAAGTAACATCCAGCAGAGACATCAAGGTGGATGAAGGTGCTACTTGGAACTATGATGCAAGTTTAATAGTTAAAGAAAAAGCCAATGATATAATTCCTTAGATTAGAAATGAAGAGAGTAATTGGAACCCGGTGTCAATGATAGTGATTCAGAAACAAAAGAAGATAGGGTGAGAATGAGACCTCTAGCAGACATTTATGCAAGGTGTAATACTGCTATAGTTGAACATGTAAGCTTTGATGAAGCTTCAAAATCTTCTGTCTGGATGAAAGCAATGGAAGAAGAGATCAATATGATTGTAAAAAATGAAACTTGGGAGCTAGTTGAAAGACCACTGGACAAGAAAGTCATTGGAGTAAAATGGGTGTATATGACTAAATTAAATCCAGATGGTTCAATTAACAAGCTGAAAGCAAGGCTAGTTGTCAAAGGATTTTCTCAACAATTTGGTGTAGATTACACAGATACCTTTGTTCCAGTTGTAAGGTATAAAACAATCAGATTGCTTATGGCAATTACAGTTCAAAATGCTTGGAAAATCTATCAGTTAGATGTCAAATTAGCTTTCCTAAATGGCTATCTAAATGAGGAGATTTTCATAGAGTAATCTGAAGGTTTTCAATTAGAAGATAGTGAGGATAAAGTCTATCTTTTGAAGAAAGCCTTGTATGGATTGAAACATGCTCCAAGAGCCTAGTATAGTCGAATAGATGATCACCTTGGTTATCTTGATTTTACAAAGAGTTTAAATGAACAAACTCTATATGTAAAACAAGTGAAAACAGAAATGGTTATCATATCACTTTATGTTGATGATCTATTGATCACTGGCAGTAGCAAAAGATCAATTAGAGAAGCGATTGACAAATTGAAGAAAGTTTTTGAAATGAAAGATCTAGGTGAGATGCATTACTTCCTTGGAATGGAGATTTGTCAAGATCACCAGGAGATTTTTATCAGTCAAAAAAAGTTTGCTAAGGATGTACTAAGGCGATTCAACATGGAAAATTGCAAACATGTTAGCACTCCATTAGTTTAAAATGAAAAGTTGTTAAAAAGAAGATAGTGCAAAACAGGTTGATGCAAAGATTTGCAAAAGTTTGATTGGTTGTTTATTGTATTTAACAACCACCAAACATGATATTACTTATGCTGTAAATCTACTATCTAGATTCAGACAAAAGCCTAGTGAATTGCATTTTCAAGCTGCAAAAAGAGTCTTGAGATATGTCAAAGGAACTGATGAAATGGGAATTTGATTCAAGAAGTCGGAATTGTGCAAATTAACTGGCTACACTGATAGTGATTAGGCAGGAAGTTTTGAAAACATGAAAAGTACTTCTGGCTACATATTTTATGATGGTTCAAGTATCATATGTTGGAATTCAATGAAGCATAAAATCGTGGCACAATCAACAGCTGAAGCTAATTACATAGTTGTTTCAGAAGCTAAAAATCAAGCAATTTGGCTGAGAAAAATGTTAGAAGATCTGAAGTTTAAAATGAAGAGGCCACAATTATCTATTGTGATAATCAATCTACAGTCGCAATGGTAAAGAATCCAGTCTTCCATGGTAAAACCAAACATATCAAAATCAAATATCATTCAATCAGATAAGCTCAAGAACAAAAGGAGATAAAGCTGGTACATTGCAAAACTGATGATCAACTAGCTGACATTTTGACAAAATCTTTAGGCATGAAAAATTTGAAACATTGAGATACACTCTTGGTGTTTCCAATAAAAATGTCAAGAAGGAATGTTGAAGATAGTTGACATTCTTACTTTCATATTTTTTGTTTTAGTAGGCTAGATATTTTGTATCTTAAGTCTTAAGTTTAAGTGTTCAATTTGATAAACTTTATCACTGTAAAAGTTATCTTAGTTAGATCTTTTTCATAGACGGCTTGTTATATTAAGAGATGGAAAAATCGTCTTTGTAATCTATATAAACTCAACATGTATTGGAATGAAAGTGTGCTTCAATCTTCTTTCTTAAAAACAGAGCAAAAACAAAGTATTTTTACTTGGACAGAAAAATTAAACATGACAGTAGCAATTCCGGTGAGCATTTAAGCATATACAGTAAGTCTAGTGAATCTCCGATAAGTTGAGTGTATATCCGGTGAGTTGAACTAAACTGTTATGAGTGTTAAAACCGGTTAACATATTATAAATCTAGTAAGTTACACTCTTTGATTCATAAATATCAACAAAACTAAACATTACAAAAACCTTTTAGTAATCATTCCCTCTTTCCTGCAAGAGCTTGACGAGTTATTCACCATTCAAAAGGAATGGTCTGATATTGGTAGCACTATCAGCAATGATGTGATGAAGACAGCAAAGTTTACTGATTTTCTTCTTGAAACTATTGGAGAGTTGCTTAATTGCCGAACATATTCCAATGTTCTTGTGAGTAATCAAAGCACAGTTCTTCTGAAGGAGTTGAAATTTCTGCTCATTTTTGTTCTTGATGCAATAGAATACATCCAGAAAGAGCTGAACAAGAATATTTTAACAGAAATCGAAGATGTATTTAACAAAGCAGGACTTTTCTTGCATTCATTCTTTTTCACCGCAGACCTTGTTACCGCGACCAAAATGGATCTTGCCATTTCCGTTCTACTAGAAAGGATTGAGATTGTGAAAATGAATATAGAAAATTTCTACATTGCACTCTCAATGAAGCTGAATCGTGGAATTGGAAGCCTTCAAGTTGCAGAAAATCTGAGTGAAGCATCATCATCCCAAGATAAAAAAAAAAAAAAAAAAAAAGCACTCCCATGGTAGAAGAGATGATTGTGGGCTTCGAGGACATGACATCACAAATTATGGGCAAGCTTCTTGGAAGGCTAGACGATCGCCAGATTATTTCCATCGTTGGAATGGGTGGACTTGGCAAGACAACTTTAGCAAAGAAAATATACAACATTTCCACTGTTAGGTACTATTTTGATAACCTTTGTTGGGGTGTTGTTTCTCAAACTTACAAAAAGAGAAAGCTGTTGATTAACATTTGGAGCTCTATAAGTAACCTTAATAGAGACGAAATTTCAAAAATGAAAGATGAAGAGTTGGCCGAACATCTTTACAAAAATTTAAAGGGTAGAAGATACCTCATTGTTATGGATGATCTATGGGACAGAGAAGCATGGGGTGATTTGAAAAGGTTATTTCCAGATGACAGAAATGGAAGCAGAGTATAACAACTAGTCGACTGAAAAATGTGGCATTAGATATTTCACATGTCATCATTGATACTCGTGCCCTTTCACCAGATGAAAGTTGGAATCTATTAGAACATAATGTGTTCAACAATGAACCTTGCCTTGAAGAACTGCAAGTTATTGGAAAGCATATTGCAACAAATTGTCATGGACTCCCACTTTCAGTCGTCACGATAGCTGGAGTTCTTTCAAATATGGAGAGGAAAGAGAGCTTATGGCAACAAGTTGCAAAAAGTTGAAGTTCTTACATTTCCCAAAAAGCCGACGACTACATTCCTACACTGAAACTTAGTTACATGCATTTACCAAATCACTTAAAGCCATGTTTCCTCTATCTAACTGCATTCCAGGAAGACAATGAAATTCCAGCTCGGAAGCTATTATTGCTATGGATAGCCGAAGGACTCGTAGAGAAAAAGGAACAGAAGAGTTTGGAAGATGTAGCAGAGGAGTATCTAATGGAATTAATTGATAGGAGCCAGCTGCAAGTGGCCAAAAAAAGATTTGATAATGGAGTAAAAGCATGTACTATTCACGATCTAGTACTCGATATGTGCTGCAAAATTGCTGTAGATGAAGAAATATTTCTGTTTCAACTGTAAGTTAACTCACTCTCTTTCTAATTCCTTCTCTATTTACTTTTGTTTTTCGATTTAACCTACTAATTTGTGGTATTTGTGTTAATGCTGCTGGTGCTGCTGTTGTTGATGGTTGACGTGGTTAAACTGATTATGTATTCTACGTATTTAGTCAATTCTTGGTATCTAAGCATCATCACCGCTTGTGTATGGATCGGTCTCATCATTCTCTAAGGCCTTATCCATTCTTTACAATTCAGAAAAAATTAGAATTTTAGATGCAAGATATGATGGATGTGCTCTGCTAGGAATTAAAATTATGCCTGACTTGAGGTACTTGGAAATTCCATATTCGAATTCATCAATAGGCACACTCCAGAACCTAGAATGTCTTCTATTGGAACGTGAATATAATATACCAACATACCTTCTCACTATGCCTAAGTTGAGACATCTTTATGTTGGAGACAATTTTTTTACCCCCGCAAAATTTAGTAAGAACTGTAATAGCTCTTGAGCAAATAGCCAACAAACCCTTCGTTACATTTATATTTACGATTTGGAAGACGAAAAATTCTTGAGGCGTTCACCAAATCTTCGTGGGCTTAAATGCAAATCTTCAGGCAATCACTTTCCTAATCTCAACTTTTTTACTCAGCTTGAATAACTCAATATGGCTTATGAAAGTAGATTCATTGGTGATTACTCAGAGGTTAATTTTCCCAAGAATATCAAAAAGCTTACTCTTTGTGCACTCGATTTGCCATGGGAAAAGATGTTGTTAATTGGGACATTGCCCAATCTGGAGACTCTGAAATTAGTAGATGAAGCATGTAAGGGAAAAATCTGGAACACAAAGGAAAATGAGTTCCAAAAACTCAAATTCCTTAAATTAGATAACCTAAAACTCAAACAGTGGAATTCCTCAAGCGATCATTTCCCCGTACTTGAACAATTGGTGTTGCGATATTGCTTTTATTTGGAGATTCCATTTCAGTTTAGCTATATTTCAACACTACAGAGATTGAGGTATATTGTTGTAGCAAAAATATTGGAAGTTCAGCTTTGGAAATTTGCAATGAACAACAGGACTGTGGTAATGAAGAGTTTGATGTGACAATCCATTGAGATTTCTTATCTTCTGATTCCCAGTGAGGGGAGGCCTATGTTCTACCGATTTACACCCAAGTAAGTCAAAGACTATCTATGTTCAGCTTTGGAAATTATCTATGTTGTCCTCGTTCTAGCACCGTTACAAAGATAGAATAATGACTATGTTACCTTTGTTTCAACATCAACATAAAGCTTAGAGACCGTTCTCTTCAAGTTTTCGTAATAATATATCTTTTATATTCCTTAATTCGTTGAGTTGTACCTTCTTGACATGCCACATCACAAATGTGATCGCACTGGGCAGTACAAATGGGCTCCTTCAGAAACCTAAGCCCATCATTACTATCAAAATAAGACCAAAAAAATTATCTCCTGAATTGTGAAAGCTCCCGGATAAATAACCTACAAACCCTTTGTTACGATTATTTTACGATTCCAAGGGTGAAGAAATCTTGAGGTGTTCACAAAATCTTCGTAGGCTTTAAATGCAAATCTCAATGCAGTTGCTGGCCTGAACTCCACTTTCTTTGTTAGCTTGAATTACTCACAATGGATTATTAAAGTGAATTCAAAGGTGATTACTCAATGGTTAACTTCCCCATTAATATCAAAAGTGAATTCCTCGTACCATCAATATTTCCTTGTAGAACGATTTGTGTTGCAATTTTGCAAAAAAAAAAAATAAAAAATAAAAAAAAAAATGTGATGATTGCTTCTCAATTTAGCAATATTTCAACGGCGTAGAAAATTGAGGTACATTGTTGCGACAAAAATGGTGAAAGTTTAGAATGTAAACCTCTGAAGATGATTAAATATATTCAATTTGAAATGAAAACTTTATTCAAAGAGGCATACCAACTACTCGTCTGTTGAATAATATAATTATCCTTTAATTATCTAAGTTACATTAATTATAAGTCAGCAGTACCAAAGTAAGACAGAACAGAGAAGATGGAAAACCACGCACATCTATTCCATTGATTGCAGAGTATTTATAGAGTACAGATGAAACCATAATACAACAAAATTCCTGAAATATCTACTGCTGAGTTATCTACTGAAGTTGTTGAAAACAGAAAGATACAAATTCAAAACTTAAACTATGGATAATAACAGATAGATAAATCCATGAACTAACTGCTCCTATTATGCCCCCTCAAGATAGAGCTCGGTAAGAGATTCCAATCTTGGTTTTAAGTGTTTGAAATCTGGTCCGAGATAGAGGTTTGGTAAGTGCATCAGCTAGTTGATCAGAACTAGAAACATGAGCAACACGAAGACTTCCCCTTTGAACTTGATCCCGTATGAAGTGAAAATCAATGGCCACATGCTTCATTCTTGAATGAAAAACTGGGTTTGAACACACATTGGTAGCACCGATATTGTCACAATAAATCACAGGAGATTGAGAAAGAGGAACATCAAGCTCACTTAAAAGAGAACACACCCAATTAATTTCTGCAGCAGTATTAGCAACAGAACGATATTCGGCTTCGGTTGTGGACCTTGTAACTGTACGTTGCTTCTTGGAATTCCAAGATATAGGATTTCGACCAAGATAAACAATGTAAGCACTTGTGGAGGAGAAATCATCTTTGTTTCTAGCTCAATCAGCATCGGAGAAGGCATGTAAAGATAAATGTGAGTCACGGTAAAGAAGCATACCTTCATTAGAAGTACCACAGAGATAACGCAAAAGACGCTTTACCATAACCCAATGATCAGTGGTTGGTCGATGCATGAATTGTGACAATTTATTGACCGCAAAAGCTATATCTGGTCGAGTAAGCAGCAAGTATTGTAAGCTTCCAACAACAGCTCTATATTCTGAGGGATCTGAAAGAGTGGTGCCCGAAGCCAATGTAATTGGAGGAGAAAGAGGAAGTGGAGTTTGAACAGGCTTAGCGTGCAACAACTTTGTGCGAGCCAGTAGGTCCATAATATATCGACGTTGAGAGAGCAATACACCTTGTTTATGAGGTATAACCTCCACGCCAAGAAAATATGATAGTGCCCCAAGATCTTTTAAGGAAAATTGATGTGATAACAAATTGACAAACTTCTGAACAAAATCAACATTATCACCAGTTATAATAATGTCATCAACATAAACCAAAAGGTACATTAAATGACCACCAGTTTTGAGAACAAACAAGGAAGTATCAGCATGTGAGTTTCGAAATCCTAATGCAAGTAGAAATTTATGAAGCTCAGTATACCAAGCTCGTGGGGCTTGTTTAAGCCCATAAATGGCTTTTCGGAGCTTGCAAACATAAGATGGATTATCGGGATCAACAAAACCAGGTGGTTGAGACATATGAACATCTTCGGAGAGATGACCTTGTAAGAATGCATTATTAACATCAAGTTGGCGAAGAGACCATCCTCTACTTATAGCAAGACTAAGAACAAGTCTTATAGTTGTTGGCTTGACGACGGGGCTAAACGTGTCATGATAATCCACTCCTGGTTGTTGATGAAAACCTTTTGCATCCAAACATGCTTTGTACCTGTCAATAGAACCATCAGATTTTCTTTTAATGCGAAAAATCCACTTACAACCAACGATATTGTGACTAGAAATAGATGGTACTAGTTCCCATGTTCCATTCCGAACAAGAGCATCATATTCCTCAGACATGGCCCTACGCCATTTTGGATCCTTGAGTGCTTGAGTGGCTATGGAAGGTTCAATGACTGTGGTGGAGGATATGTGGGTGGAAAGGTTTAATTTTTGTATGGGTTTGTGGATGTTATTTTTAGCTCTTGTGTGAAAGGCCCAGTAATACACGATATTAAAACAAGATCTCACAAATCAATATCAAAATATAAATGATAAAGCAGAAATCAAGGATATAACACAAGATATGTTTTGGCCTAAGCCCCGGAGGTTCGGCGACCAGATCTAACGCCTACATCCCCCGTTGAGCATCCAAATAATATGGACATCGCTCGGTTGCACTAATAGCCAAAAAGGCACAAATCAAGTACAATCAGTTCAAGATTACAGCAGTAAGTCACAGAGACTTATCTTTACATAGGCTGAAGAAACGACTACAGTAGCAAGCCTCAAGAACAGAAAGATCACAAAGATCTACCAAAATCTCTCAAACAACAGCCAGAATCACAAAGATTCAGATCACCCCTCTCTCAATGTAACAATACTTCACAACGCAAGAAGTAAATCTAGAGACATTACACATTTACAGGATCAACACTCACAAAGAACCAAAACCCTAGAAAATGAGATATTTCTCTAACAGAGAGAGTCGACCAGAGAGAATGAAAAGCCAAGAGCCTTTTTTGGTTCATCGAATAAGTCAGCCCAAAAGCCACCGTCCAGTTAATAGCCAGAAGGGTCTAGAACATTCAGCCAACGGTAAGGATCAAGCCACGTATCAGCAATCAGGCCAATGTTATAATAATAAAAGTGTCAAACCAAAGGAAACACGATTTCACTTAAATTGTTGGAAGCAACCCAAATTATATCATCAGTGCAGGGTTCGAAACCCAACATTGTGGTCATTGAGTGGGTAGGATGTCGAGAGGTGGAAATTGATGTGCGTTGTATGTTTGGGTTAGACATAATGGTAGTTGGAGGAGATGGTGGAGATAATACCTCTATTGGTGGGGTTGATAGTGTTGTAGAGTGTGTCGGTACATCGCATTGAGATTGCCCATGAGGTTGCACATTGGATGAGGTGTTGTCTGGCAGAGAAGTTGGTGGCAGCGGAATGGTAATTGGTGAAGGAATCCATGTTGATATAGTATCTGTCTGTGGACGTGGGGGGGAGTGAGTTGAGAGTGTAAGAAAGGGAAAAACTGACTCAACAAACTTAACATGCCTAGAAACATATGTTTTAGCAGTTGATGGATGAAAGCATAAGTAAGCACTTTGAGTAAGAGAATAAACAATAAAAACACATGGTTTTGAACGAACATCAAGTTTATGAGAAGAATAAGGTCGAAGCCATGGATAACACAAACAACCAAAAATTTTGAGCTTCGAATAATTTGGGGTTGTGCCAAAAAAAATTTCATTATGGAGAAAAAAATTTAAGAGTTTAAGCTGGCATTCTATTAATCAAGTAGACTGCAGTAGAAAATGATTGAGACCAAAATGTTAAAGGCATCGAGGCATGAAAGAGTAGGGAGAGACCTGTTTCAACAATATGACAATGTCTTCTTTCAGAGTAGCCATTATGTTCTGGAGTGTGAGGAGGAGTAGTGAGATGAGAAATGCCATTTGTTGCAAGAAACTTGGCTAAAGCTATGTATTCACCACCATTATCTGAATAAAGTGTACGAATTTGTTGGTTAAAATGGTTTTCTACTATAGCTTTAAATCTTATAAAAACATCTCTAACTTCTGATTTGTGCTTAAGAGGATAAAACCAAATATATTTAGAGAAGTGGTCAACAAAAATGACGTAATATTTGAAACCATCGTGTGATAAAACTGGTGAAGTCCATACATCTGAGAAAATTATTTCAAGAGGTTTTGTAGAGAAAAGAGTTGAATTAGAAAAAGGTAGTTTATGACTTTTATTACAATGACATGCATTACATGAAAAATTAGATGACAAAGGATGCTGATAGATCTAGTTGATAATTAGAGACAATATGTTTCAAAATAGGAAATGCGGGATGGCCCAAACGATGATGCCAATCAGAGAAAGTTGTCTTGATAGTGGAAAAGGCTAATAGAGGTGATGTGTTTGGAGAAGAAACTGGCCATTCATACACCCCATCCTTCGTTTGACCCTTCAAAAGGACTTTCCCCGTGCGAAGTTCCTTCACAAGAAAATAAGAGGGTAAGAATTCAATAGATACATTGTTGGAAAGACAAAATTGTGAAATTGAAATTAAATTTTTCTTCATGTTAGGAACGCAAAGAACATTGTTTAATGAAAACGTTTTATTAGAAGTCTGGAGTGATGTGGAACCAGTGTGAGTGATTGGTAGGTTTGTTCCATCACCAATCATGATATCATCAAAACCGGTGTAAGGAGCATGCAAGGACAGATTGTTCAGGTCGGCAGTGACATGGTGAGAAGCACCGCTATCTAGTAGCCACTGTGGTGTGTGGGAAGTTGAATTCGTAGCAAAGTGCACTTGAGGCTGCCATGGTGTTGAGGAACTTGTCATTGAGGCACTTGTGACAAAGGAAGATTGAACTGGAACAAGACGAAAAGAAGGGCATTTCTTGGCTGTATGTCCTTGAATTCCACATATCTGGCAGTGACGAAGATAAGGTCTAGGAGATGATCGATCATTTTGAGAAGTATTTGACCTGGCATTATGTGATGTGTGGGAACGATAGTTGAGTGACGGGCGCCAGCCCGTGTTATTGTTTCCAGAGATTGATGATGGACGCCGATTATTGATATTATTGCCCAAGTTATTTGTAGGACGCCATCCTGAATTACTACGAGTTGCTGGATTTGCCGATGCAGGAAAATGAACAGGTTCTGGTTTTTCCTGAGGTAGAGAAGCTTCAAAGTTCAACAACTTTTCATGAAGCTCATTAAAAGTGATAGTGGTGTCTCTGGCTTGTACTGCACAAACTAATTCCTTGTAATCATCTCCAAGTCCATCAAGAATTTTCTCAGTAATATCATCTTCATCCATTGGTGCTCCAAGAATAACAAGCTCATCAGTACGAGCTTTTACTGCGTGAAGAAAATCTGTAACAGTTTGACAGCCTTTGGTTAGATTTTTAAGATGATGTTTGACTTGCTTAATGTGTCCTCGTGATGGCTTCGCGTAGGTGTTTGCCAAAATTTCCCATGCTTCCTTGGATGTTGTGGCTCTGGCAATAAACGGAATAATAGTGGGAGAAAGAGATCCAACAAGAGCATTTAAAAGTAATTGATCTTGTCGAACCTATATAGTGTGAGCAGGATTTGATGTTGCTATATTATTTTGAGTAACAGTATCAGGTGGGCATGGTTTTGATCCATCTATGTATCCTAGGAGATCATATCCAACAAAGAGAGTGTTGAATTGAAGTCTCCAGGAAATATAGTTGGTAGTAGTGAGTTTGAGAGGTGCTTGGGTTGAGGGATTAATGGTGATCAGTGTATTGGTTGGTTCGTTTGAGTTTTGCATGGTGGGATTTGTGTTGGCTGAGGTCATGTTGGGCAAGGTGGGATTTGTGTTGGTTGTGGTCATGATTTTAGTGGTTGAAATAGCAGTAGCAAAGTGTTTTTAAGAGAGTAAAAAAAAAAACAGGAAAGTGCTCTGATACCATGCCAGAGTAAGAAAGAACAGAGAAGATGGAAAACCACGCACATCTATTCCATTGATTGCAGAGTATTTATAAAGTACAGATGAAACCATAATACAACAAAATTCCTGAAATATCTACTGCTGAGTTATCTACTGAAGTTGTTGAAAACAGAAAGATACAAATTCAAAACTTAAACATAGATAATAACAGATGGATAAATCCATGAACTAACTGCTCCTATTAACAGATGGTGAAATTTGATAGGAGAATGTTTTATTTATTACCGATTTTTATTTAGAATAAGATTGATGATTAGTCATAATTGACTTGAGATGCATGATGTGTCCAATATCATATTAATTTTGTACATATTTAATTGCATAAGTCAATGGGTCCAAACATGAATGATTAAAAAGTTGACTTTTGAAGCGGGATTGGAGGAGGATCGACTTATTATTCATAATATAAAATTAAATAAATATACATAATGCTATACAATCTCATTATTAATTGAGAAGCCAAATGTAAATAGAGATTACAATTTATGTGAATAAACATATTCACTCTCATCAATATCTCTCTCTGGTCTCTGCCCAAACCAACAAAATTACTTGATGGAACACTCTGCTTGGATTTCACTCTTAGACGGAGAGGAGGATATCCATGATGATATCGTTTACGATTATCTGTCACGTCTAGTCACAAGACCAGATCTCCTTTCTCGTCTGCAAGATTTAAAGCTTGATGGAAGAGAAAAAAAAGTTAGCTTTCAATGGCTCGGGCCACACTTTTTAGCTTTTCTCAAACATGCAACAAAAATGTTCTTGAACTCCGATACGACTGGATTTCTCTATTACTACACAATCAATGATCTGTTGCAGAGTCTTGATTATTCAGCCTGCTCTTGCATGTTACACGAAGAAACTGTATACTACATAGATTTTTTAGAGTTCATTCTCTCTTTCATGCCAGAGTTTAAGGAGTTATTCACAATTCAAAAGAAATATTCTGATAGTGGTAGCACTGTCAGCAACTACATGACACAGGCAGCAACGTTTATCAGCTTTCTTCTTGAAACTATTGGAGAATTGCTTAGTTGCCGAACAAATTCCTGTGTTCTTGTGAGTGATCAAGTCAAAGTTCTTTGGAAGGAGATGAAATTTCTGCTAACTTTTCTTGTTGATACTGTGCGATGCATCAAGCTAGAACAAAGAAAGATTGAATTTACAGAATTTAAATCTCGAAAGCAAGAACAGATCGAGAAGATATTTGAAGAGAGTATATTGAAAGAAATTGAAGCTGTATTTAATGAAGCAGGAATTTTCTTGCATTCGTTCTTTTTCACCACAGACCTTTTTACTACGACCAAAATGGATCTGGCAATTTCTGTTCTATTAGAAAGGATGGAGATTGTGAAAGTGAAGATTAAAGATTACTGCATTGGAGTATCAATGAAGCTGAATTGTGGAAGTGGTAGCCTGCAAGTTGTAGAAAGTTCAAGTGAAGTATCATCATCCCAAGGTAGAAGCATTCCCATGGTAGACGAGATGATTGTGGGACTTGATGACATGACAACAGAAATTGTAAGAAAGCTTCTTGGAGGACCAAACTACCGCCAGGTTATTTCCATCCATGGAATGGGTGGGCTTGGCAAGACAACGTTAGCAAAGAAAATATACAATCATTCCAATGTTAAGGACCATTTTGATAAGCTTTCTTGGTGTGTTGTTTCTCAAACTCATCAAAAGAGAAAGCTATTGGTTGACATTTTGATCTCCATAAGTAACCTTAACAGAGATGAAATTTCAGAAACGGAAGGTGAAGAAGAGTTGGCCGAACGTCTTTACAAAAGTTTAAAGGGTATAAGATACCTCATCGTTATGGACGATATATGGGATAAAGAAGCATGGGATGATTTGAAAATGTTATTTCCAGAGGACAGAAATGGAAGCAGAGTATTGTTCACCAGTCGGCTGAAAAATGTGGTATTGGAAATTTCACATTTTATCATTGAACCTCCTCCCCTGTCATCAGAAGAAAGCTGGAATTTATTAGAGCAGACGGTGTTCAAGAAAGAACGTTGCCCTCAAGAATTGCATGATATTGGAAAGCAAATTGCAACAAATTGTCATGGACTACCACTTTCAGTCATCATTATTGCTGGAGTTCTTTCAAATATGGAGAAGAAAGAAAGCTTATGGCAACAAGTTGCGGAGAGTTTAAGTTCTTACATTTCCCAAAAAGCTGACGACTACATTCCCACATTGAAACTTAGCTACATGCACTTACCAAATCACCTGAAGCTATGTTTCCTCTATCTTAGTGCATTCCAGGAAGACAAGGAAATTCCAGTCCGGAAGATATTATTACTATGGATAGCCGAAGGACTCATAGAGAAAAAGGAGCACAAGAGCTTAGAAGATGTAGCAGAGGAGTATCTAATGGAACTAATTAACAGGAGCTTGCTGCAAGTTTACCAAACAAGATCTGACAATGGAGTAAAAACATTTACTCTTCACGATCTAGTATTTGATATGTGCAGTAAAATAGCTGTGGAAGATGAAAACTTTCTGTTTCAATAGTAAGTCGACTACTCTCTTTCTAATTCCTTCTCGTTTTACTTATTATTTTTTTTTTCCCCAATTTAGCCTACTAATTTGTTGTAATTCTTTCAATGATGCTGTTGTTGCTGATGCTGGGCGATGTGGTTAAACTGATGATGATCATCAATGTTCTTATTATTTTGCTCCTTTAGTCAATTTTTGATATCTAAGCATCGTCGTCGCTTGTGCATGGATCAGTCTCATCATCTCTCTGAGGCCTTATCCATTCTTTACGATTCCGAAAAAGTTAGGATCTTAGATTCAGAATATTATGCAAACGTTCTACTGGAAATCAAAACTATGCCTGACTTGAGGTACTTGGAAATTCCAATGTTGACATCATCAATAGGTAGACTCCAGAACCTATATTTTCTTCTTGTGAAAGACCAATTTGATATTCATATACCAGCATACCTTCTCAATATGCCTACGTTGAGACATCTGCATTTAGGAACTTTTTTTCGGGGCGCAAGATTCAGTAAGAATTGTGATAGATCCTGAGTAAATAGCCTTGAAACCAGGGGCGGACCCACGAAGGGCCCAGCGGGGGCGGCCGCCCCCACTGAAAAAAAAAAAATTTTTTTTTTTTTTTTACAGTTTTTTAGCTTATTTTCTATCTCGAATACAGCCAGGATCTGGTGAAACTCATGTTTTGTATGTAATCTTTTTCTCTTTAATCTTGTTACATATTCTTCAATCTCATAGAGTTGGATGGTTAAATTTCCTTCCCACTTGAATACAGGGCTTAGAGATGATTTGACAATTGAAGTCCACGATTCGAAAGGAAAGTATTTTGGTCACGTAGTAGTTCAGGTGGCTAATATTGCTGAAAAATTGATATGTTATGTAAATCTCATTTTGACCACCTGTGATTGCAAAAAGTATTGCATGGTCAGAGTGAATATATTTGTGGGTTTGATGCAGGGTGAGAGGCTTCGTTCATGGCCTATATAGCATGAACTAGTTGGGAAAATGCAACTAAATCTAAACTATTCAACAACTCCCAAAAAAAAAAAATTTCGGGGACGCTGCCCCCGAACCCCCGTAGGCCCCAACCTCTTCAACTTTGGACTCCTCTACTTCAGCGGGCTGACTCCACCCCTAATCTCACCCCCACTCAAAAATTATTCTAGGTCCGCCCCTGCTTGAAACCCTTTGCTACGTTAATATTGACGATCCGAAAGATGAAGAAATCTTGAGATGTTCACCAAATCTTCGTGCTCTTAAATACAAATGCCAATCATACAATTTCTGTCCTGATCTCAATTTTCTTTGTCAGCTTGAATCACTCAAAATGGTTTATGAAAGTAGATTCAATGGTGATTACTCAATGGTTAACTTCCCCAAGAATATCAGAAAACTTACTCTTTCTGAAATTGGTTTGCCATGGGAAAAGATGTCATTAATTGGGACATTGCCCAACCTGGAGATTCTGAAATTAGAGGGGGAAGCCTTTGAAGGAGATATCTGGAACACCAAGGATGACGAGTTCCAAAAACTCAAATTTCTTAAATTAGATCATCTATATCTTAAACAGTGGAATTCTTCACACGATCATTTCCATGTACTTGAACGCTTGCAGTTGAAATCTTGCAAAAACCTGGAGATGATTCCTTTCGAATTCAGCTATAGTTTAACACTACAGTTGATTGAGGTTTATTTCTATGGTGAAAATGTCGAAAGTTCAGCTTCGCAAATTCGTGAAGAACAACAGGAGAATGGTAATGAAGAGTTTGAAGTGATCATCTTTAGAGATTATTATTATTATTAGAGAGCCTTTGTTCTACTTGTGTACAAGGTGTAAGTCAAAGCTCATCTCTTACTGCTTTTTTTACTGGATCTTTTTCATTGTTTATTTGATTGACTTTTTATTTTTATTTTTTTAGCAGGAGATTCCTTGACATTTCACACCCACATGGTGAGAAAAAGATATAATCTTGGGCTCCATGACAATTGCTACTAGTTTG